>KE371019.1:619154-658493 GCA_000418225.1 Zizania latifolia
GGTTTAGTAGAAGCTGAAACACTTTCAGGTGATTCTCGAACCTCTTCGAGTTGCACCGTGCTCCCACTAACCCCTTTCGAGAGAAACTCTTTCTCAAAAAAAACACCATTACGAGCGACAAACACTTTGCCTTCTTCTCGGTTATAAAAATAATATCCTTTAGTTTCCCTAGGATATCCCACAAAGAAGCACTTATCAGATTTGGGAGTAAGTTTGTCAGACGTCAAACGCTTCACATAAGCCTCACATCTCCAGATCTTTAGAAAAGACAACCCGGGACGCTTCCCAGTCCATATCTCATTAAGTAGATGTAACCAAATCAACTAAAATCGTCGGTAAAAGTTATGAAGTACTGAAATCCACCTCTGACTGTAAAACTCATTGATCCACATACATCAGTATGTACAATGGCCAACAGGTCACTTGCCCTCTCACTTTGACCAGTGAAAGGCGTCTTAGTCATTTTGCCAAGCAAACAAGACTCACATGTGTCAAACGATTCGAAATCAAATGACTCCAAAAGCCTATCTCTATAGAGCTTCTGCATGCGCTTATTATTTATATGACCCAAATGACAATGCCAGACATAGGTAGGATTTAAATTATTGAGTCGAGGTTTCTTCGTACTAATGTTATAAACATGTGTATCCTCAAGATTCAGAATATATAGGTCATTCAACAATGGACAAATACTATAGAGCATACCATTCGAAAATATCGAACAACACTTGTTCTTTATTACAAATTCAAAACCGTCTTCCTCTAAACATGACGAAGAGATAATATTTCTGCCCAAAGTGGGAATAAAATAACAATTATTTAACTCTAAAACTAATCCTGAGGGTAGCGACAAAGAATAAACGTCAACGGCCAATGCAGCAACTTTTGCACCATTGCCGACGCGAACATCTAATTCGCCTCTTGCGCACTTCCTAATCCTTTTCAACCCCTGCAACGATTTGCAAGTGTGAATCATTGATCCGGTATCAAATATCTATGAATCACTTGGACGAGTAGCAAGATAAATTTCAATAACATTTATACCTGAAGCGGAAGTCATACTTCCTTTCTTTTTCTTTTGTTCTTCCAAGTACAACTTACAATTCCTCCGCCAATGGCCAGGCTTATGGCAGTGGTGGCAAGTGTCAGAGCTAGCAGGGCCCGACTTAGACTTTTCAGTCGAATTAGACTTAGAGCTCGAGATCGCATCTGAAGCTTTAGCCTTTCCCTTACGCTTTCTCTTCTTACTTTCCTTTTGAACCATCATCACATGACTCGGATTTTTCTTAAGGCTTTTCTCGGCTGTCTTGAGCATCCCATGCAATTCAGCCAATGTTTTCTTCATGCCATTCATATGAAAATTCATGATAAACTGCTCGAAGCTCGCAGGGAGCGACTGAAGAATCACATCTGTGGCCAAATCATTATCAAGTTTAGAGCCAAGCTTCTCCAGGTTCTCAACGTAACCAATCATCTTGATCACATGAGGACTCACTGGACTGTCTTCTGCCAACCTGCACGTAAACAAGGACTTTGAGACATTATATCTCTCAGTCCGTGCTTGGTTCTCAAACATGCCCTTCAGCCCCACAATCATATCGTAGGCATCCCTATCCTCATATTGCTTCTGAAATTCAGAGGACATGCAGGCAAGCATGAGACAGCTGACATCAACTGAATCACTGGTGTTGCTTCTGATAAGCCCGCGTTTCAGCAATTGGTGTATTATCCGTTGGTTCATCAGGATGTGGTTTCTCTAGAACATAATCTTTCTTTTTCTGTTTGAGAACAATTCTCAAATTTCTGTACCAGTCAATAAAGTTTTTTCTAGACAATTTTTCTCTTTCAAGAATTAATCGCATGTTAAATACAGAAGTGTTCTTTGCAGTAGGTGCCATGATCTACAATAAAAACGTAAGGTTAAACACTATGCTATGTTCATCTTCTATCAAATAAAAGATATACCACAATGTAAAAATTACATTCCCTCTAACAACACATTGTAGGACAAGATCCATATTCAACTAATCTCCTAGTGAGCTTTGGCATTACTGCTAGAAGATAATTGACATAGGTAAGCAACACCTTGCTAATCACATCTTATGTGACTCTTGTTCATTGGGGTGACATCCAATGCCCGACGCCCAACTCCATGCCCAAAGCCCAAAACCGTTTTGATAGCTTTGTTAAGGCAATCAATACTATGCATGTGGTGTCCGACACCACCCTAACTGATTGAGATAAAAGATGACACCCTGCTTTAGCAGACCCACCATACAGTGATCACAACCTTAGTAGGTGCAGCTATTGGAAAGAGCATCAATACTTAATTTTCTGAGAGAAAACTATTCTATCAGGGTAACGATGCCTACCGTACATGCAACATGAAAGAATAGTATGACAGGAACATAAGTAAACATCGCAGGCAATCATATTGACTATGACTGAGTACGGCCCCATCGCATGGTGATCTCCATCTCCATGATTCCTGTCCGTCGAGACATACCGCTTCACGTCTCCATGAACCTGTATCAGCCTATTACAACTAATAGCACTATACTAATTACATGAGCTAAAGCATCACATGTCGACGCGTAGGTCGTACAATATTTGAATAGCCTTGGGCTGCAATCAACCATGACACGCAGGCCATGTTATTACAAGCAAGTATCATATACTTTGCAAGGCCATACCAGTCACAACATTCTCTGTAAAAACGAGTTAGGCGAAGAATCTATGCGACTGAACTGGACCCGAAACTTCTGGCTATAGCCGGAACTTCCAGCTGAAGTGACCAAAACTTCCGGTTCACAACCGGAACTTCTGAAATCAACCTTCTGTGTCGAATTTATTTTGACCTAGAACTTCCGGCTACAGTCAGAACTTTCGGTAAACTCGACACAAGAACGATAGATCCAATCTATCTCCACCACGTATCTCTATACGTGATTGATCCAGATCGAACGCTACGCACGTAGGCTCTGATTCCACTGTTGGGACATAGGGAGGCTATGCTAGCCGGTAATTTTAAATTTTTAACCCCGTTGGCCCAGGAACCCATGCGCGTGAGGGATCATGGATCGTTACCTTCTAACGCGAGACGCGCTAGTGCAGCGGAAGAAGATTTGGAGAAGCGCGTCCTCGCTCGTTCTCTCCTTGCCTGGTCCTCTCGCCGGCGATCAAATCGATGAAGCCCAGCGATCTTCACACGAAGAAGACAACAAGTACTGCTATTCGAGCAGCACCTCCACGAAGTCCACACGTACAGGGATGGAAACACTCCACGCCGGCGTGCTAGCACCACTCGTGAAGTTTCTAGGGTTTGATCACAACCTTTGTGATAACTTGGGAGAGAGAGGTGGCGGCTAGGGCTAGTGTAGAGCAAAAGCAGCCACCCCTTGTTGTTCGGCCGGGAGGATTGCCTCGGAGCCATAGATGAGGAAGAAGGGAGTCTATCCTGTTCTCCTGTTCTCCTGTTCGGCTGCGTGCAGAGCCCCTAGAGTACTTTAGGGAGTACCTACAGCCACCTCCTGGCGTATTTCTATCAGGGTCGAAGATTTGAGCTTTTAGTCCTTAGAGGATCATCCCGTTGGCGCATTCGCATTGCCCGTTTGCTCGGGGGTGCACGACCGATGCATACTTGACCTCGATCAGTCTTTCCTCACAGAAGTCCCAAAAGTCGTTTGCAGTGAATTGAGTCTCGAGGTCGGTTATGATTTGGTTCGAGACCCCGAACCGATATGTGATGCCTTCAATGAATTTTACTGCTTTTTTGACTATACAGTTCTTTAGCGGAATCACCTCTATCCACTTTGTGAACTTGTCGATGGCCACCAACAGCCGATCAATTCCATACGGAGCCTTCTAGAAGGGGCCGACCATATCGAGCCCTCAGCAAGCAAAGGGCTAGGTTAGCGGTATTGTCTGAAGGGCTTGTGTTGGCAAGTGATTCTGTTTTACGAAGAATTGGCATCGAAACACAGCTATGACTTGTGACTTGATGGTGGTGTGGGACCGAAACTCCATTGTATACTCTCTCAGCTCGACGGCCCACTTGACGATTTATTTGGTGGCATCACGGTTGTGAAGTATGTCACCCAAAGGGTATTTCGTAACTACCATAATTTTGTGGGCATGGAAGTAATGTTTCAGCTTCCGGGTGGTGAATAGTATGGTGTAAAGGAGCTTCTGTACCTGAGGGTACCTTGCTTTTGATAAGCCAAGAACCTCCGAGATAAAGGATATCGGCCTTTGGACTAGGAAGACATGCCCCTCCTCAGGCCTTCGACCACAATTGATGTGCTGACGACGATGGTCGTGGCCGTGTTGTAGAGAAGAATTTATTCTGGGTTTGGTGCCATGAGTATTGAAGGCAAAGTCAAGAATTTTTTTAGGGCTGAAAATGCTTCACTGGCCTCGTCTATCTATTGGAAGTCTTTTTCTTTCTTCAGGAGCTTGAAGAGGGGAGCTCCCCTTTCTCCCAATCGAGAGATGAACCTCTTGAGTGCTGTCATGCAACTCGTGAGTTTCTGGACCTTCTTCGCGTTGTTGGATTTTTCCATCTTCAGTATTGTTACTATCTTATCTAGGTTGGCCTTGATGCCCTGGTTGCTGACGATGAACTTGAGTAGTTGCCCCAATAGTACTCTGAAGACACATTTATCAGGGTTAAACTTCCATCGGAACCTTTAAAGGTTCTCAAGCGTTTCAGTGATGTCATTGATGAGATTATCATTTTCTTTGGACTTTATGACCACGTCGTCGATGTTGCGGGTGATTTGATCTGAGAGATATCGCTAGATGGCTCGTTGGTATGTTGCTCCTGCGTTTTTAAGTTCGAACGACATGGTGGTGTAGCAGTATGCTACAAAGGGCATGATGAAGGAGGTTTTTCCTGGTCTTCTTTCTTGAGCTCGATCTGATGGTATATGGAGTAACAATCGAGGAAACACAGGAGGGAGCACCCTGCTGTTGAGTCCACGACTTGGTCGATTTGAGGTAGTCCAAAGAGATCCTTCAAGCAGTGCTTGTTTAGGTCGGTGTAGTCGACGTGCATCCGCTATTGCCATGTCTTCTTTCTTACTAGGACCAGGTTTGCGAGCCACTCGGGGTGGTATACTTCACGGATGAACCCTGTTGCTAGGAGGTGAGCGATCTCGATTTTGATCATTTCTTTCTTCTCCTGTGCAAACCTCCATAATTTCTACTTAACCAGCTTGGCTGTCAGGTATACATGCTGTTTGTGCTCGATCAGCTCCTGAGGAACAACCGACATATTAGAGAGCTTCCATGCAAATATATCCATGTTAGATCGCAGGAAGCTGACGAGCGCAATTTCCTATTTAGGGTCGAGCTCTACCCTGATGGTCGCCATTTTTTATGGGTCGGCCTTAGAAAGGATGATGTTCTTGGTGCTCGAAGGTGATGTGGAGATCCCAGAAGACAAAGGAAGCTTTGGCTGGTATTTCTGAAGCCTCTGAATGGTCCGTCCTGACTTGCCTAAGGGTTTTCTCCATTCGAGCCGATAGGTCGATAGCCTCGACCAAGGCCAGGCAGTCTTTTTCACATGTGCGGGAAGTGCTGATGTTTCCTCCTACAGAGATTACTCTGTTAGGGCCCAGAAGCTTGAGCACGAGGTAGGAATAATGTCCTACGGCCATAAATTTGGATATGGAGGGTATTTCGAAGATGGCGCGGAACGGTATGTCATAGTCCGTGACCCAGAACGTTATGTGCTTGGTCCTGAAGATGTTCTGAGAGCCAAATGTGACCGGCAAGGTAATCGAGCCGAGGGGTACCGAGCCTTTTCTAGGTATGATGCCGTAAAATGGGGTGTCCTCTTTTCGAAGGCCGTCGACTGAAATGCCGAGGTCAACGAGGGATTAGCGGAAAAGGATGTCCAACCCACTCCCACCGTCGATCAAGACTCGCCTCATGCGTACTTTAAATATTACCGGGTCGATGACTAGCGGCCATTGCCTGGGCTTTGGGATATTGGTCTATTGATCGCTCTAGGTGAAGGTGGTCGGGACCTCTGACCACCACAGTTGTTGTATTTCCTCGAACCCAGTGGCGTTGATCCGTCGACCCAAGACCTTCTACTACCGCTTGGTCTTGGTTGACGAGGGGCCCCGAAGACGATGTTAACCGTCTTGTGGGGTTCTTGGAAGTCGTTGTCGCTATAGGGTCGACTATCTTTTCGTGGAGCGTCATCATTGTCTCAACGTCGCTTGCTCTGGCGAGGATTATTCTGAGATTCCTTAACCAGTGCGTCTTGTAGAGAGTAGCATTTGTGCATGGTGTGATTGTCTTTAGGGTGAAATGGACAAGGTTTGTCTAACTCCCTCATTAACTCGTCTTCTTGGCGTCTTGAAATATAAGCCACTGCTATAGTTCAATCTCTCTTTCTTTTCTGATCTTGCCTGGCTCGGGAGGATCTCGAGCGGTAGTCTTCCCATCAGGGGGATCGTGGCTGATCATCCCTAGCTCGGTGGGACCAACTCTCGTGACACGAGCGCTCTATCTTCTCTCTTCGAGCGTCTTCACTATCGGCTTATCTCTTCGCGATAGAGATCATTCGTGCTATAGTCATCGGCTTCTTTCTCACAAGGACCCCGTGTACCTCAGATGTGTGGTGCAGGGCTTCGATGAAATAATTGATTATGTCCTACTCTTTGACGTCCACTATTGTGGTCCTCTTTCGGAGAACCTCCGGATAAAACTTTGAAGGGATTCATCCTCCTTCTATTATAGTTGCTGTAGGTCATATTGGGTACTAGGTTTCTACCATGTCCCTTGGTAGTTGCCGATAAAGGTCGAGTAGAGTCATGCCCAGGAGTTGATGGAGTTCCTTGGCAGACTAGAAAACCAATTATTGGCGGAAGGTGAGAGCATAACTAGCAGATAGTTCGCCATTACCTTCTCATCATCGCCGGCCATGCAGACGGCCATGTAGTAGAGCCATAACCATTGTGAGGGGTCCGTCTTACTGTTGTAAGGCTCGATCCCCATCAGGCAGAATGACTTTGGCCACCTTACTCGCCTAAGTCGACTCATGAATGCAGGGAAACCACTGTGATCATCTCGACTTTTGCTTCTCTTGCGATTGTGGTGGTTTTGACTTTCGCTACTACTAGAGCCGCTGGTACTAGTGCTGCTGTCGTCGTTGCCAGTATAATCTCTGCCACCCGTCCGTTTGTAAATTTCAAAACATATCCTGTTGTTCCGTCTTCTTGGTGGTGGTGTGAGACGGTTGCCGAGCGGGCTATTGTCCATCGGAGTTCCGTCGCGCGATGGCTGGTACCGACCGAAGCTATTATTCTCCTTGTCTTGCGGGGAAGGAGTTGGAGGCTGGGTCGGAGCCAGGGCCAGGGCATTGATTTGTATTGCGACCGCCTGAGTCAATGCTTTTGCTCGTCGAAGTTTCGGTGTCGCGGGGAGAGAGCCGAGAGCTCTCTCAATCGCCACCAAATTGGCGGCTGGAGTCTTGAAGACCCTTTGACCGTCGAACTCTAGGGTAAATTCATCCTCAAGATTTTAGCAGATTCCGTCCTCCTACTCCACCCCTGTTGCTACGGCACGCCTACGCCGCTCGCTGCTAGACGAGGATACCTCCCCCTCAGCCATCACGATGAGATTGATCGAGAATCGAGGGTTGTTCGATCGGTGATCATCATCGGGTCTGCTGATAGACCCAACCTCTGCTCATCGGCGTCGGACGACTCAGCCCTTCTTGCTAGAGAAGATGGCGTAGTGCTCGAGGTCGATCAAACCCTAGGCACAGTTTGACTGGCTGGCCCGTTCGAGGATTGGAGGGAGAGCTGTGCTCCTCGATTTGGCTGATCCATAAGAAGTGCTCAACGAAGGGCTCGATAGGACAAGTCATCCCATGGAATCCCCGAAAAAATGCCAAACTTTTGAACATGAATGTGAAGCTAGTAGGCACAAAAAATTCCAAAGAAGATGCCATCGGATCCTGGTGAAAACCACCGCGATCTCCTACCTAGCGTGCAAACTATCGGTGAATCACCAAGCAGTGCACCCAAGGGGTATCTGAGATGGTGCTTAGATGTGTAAGAGAAGCGCAGCGCCTTTAAACCCGATGGTCAATTCTAGAAAAGAAGAGCCAAGGTTTATACTGGTTCGGGCCTCCTAGAGGATAATAGCCCTACATCTAGTATTTTGGTGTATAATATGGTGTTTAAGATTACAATGCGACGCAATTAAGCTATCAAGACTTAAGGCGTCGAAAACAAAAAAATAAGATGTGATTCGATGTCTCTAGGGGGGTGTCTCACCTCCTTTATATACCAAAGGGGTGAGCCCAACAATCCTAAGACTCTATCCCAAGTCGGTCTCTTAGATATCCATGATTGCCTACCGAACTAGGGTGCTAATCTCCTAATTATAAAGATTCTGGTACAAACTTATCTCTTCATACCATATCTATGGTTCAATTCCTCAATAAGGACATATCCTTCTTTATCGGAACCAAACCCCCCTTCATGGACCATACCGGACAACAATGCTGATCTTGGTAAGCTCTCGGTCTGAACTGATAAGCCTAACACGGGGTACCCAGGGGTCACATCCCCGATAATGCAACCATACAAACAGTTCCTAAGCCAATTTGTAAAGTGTGTTCTTGATATATCTGCATTTCTCTTGTCTGGACACCTTAGGTTATGGTGTATTGGAGATAGTGAAAAATATTGTATTACTCTGCAAAAGGATGCTTCATGTTTAATTGATTTAACATAATAATTTGTAACTACTAGAACTGGACATTTCATTTCTAGCAATTATGTTTCCTTCCCAAGGAAAAAACTGTACCGGTAGATCCTAAAAATATATGTTAACAATAGGTGGGTTCATATTTGCAAGCAAAACAAGAAAAATAATTTGTAGCCCACACCGTCAAAACCCATGTGGTAGTGACTCCAGATTAAAGTATCATCATTTTTATACCATGTTTTTTATTTGCATCATATGTACTATTATGTTTGCATCATGGATCTGCGACATTGTCTTTTGAATTCCAAGAAACATTCATGGATCATAAATCAATACATCTTACATGTTCTATGCAACCAGGGTGTAGGTTGGGCTTTTTTAGGAGCTTTGTCACGTAACCTTGCTGACCTTCAAGCTCATTTTCTATTGAGGTGGGTAGCATATTGTCTTCCTGAACTATGTCTAGGTAGTTTAGTTCTTTTACTGTTATCTGTTGCTCCATGCTTTGATTTCTCTTTTATGTATTACTAAGCTGTGTAACTTGTTCTCTTCCTTTACGCTTCATGCTTTTCTTGGAGGGGGGAAATGGGCTGTCTACATATGCAGGGACTATGCAAGATATGTGCTATCTATGTTCTTTGTGTTCATTGCTTCAGTCCAGATAATTCACAATGGTTCTCTTTCTTTGTTTGGCACAAAATAAGCCTTTGTTTGTACTGTTGTCACTAAACAACCATGTGGCCTCCAAGATGGCATTGTCTAACTTGCAAACAAGCAATTTGTGGAGGTAAATAGGACTAATGTTGTTGGGAATTGTCTGGCAAATGTGAAGAAGTTGTACATTAACAGGGATGGAATTGGGTACTGTATCGATTTTACTAAATGGTGTGATGCGTTGGTTGATCAAGAAGTGCAAGTAAGATTGGTTGCCTTTGTTTTAAAACCTTTTGTATTTCAATCAACATACAAACTAATGCTACTTTTTTATTACATTAGTTAATAATTTATATACATTGAAATTAATGAGATGTTCTCATAGGCTCACCAATAGGGCACACAACGCATGCAAGTCCGCCTAGTCTATATATATGTATGGATCCATTTTGGTCTCACGAGCGCATCTCGATCCATCGAGTGGCACACAAATCTAGTTAGCTATATGAAAGCTAGCAAGACAACAAATCATGTCGTCTCATTGCTATAGACAGGCAAATTAAAGTGTATTTAGCCAGGCTGATGATTACCAAAAATTCTGGAGATTCGGTAGGTAATTTTGTGTCTAATTAAGCTTCTGAGTAACTCACCGGCCAGATCTGGTGCAATTTAGTCACATGCAATTTTTTTAAATTAGTCAGTCATAATATATGTGTGTAAACATCTTAAACATGATTTAATCCGGTCCACAATCTTAACATGATATATTATAATTAAATCCAATCACTACTACAAAACCCCTTTTTACTCACAGTTTTTGAACCGATATTGTTCATCCAGGATTAAAGGATTGGGACATTAGTACCGGTTGAATTCAACCGGTACTAATGGACTCTTGGTTGTCTCGGCTTCTCAACGATTTCATTGATGTGAAGTTGGAGCACTAGAAATTAGGGTGGATAACAAGTCTGCAATTGCCATGTCAAAGAACCTAGTTCACCATGACCAAAGCAAGCATATTGACACGAAGTACCACTTCATATGGGACTATGTTGATGAAGGTAAAATAATTCTGGAGTATGTTTGCATGGAGGAGTAACTTGTGGTTATACCGACAAAGGCACTTGGGATAGTCCGTTTCCAGGAACTCTATCAAAGGATCGACGTCGCTAAGTTCATAGGAAATGACAACAAGAATTAAGGGGGAGATTGTTGGACTAATTCAGTGTCATTTCAGTTATGCATTTGTTTCTATTCCATTTAATCCATTCAGAACGTTAGTTACTTTTTCATAAGCACATAGTGCCACCTGTAGCACTCGTGCATTATGTAATTGATGTGACCATGATACCTATGCGCTACATAATAATAGAAATACATATGTATATTTATTTAGGTGTCATCTATATGTATGGAGGTATATAAGGAAGTTTAACCATGTCCCTCACGGTGTATGAAGGGATAGAATCTAAGTCATCCTTGTTCTGGAATCCGGTTTAGCCTTCCGAGGTGTTGAATTCAAACGGTCGCCAAATTTCTATACAGGCTCCGTTTTGGACCCATAAGTACTTTATGGAAAGCTCTCGGATTCCTCTTTCCAACGGATCTAGCCCTACATCTAAATTCTACACGAGTTGGTTGGAATTAGAGCAACAAGGTGGGGCCCATGTGTTGTGTGCCCTAACCTGGTGGAGCATGACCCTTGTCACCATTTGGTTGTCCTCCCATTTCTATAAATAGCTAGCTACCCCCTTAGGGTTTCTTGGGTTTTGTTTAGATTAGATTAAAGTTAGCTACCGCTACTTTTCTAAGAACACGTGTGTTGGCTAGACCACATGTTTCTTGTTACAGGTCTCCAACCTTGTGTCGTGAGCTTATTTCTTATTTACAATTCATATTGCTTTTATCTTGTTTTTGCATGTCCTTTGATTGCTTGCAGAAACATACCCTCATGGTTAGGTTGATCGTGCTCTTTCTAGATCACGAACAACTCACAGAGTTGGTGTATTGATCGCTAAGACGCAATACAAATGTCTCGTATGGTTGTAGTCGGGTCGTCAACGTCGTCTCCTTTTAATCGAAGTTATCTTGACTCTTCGAAAGATCGGACCAACAAAACACATCACAACTGTGGTGATCATCAGGTGATATCAGAGCTTTCGTTGCTCGGTGAGTTTTTTCTACCTACATACAGAAATTTGCCATACAAAAAAATCACTTTACCTAGCCATCTTTGAGCCACTGCATTGTTCTTTTTAGTTTTTGCTTTGTTCAATCTTAGCTTGCATCGCCGTGTCACATGCTGGTCTTAGTCCTAGTTTAGTTCTGGTTTTAGTTTTGCATCTTGGTCACCGTCATTGTGAAGTTGGCAGCAATCAACACATAGGTGTTACAACGTGTTGCTTTGATATGCGTTTGCGGATAGTTGTAGATTGATTCATGATTTGTGCTTAAAAGGGTGTATTATATTTTTTCTTGGAAGGTTCTGGTCGTCCAACATATTAAGAGTCGAGTTAGATGCATATTTGATTCGGTTTGGAAAGCAGAATCCGAGTAGATTTCAGGATAGTTTTAATAACATCCTATATTTTTAGCATAACTTTTGCATACTGACTCGGATTTGGACGTTTAAATACTTGTTGGAAAGTTGACGAGGAGATCTACAACTTTGATTTTAGAAACAAATCCTGATTCGACCTCCTTATATCTCTTTATTGGCCAACAAACTTTGGTTTCATTTCTAGATGAGGTAAGTCTTGTATTATTAGATTTAAGTCCTAAATGATTTATTAGCTGTTGAAAAAAAGGTAAAAAAAGAAAAGGCAGAAAGGTGCTAAAAGAAGAGAAAAAGAAAAGCCACACCAAAAAAAGAAGAAAAGAGCCAAATTAAAAAAACATAAGTGAGAAAGAAAGAAAGAAAGAAAGAAAGAAATTGATTGAATATTTAGTGCTTGATTTGAGAATCAGAGTTCTGCATTGAGTTGATTGTAGTCCTTTGTGTTGATCAGTTGCGTGCTTAAGCTAGGATTAAGTCTATGCTAGGCCAGCATTTTGACTAGTACTTTGAACTATTATTCAACTTTGCATTCTTGGAATTGAACATTTGCTATCTTTTGTTATATAATTGAGCCATCCTGTAGCTTCACAGATCTAACTATTGCTTGTATAACAAGGTGTTTGTCAAGGCATCGATACATCTAATCTCTGTGGTGTTTGTGGTTAAGTCGGTGTACGACACCTCCTGCTTGCATTGGAATACACAAAGAGACAGGATATAGTGAAGCTCAATATCAATATCTTCATCGACACATGAGGAGGGATCAACATGATAAATATGAGGTATGTGATGATGTTCAAGCTAGGATCAAATGTACAGTACCTTATTTTGAAGGAAATTATGATCATCATGCATATATTTAATGGGAGCTAGCTGTAGATACAGAATTTAGAAAGCATGACCTGTCTGAGAAACAAAAGGTTATGGCTGCCTTTAGTGTCCTCATTAAAAGTGCTTCATATGATTGGAAACATCTTTGTAGGAATAATAAAGTACCTCAATCTTATAAAGACTTAAAATGATATTTGAGAGATGCTTATGTTTCTTCATATTATGAAGACATTCTGTTTAAGAAACTATAATATTTAAAACAAGATAGCAGAAGCGTTACTTCATACTATCATGATATGCATGCTTGTTTATTATGTTGTGATTTAGACGAATGCGAAGAAGCCATAGAATAGAGGTTTTACGTGGGCTTAACAAAGAAATTCAAGAAATGCTTGTTCATGAAACATATAATTATCTCTCTTAATTGTTTGAACTTGCATGTGGAGCTGAAATTTAGATTGCTATTGATTTAGCAAAATTGAAAGAATATGATTTCTTTGATGCTATTGAAAAATGAGAACATTATAGAGGAGACATCTCTTGGTGTGCCTTCTAGTGCTACTGACCTTAAACAGGAAAAAGAGAGCAAGTATGCACCTACATCATCGGATAAGGTTTTGTAAGGTAATATATGTGTTGAAATTAATCAAGGTGAGTGTGCTCCTGATAAAACACAGTTATCCACTATTCATGCTATTATAGTGCAACTGTTATTGGAATCTTTTACTGAAATTCCTTTGTTACAAGATGATTTGCTTGATACTCTTTGTGATAAAGAAGAGTTGTGTGTTAATGTTTCACTTATATCCATGCCACAACTAGTGAAAGAACATGTTGTTTCTATTGTTAATGTATCAAGCGCTGATTTTAAACATGTTTTTCACATTGCTAATGAGAATGGAGAATTTAAATTATTATCTTATTTATATATTTAGGGTTGTATTGAATTTAAAAATCTTTGTGAGCTTAATAGTTTAAAAGAGAAATTATATGCTAGGTCTGATTTACCATGTGCTTCACATGTTACTTTTCATATTATTGACAAACATAGTCATACAGGAGTTTATTTGGTGCACAAAGTTTACATATGTTCATATTTGAAACCTATCGTAGATATGCAAGAAAATAGCAAGCTAGAGAGCAGTATTATTGCTAATTATGCTGCGTCGAGTTTCTCTTGTTTAGACTTAAGAAAACGGGTTGATTTTGAAGAAGGGGAGCGATTGGATTGCTCCATGTTGCTGAAATATACTTTTATAAATGCACCATGTGAGAACCCTTCTTCTATAGAAGGGAAGCATAATGAGCTGAAAGAGAATCTTTTGTATGTGGAATCAGCATCCTTTGTTATTTGTACTAACAATCTGGTACATTTGTTCCATTGGATGCTACTTTTATTTTCTAAGGAATTTATGATATTGCATGACAAAAGTTTGTTTCATATCTTTTCATGAGCATAATTTTATGGCCAAGATCATGATATACGTAAAGAGCTGCACAAGTTAAAATCGAGAACGGTTTTCTATGAAGAAGGGGAGGATGATATGACCACGATACCTATGGATACAACCATTGCTCACATCATATATCACGATGTGAACTCGTTTCTTATCACACTTTAATTTTTTTTAATCAAGAATATGATGCTACCTAATAATATAAATACATATATATATTTATTTAGGTGCCATCCATATGTATGGAGGTATAAGGAAGTTAACCACATCCCTCATGGTGTATGAAGGGATAGAATCCAAGTCGTCCTCGTTCTAGAATCTGGTTCGGCCTTTCGAGGTAGTGCTGAATTCAAACGGCCGCCAAATTTGTATACATGCTCCGTTTTAGGCCCATGAGTACTTGATGGAAAGCTCTCGGAGTCCTATTTCTAACGGATCTAGCTGCACCTCTAAATTCTACATGAGTCGGCCAAAATTAGAGAAACAAGGTGATGCGCCATCTATAATGGGCCTTTGGGATTGTAACTTCGTTTGGGACCCTGCCCAAGTGGGGCCCATGTGTTGTGTGCCCCAACCTGGTGGAGCATGACCCTTGTCACCCCTTGGTTATCCTCCCACTTCTATAAATAACTAGCTACCTCCTTATGGTTTCCTTGGTTTTGTTTAGATTAGATTAAAGTTAGTTGCCGTTACTTTTTCGAGAATACGTGTGTTGGCCAGACCACCTGTTTCTCGTTACAGGACTCCAACCTTATGTCGTGAGCTTATTTCTTATTTATAATTTAGATTGCTTTTATCTTGTTTTTGCTTGTTCGTTGATTGCTTGTAGGAACATACCATCGTGGTTAGGTTGATCGTGCTCTTGCTAGAGCACGTACAACTCATGGAGTTGGTGTATCGATTGCTGAGGTGTAATACAAGCGTCTCATACGGTTATAGTTGGGTCGTCAACGTCGTCTCCTTTTATTCAAAGTTGTCTTAACTCATCGAAAGATTGGGCCAACAAAACACACCACAACCGTGGTGATCAATAGTAATCGTGAGCTTCGATGTGTGCTGGTTCATGCAGGAAGTGCGTCCGAGTCTTAGGGACATTTTTAGCAGTTGCTTTGCTTTGTATTTAAGTTGAGGAAATGCATCAGTGAAAAGTTGACTATTTTATGCAACACCAAAACAGCCTCAAATCTTCCTCTTTCATCCATTTGCCGAATTTCTACATCTCTCTGAGTGCAATTGTGAAATTGAATTCACAACATTGCGCCCATCAAAGGAGAACACCGACTTCTGCGCGCCGTTGTAGATTCTCCGATAGTCGAGCGCCATGAACTCGTCCCACTCTAATGCACAGCCCATGCACTTCTCGCGTCACGCCCGAGCATGCTGTTGTCTTCCCCTTCACCAGTGCCAGATCATCCCTCCCTACCTGCTCCTCACTCATCCGTGAGTAGTACACGTAGATGTGTGACCTGTCACCGAGCAGGCCGCAACACACTTCGCTGTTTCTGCCAGCCACCGTGTTGAACATGGATGACACCACATGCCTCATGAACCAGCTCTTCTAGTACTCATTCATGTCGATTACTTATTTACCTACCACCAGTAGCCGGCCATCTCTAGGATTGTTGAATTGTAGAGAGGAGAGGAGATGTGAATAACGAGTTGTGGATATATTACATTGAGCCTTAAAGGCCGATATATATATGAGTACATGTGAAGAGATAAGGTAAGTGATCTATAGATAAGGAAGGACTAGATATAGCTGGACCAGTGGCCTAGAGAGGCGACACTGGCGGTAGGAGGAAGACGCGACAGCGATGCTTGAAGTAGGCGAAGAACCCAAGTGGCTGACGATGACCGAAGCAGCAGTGAAGACGACGAGAGCGACGACGATGCGGCCCGAGAAGGTGACACAACAGTAGCTCATGTCGATGCAGCGGTTGAAGATCCACGAGTAACAATACAACGACCCGAGGAGGCGACACAGTGATGACGTGACACGTGTAGTCAAAGATGATCTATCTCAAAGAGATCAAACGCTCGATCAGGTGATCAAGCCGACGACGTACGAGACCACTGGAGTGGAAGCAACGATGCACGGAATCGACAATGGCGATGGGTGATGCAGACCGACTAGTGGGCGGAGGCAAACTATAAAAAGAAGAGGCCACCCCGGGAGGATCAAGATCCACTCCCGAGGGCGAGCGGCAGTGGAAAGATGAGAGCAGCCTTAGATCGTCCGCTCTGATACTATGTTAAATTTAGATAGGAGAGGAGATGTGAATATCGAGTTGTGGATATATTATATTAAGCCTTAGAGGCCGGTATATATATAGAAGTACATATGAAGAGATAAGATAGATAATATACAAATAATGGAGGAGTAGATATAAATCCAATCATACCTAATATCCTCAATATTACAATATACTCAAACTGTATATACACATACAATATTCTAACAGGGAGGTCTCTGTCAGCCGACAGATCGACACCATGGCCGTTGTCCACGAGGATCTTCTCGACGGCCTCGGCCGTCTGTCTTGCGCGCCGCTCTCCCAGTAGGCTGGGCGTGTTGATGGACACAAAGATGATGCCCGCGTCGGAGATGTCGACGCTGAAGAAGTGATTTCGGCTGCGGCGAGGCTTGACCACCTCATGGAGGCCCGGCTCGAAGATGGGGAACTGGTCGCGTCGACGACGATGTCCTGGATGGGAGCATCATGGCATGTCGACTCTTGGCCCATGGTAAACACAAACATAGGAGCAAAAGAAACCCTTTCTTTCCCATTGAATTAGAAACAGAGCACAACCTGTTTTGAGCATGTATTGCCAAAGCCCGACAGAAACTACAAAAACGAAATGGGCAACAGCAAGCAAGAAAAGGAGTGCTCCAAATTAAAGGCATCTAAGTAAAGCTATCTTCCTTTCCTTTCCTTTCCTTTCTGCTTCTACTACTGTATGTGCTAATGGCCCCTGTCACCTGTAAATTTCCTACAAATGTACAGAACAAGTCATACTTGGACCCGTTGCCTTGTTACTCGCCCCCCCTGAGCGCTGAAGTCCAGCACTCTTGGCCCGCCAGTCCAATCTTCGTCGTCAGTGTCCCCGTCATCCCCAGCAGCAGCTGCAGCAGCACGGCCTCTTGTAACAGCCACTGGCCTTCTAATTCTCGATGAGCTTCTTGGAGTTGGGCGCCTTTTCTGCACCGTAGAAGTATACATGCCATAGTCCACGGTGTCTTCTCGCACCACTGTCTTGAAATCCTGCGCACCATGTCCAAAAAAATTAGCATCAACTGTCTGCCGAATCCCAGATCATAAGGCATACAGTTTTATTTTCCCATATCCAGTTACCTGGTACACGCGCACTACATCCTGCGGGCAGCTTGGCAAACTAATGTTAGTATTACTAATGTTAAATGTGATATTCTGCTTGGAGATTGTTTCGCCAGATTTTGGTGGATCCTTCAGAGAAAATGCCTGTCATGTTGAATAAGTTCAAACAGACAATGTCAGTGAGATCATCTTAGGATAAATATTATCCATATATGGGGCAAGCAAGACAAACCTGACAGCGGGCATCGGTTAAACTATAGACAGTTTTCAAATGTCTCTTCAGTTTGAAGAGGAGCTGCAGAGCTATCGCACTATGGCAATCTTCCTGAAAACAAAAACAAAGCACCATTTAGGGGGAAATGATAAGATGCAAAAAAAACACAAGGAAATTGCACCAAAATCTACATTGGTGAGCTCTATCGTTAGGCCCATAGCTTCTCCAACTCACCTGAAGTTTGGCCATGTTAACACCTGATGTGCTGCATGGACTACCAAGCATCATGTGAGAAACACCTACCAAATTTTGGTCAGAGTATCCCCCAGGCTCAAGCATAACATCACCAGTGTTTCTTGGCATACCCACCATTTCTTGCTGCTGATACATGCAAGTCCAGTTTTTCAAATTTGCCTCGATTGCTCCAGCTTTCAATTGAATAACTCGATTTATATCATATATCAAGTAAAGTGGTTCATCAGGGGTTGTGAACGGGAGAGAGGCAAGAACTTCAGCACAGTATCTGCAATTGTTACACAACTTTGTAGTCAAATACTTCATCCAATAACAGAGGGTTGACAAGCATAACTTTGTTTGTTTACTTACACAAGAAAGCTAATTGCAGGGTAACTTCGGGTGTCAGACACAAATTTACGGACTATTGAGTGTACAAATTTGTTCCTGGAATTCCGGTTCGCCCGGATGAGACGGTATATTCGAGATACCCCAGGTTTAACAAATGCAATTGGATTTGATTTCATGTTTATGGCCACCATGTTATGGCTGCTGATTGTGGACTCAAAAAATCTAAATGACATTTGCAGACCATCACCTAACCGGCTTTCAAAAAACAAAGGATACCTGCAAACAACTCCAGTCTATCAGAAAATCAGAAAAAAATTTCCAAAAGGAAGAATTAGAATGAGAAGGTAGATCACCATACTTTTCATTCATATTCATCAGCAGATGATGAGCCAACTTTGAGTTCCCCTCCACTGGGTCAGTTTCAAGTGCTATAAGATGTGGAACACATGTAATGGGGTGAACTAAACCCTGGCGAAGAACAATTTCAACAATCTACACAAATAAAAATAGCAATTATTGTTTTCTATTTACAAAATATAAAGGGCAAATGTAAAAAGTTACACATTGGCCTAATTCACCTTAAGCGCAGTTTGACGAACTTGGTCGTTTATATCCAAGCATCTTTCAAGAATAGAATTCCAATATAATTGGATAATACCACCGCATATGTTAGTGTCTCCAGCACCAGCAGCAACAGGCACTTCACTTCCACCATTTGTTGCACACTGTACCGGAGGCTTGCCAGTACTCTCTGTGTTGAGTTGGCTTTCCCCATCACGGAGATACTCATAAAGGTTTTGCAATCCTTGAATCTGGACAGGAGGGTCCAATTTAAATAGTGTAATACAAAGTGCATGCCCTAGCACGTTAAAAGATAATGTCTATACCTTTAATCTATAATCAACATCAGAAGACAGTGATGCTTCTATCAGGTTTAAGATATCTTTATGTAGCATAAATTCAGGCTGTGCAATAAGTATGTATCCCAGAGCCTGCATGCACAAATGAAATTATCATTTAGTATGGAATAGTTTGTATAACAAATATACAAGAACTGAAAAAACTAAAGCAACGTAGAGTCGTGTAGACAGGTGGCATGGCATCCATCTAGTTGCTACTGCCACTGAGTGGAGTAACAAGTCTATCAAATCTAAGCACACATACCTGCAAAGCTCGAACCTTCAAGCTGAAATCTTCCTTGAGAAGATACCTCCTCTTGAGCAAGTCAATGATCTTTGGGAAGTCAAGTTGATTTTCAGATGCTGCCATGAGTTGAGAACCATACCTAAGGAGCAGTCCAAGACAAAACAACGAGCGGCCCAAAAGCTGAGTTTCAGAGAAAAAATATATAATTGTCAGAATAACTAAGTTAAAGAGAATTGCAAGCAAAAGAAACTAGGGAAAAAGAAATTGTTGTTTCCATATGTTATGCAGGATAAATGCAAAACTGTCCTTAGTAGCATGGTTGAGACATTTTAGAGATTACAGTACAGCAATATCTACAACCCTGTCAACCAACATATACTACACTACTTACCCTAAAACTATTTATTGAATTAACTGTGTGAAAAGAAGAAGATTATACTTCACACAGGGTCGCTTACTATCAGTGAAACAAAAATCGGCCGATCAACCGATTAATCAGCCAAGTAATCGGTGCTCGGGCAGTGACTGCATCAATTACCCTGTAATCAGGAGAAAAATCGTTTGGGTGATTTTTTGCCGATTAATTGGTCTGACAGCCGATTAATTGTCATAGAAACAGATCGGCACGAGGGGAACTGAAGGAAAAAACTGCCAGATATCCGCTTCGCCACGCTGGGCAGGCCTCTGTCATGCGTGCCGCCGTCACCCGTCACGTGTGGCGTGTGCTGCAGCTCCCTCTTCTGCAGCTGCGCTGTCGCCTCTGCTGCACCGCCACCACCACTTCTGCAGCCACGCCACCGCCTCCTTCATGCACGCCGCCGCCGCCTCCTTCACGTGTGTGCCTCCGCCGCCGCCTCCTCCATGCCACCGAGGAGAAAGGTGGGAGAAGGCAAATAAAAGGGAACAATATGGACTTCCACTAGGTGTCTGCCTTTATGGAAAATTGTAGAGCTCTCCTTTTTACCCTTTTGGTTTGGCTTGCTTAGCTTGGTAGTTTATTGAAATTTTCGGATTTTTCCTGCCCCACAGAATCTTCAACAGTGCACTACCAGGTGAGAGAATATGAAATGTTTTGATGGTCTACTCATTTACTAGGTAGAAATGTAGAAAACCATAGTTGACAATTTGACATGGTCTAGTCATAAGATTTTTATATTTCTTGCCATCTTATATATGTTTACTTAAGTAAATTATCGATCGGTTAATTCTCAACTGATTAATTCAGTTAATCCCCAAATATTGATTAATCCCTACTCCTCGGCTGGCTGAGCAGCTATCGATCACTAATTTTTGTAACACTGCTTACTATGGTGTAACATTGGTTTTAATTTTGAGACCTAGAGAATGGTAGTGTGTCAAAGAATAGAAAAAACACTTTGCTTTAGTAAGCTTTATACATAGCATTTTTAGATAAACTTGCAATTCACTCTATCAAACAAACAGTATGATACCTGACTATCAGAAGTAGAACCAGATAGATGCTTGTAAAAAATGTTAACAAGGTATTCCAATAACCTCGGGCCTCTATCAGCTGCTTTGCTAAGGGCACAAAGGCACCTGTTAATCAAAGCGAACAAAGAGAGATAAATCAACAGGAGCGTTTATGGCAAGTAAAAGATATAAATAAACAAAAAGCAGGATAATCCATATAAGACAATGTAAGCTCAATAGCTGATGCCCAAATAAGGTCTGCAATTGCAATATGCAAACGGTGATGATTCATGCATATGTGTGTTTTAGTTAACTAATTACATTTCAATTTTATGAACACTGAGCCATGAACAAATAATAGTTAAATATAGAGCATCACCCTATTTATAGCAGTAAGGATATTTATCTTCCTCACTAGATCTGCATCCTTATTTGATTTAGCTAAAATAAGTGCATGTTTACCAAAAGTGCCAAATGTGATCCCGTGCCTATTCAAATTGTAGGTCACGTATCACGTATGGTTTTCTAGCATCCACTCAATAAAGAAAGTTGCCATACGAACCAATACAAGAGATCCTTGAAAAAATTGAGCAATCAGTAACATGGAATTTGTAAAAATGTAGTGCATGCGGACAAAGATCATCAAACAAAACTGAGTGTGGAAAGAAAGAATATAATTACTTGATACAAGCATGCACAACTGTCAAAAAAGAGTGCCGAACGATCATCTGCTTCAGATCCTGCTCAAGCTCTACTACCACAGATTGTGATGGCTTCCGTATGAGTGGAAGAACAGCATCGATCACAAAAATTATACTTTCAAGCAACCGTGCTGTTGATTTATTATCAACCTGTCAATATACAAGATCAGGAGCAGTGCAAAATCCAGCAGTATGAAAAAAGTAAACAAGGGAATTTGTAATTTATTCACATGATATAAATGTTCTTGTTCTCACATTAACTTCAGAACAGAAATATCTTGTTTTCATGCCTACCTAACTTAAATAAAATACTAAAAAATTCTTATGTATAGGAGGGCAAGGAAAGACATTATAAACTCACACAACACAAAAAAATCACTTTCATAATCAATCAAGAACATCAACTCTCTAATAGGCAATTAGGCATAATCAAAACTCAAGCTCTGCTGCTGTTGGAAGTTGGAACAGTTCAATATTATCAAACATGACACCAGAAGTTTTCGATACAAAACTGTCATGGGCATGGACCTAGAGGCTATGGTCCACAACCTAGCCCAATATAGGGCGTGAACAGTACTCGCACGATAGGGTAGCAGCAGTTTAGGATTTGTTAGTTTGGAGATATGATTAGGTTTCTTATTCGAGAGATAACATTAGATTAAGCTGTAATCTATTTCCTAGATTTACAGATTAGATTCTTGAGAGTCAATTCATGTCAATATGTTATCTATATAAGGATAAGTTGTATCTCTATTTCATAAAGCAATGAAGAATTAGTCTAATCTCTCCCTAATGTTCATCATCCCAGTCTAAGATCCTCCTCTCATTCCTAGCCACCGACGCCGCCCGACTATCCCCCCACAGTGTTTATCCCATACAGTGTCAGTCCTAAAACCCTAAACCGCAAGAAGCAAAAGGCAAAAGACAATTGTTTGGCCGGCTAATTGATCTGCCATCCCCCTCCTCTGTTCCTCTGCTTTTATAGCTTGCAAAATTACAGAGTATAGAAAGAGTTCTTTTAATAGAAAGGCTGCAGAAACCTTCTAAATAGACAAAATGTGCTGCTATAAATTCAGCACTATCCAAACTTAAAACTAGGCGAAATAGAAAGCTATCTTCCCTAGATTATCTCCTGCTATCTTGAAGAGATCACGTAGGATCACTTAACTAATATAAAGATATGTGCCAGATATTACTAGATATGCGTAGATACTAGAGATCATTTCCTGATTTAAAACTGATTTAAAAAGATACATGCCACAAGTGGCGTAGGATTATTAGGCAACAAATCTCCCCCTTAATCTTGCATCTGCTTAATCTGCTTGACACCGACTCTTGCTCGAAGCTCCAGGAACTTGACGCGTGGAAGCGGCTTTCTGAGTAGATCCACCAACTGCTCGGCTGAGCTGGTGAACTCAATCACGATCTTTCCACCTTCAATGCACTCTCGAATGTAGTGATACCGAGTATCAATGTGCTTACTCCAATCATGGTAAACGGGATTCCTGCACAAAGAGATAGCAGATTTGTTGTCAACCTTCAACTCCACGGGCTTCGGCTCACCGCTGACTATGTCACTCAGCAAGCGTGCGAGCCAAACTCCCTGGCATGCTGCAGTAGTTGTGGCAATGTACTCGGCCTCGCATGAAGAAAGAGCCACCACTCTGTTTCTGCGACTGCCAAGTGATTGGGCTTGAACCAAAGAAGAACATCACCCCTGTAGTGCTTTTGCGATCATCAACGTCTCCCGCCATATCGCTGTCACTAAACCCATGAAGCCTTGCTTGCTCCTTGGGCCTTTTCTTGAATCTGTATCCAAAATTGAGTGTCCCGGCAATATAACGCAACAAGTGTTTTACTACCGAAAAGTGTTCTTCCCTTGGATCCTCAATGAAACGACTCACATACCCAATGGCATAGCAAATATCAGGACGCGTGTGTCAAGTACCTTAAGCTGCCAACGATGCTTCGGTACATGGTTGCATCCACCGGTGGACTATTGCTCTTCTTGGTCAATTTAAGTCATGTCTCCATCGGCACTTGACTTGAATTGCAGCCAGCCATGCCGCTGCTCTCCAAGATCTTCGCATAGGCCGCTTGGCGGACAGTGATGCAGTCTGCAGTCTGCTTGACTTCAATCCCAAGATAATAGCTTAGCAGTCCAAGGTCGCTCATCTTGGATAAGCTGTACATCTCTTCCTTGAACTTGCATATTCTTCTGTACCTGCACCAGTGATGATCAGATCGTCCACGTACACTCCCACAAGAAGTCGGGAGCTGCCGTGGCCACACGCATACATAGCACGATCCGAGAGGTTCCGCTCAAACCCAAGTTGACGGAGGTTTTCATCCAGCTTCGAGTTCCATGCAAGGGGCGCCTGGCGCAACCCATACAAGGCCTTCAACCGGAGTACTTTGCGTTCTTCCCCATCACGCACGAAACCTGGTGACTGCGCGACGTAGACTAGCTCGGATAACTCACCGTTGAGAAACGCCGTCTTCACGTCCATATGATGGACCTCCCAATCCTCTGTTGCTGCCACTGCAAGTAGCAGCCGCATAGAGTCCATGCAAGCGACTGGCGCGAACACCTCGAAGTCGATGCCCGGCCGCTGCACGTAGGGATGAAAACGGAGCAGAAACGGACGGAAATGAGTGGTACCATATCCGTTTCCTTATTTTTTAACGGAAACGGAAACGAAAACGGATTTTCCAGAAACAAAAACGGAAGCGAATAGTATCGGAAACGAATACGGATCGAATAAGGAGAGAACTCGGATACGGACCGAATATATGTCAGAATACACAATATAAGTATCAATTCATAACACATAATTTCTAAATAAAAATGGTTTGAAGTTTCAAATATAATTATAAGGAAAAAATAGCTCTATTGTTCTAACTTAATTTCCTAACATGCAAAGCCAAAGGCATTGAGGGCCAAGCTTGCTGATGCCAAGCTGAGGTCGTGCCATAGAGAAATGACTTGTAATCTAAAAAGGATGGAATACATTTGATCTACACAATTTGATAGCTTGTATCTTACAGGTTGTCTCAAAATTTTACCCTATGCACTGTTAACATAGATGGTGAAAATCCCACAGTGCACACCTACAATTGGGGAAGTGAACGCATAAAAAACTTGATTTGCGTTGAGGCGAGAACAGTGGCGCAAACCTGCTCTTGCACGCCGAGGCCAGTGCCCTCCTAGCCGGATTTCTTTAGCAGCTGCAGAAACGCAAGCACGCACACTATCACCTAGAGATGGCACTGAGATTGTTCACTAAGATGAGGCAACTGGGCATTGAGCTTAGTGGTGTCACCTTCTTGGCCGTCCTGAATGCCTGCAGCCATGGTGGTCTTGTCGACGAAGGTTTCAAGTACTTCAACCTAATGAGGAGAATGGGCATCAAGTCAACGATACAGCACTACGGTTGCTTGATAGATCTTGGCTGTGCCGGGTTCTTGGAAGAGGCCTTCAAGCTCACCACCAGTCTACCAGAAGATCCCAGTCTTGTGATCTGGAGCTCACTGCTAGCTGCCTGCCAGAGCCATGGCAACGTCGAGATGGCAAAGGTCGCTGCTCAGGAGCTTGAGACACATCGAGATGCAAGGGGCACGGAGGGGATGGATCGCTTGACGTACCTAGAACCCGACGTTGGCGGAGCCGATGGCCTCGCCCCTTCCCGCCGACGCCGACGCCGGCCCTTACTCCTCGTCGCTGCACCGCTTGCTTCTTCCTCCTCTCCTCCCATCTTAGGCTGCTGCCGTCCTACCGAGATCCTGGATGGGGACGTGGCGGCGTGGATCGACGACGGGAGTGCTACCGCCTGCTCCTGCTCGTCATCGTCCACCTGCTCCTAGCGGGCTGGTAGCGTGGATGGCGTCGTGGCCTGCCGCTACGCCTGGGATGGTCGATAGGGAATGGCGAATGGGCGTCTGGCGGCTGCAGTGTGCTAGGGTTCAAGGCTGCTGGGCGATGTGGGTCTTGCGAGATGGGGAATCGGATGAAGCCAAATGGAATTGTCGAATCGGTGAGACAGTGATACACTGATGCTGCTGGAGTGTTGGGCACGTGGGCTGCCGTGGATGGGCCGGTGTGGCGGTGTGGGCTGCCGTGGATGGGCTGGTGTGGCGGTGTGGGCTGCTATTCAGAATATGAGATAAGGTCCAGGAGGACTAGACTAGGCCTATAAATGCGGAAACTATCTGTTTTTCTTATGCGATAGTTTCCACCGGCATATCCGTTTTTGGCGGAATTCGTCGTTCCATTTCCGGTTCCATTTCAGCAAAAAAAATCCATATCTGTTTCCGTTCCGCAAAATTCTGTTTCCGCTTCCGTATAAGCCTCTCCGTATCCGTTTTTTCTCAGAACGGACGGAAACTTTCCGCTCCGTTTTCATCCCTAGCTACACGTACCCTTTAGCCACAAGACGCGCCTTATGCCAAACGATGTTGCCATGTTTGTCCCGCTTCACCTTGTAGACCCACTTGAGTCTGATCGGGCGGCAATCTACAAGAGGAGCAATTAGCTCCCACGTGTGATTGCTCTCAATCGACTCCATCTCCAGCATCGCCCGCCTCCAAGACTAATTCTGCTCTGCTTCTTTGAACGAGGCCGGCTCCTCGACTGAAGTGAGCAGGAGGTCTTCGGTCTCGGAGAGGAGCTCCCGTCGCGCCAAGGAGGGCACGAGTGTTGGTCTGAGAATGTTGTCCAGCATGCGGAAGCGGATCGGCTCATCTTCATAATCGGCGTCAAGAACGTCTTCGGCGTCAGTCGGTGGTGTGGCAAACTCAACGGCCACTACTGCCGGTGTTCCGGCCGGTTCTAGAGTGCTTGGTGAAGCTCCCGCTGAAGCTTGTGCGGCTAGATGTGCATCTCCCTGTGTCCCTGTGACAACCGTGGAATATTCCACAGTGAAAGGATCAATACTTGACAGTGTACCTTCGGGCTGCTCCGATTTCCAGTCCCACTAGGCTTGCTCGTCGAAGACGATGTCCCTCGAGACGTGCATGCTATTGGTGACCGAATTGTACACCCGATATACCTTTGAGCTGGCTTCGTAGCCGACAAACACCATTGACGTGCTCCGGTCTTCAAGCTTCTGGAGGTGTGGCTTCACGTTCTTCACATGAGCCACGCAGCCAAACATGCGAAAGTAGCTCACTATTGGTTTCTTTCCGCACCATGCTTCATAAGGAGTCATTCCATCGACACTCTTGGTCGGTGACCGGTTGAGAATGAACATAGCGGTGGCCACCGCCTCCTCCCAGAACCTTCCGGGTAGGTTCTTGGCCTTCATCATGCTCTGAGCCATTGCAACGACGGTATGATTCTGTCGCTCGACGACTCCATTCTGCTGTGGAGAATAGGGGACAGTAAGTTGGCGTTGTACCCCCTAATCGGCGCAGCATTCGCCAAACTCCACTGAGGTGAATTAGCCGCCTCGAGCCGTTCGCAACGCTCTCAGCTTGCGCCCAAACTCCACTTCAACCGCCGCCTGGATATGCTTGATGGCCTAAGGTGCTTGGTCTTTTCTGGCCAGGAGACGCAGCCACATGAAGCGGCTCTTGTCATCGACCAGCAGCAGGAAGTAGCGATTCTCACTCGACGTGGTCGGTGTGATGGGCCCGTAGATGTCTCATGTACAAGCTCGAGAACTTCGTCGGCGTGGTAGTCGACGTGCTGAGGGAAGGACGTGCGCCTCTGCTTGCCCACAAGGCAAGCATCGCACACCTTCTCGATGTGGTCGACCGCCGGGAGTCCGCGCACCATGTCCTGCTGGGATAGCTTTCGCAAGGCCTGAAAATTTAGGTGACCAAACCACGCATGCCAGCACCAGGCCTCCTCGGAACTGTGTGCAGAGGCATACAGGCTACGCGACATCAAGCAACAGAGTGTAAAGGCGTCGCGTCGAGCGGTTTACCTTAGCGAGCAATTGCCTTTGATTATCCCAGATCCTCATGACGCCTTCATGGATTAGCACCTCGCAACCTTTCTCATCAAATTGCCTGACGCTGATGATGTTGGAGGTGAGCCGAGGGATGTAGTAGACTCCCGTCAAGGCACAATGCTCGCCATTCTTGCAAGCGAACAACACCGTTCCCTGGCCTTCGATCTCCACGAGAGATCCGTCTCCAAGCTTCACCGTGCCCTAGATGCCGGTGTCAAGCTCGGAGAAGACGCCGCGAGAACCCGTCATGTGGTTGGTGGCGCCGGTGTCGATGTACCATAGGTGGTCATTCCACCCAGCGTCGCCATCAAGCTGCGCTAGGACCTTCTCCTCTAGAAGATGAAGTGCAGCGGGCTCCGGTGCAGGTGCTGCCTCCAAAGGTTCTAGGGTGGTCGCCAAAGGCTCACAGTTCGATTCAGACGATCCGACCGTGAAGAGCAATGTGGGCTCGTCGTCGTTGTCCTTCATCAAGTGGGCCTCGGCTTGCTTTGGCTTGCTACGGCAATCCCTGGCCCAGTGGCCAAGTTTACCACGGTTGCGGCACTTGTCCTTGGAGATGTCCCCTTGTTTGCCTCCTTGCCTTCAGTGGTGTTCTTTCGTCGATGTTGATTTCAACGGTTCCCGGACTTGCTGTTGTTGGTAAAGTTCTCCCCTTTGCACTCCTTCATCGACGCAGCCCACTCCTCCGTAAGCAGGAGCTTGCTGCCGGACTCCTCAATCTCCCGGTTACTTCTTCAATCGAGAGAGTGGACAAATCTATAAGAGTTTCAATGGAAAGAACCAATTGGGAGTACCTCTGGTACTGCCTGGAGAAATTTTTCAACTACCTTGTCCTCCGGTTCGGGATCACCAAGAATGGCCAGCTGATTCACAATGGCGTTCAGTCTAAGCACGAAGTCATCCACTAACTCATCATCACGGAATTGGATGGCTTCGTACTGTTTGCAGACTCGCTGCGCATTCGCCTTGCACACACGATCAACTCCGACACGCATCGTCTTGATGGCGTCCCAAGCCTCCTTCGTTGTCTCCTTGACAGCGAGCATCGAGATCATCTCCGGCGGTACGACGCGAAGTATTGCTTCGAGCACCATACGGTCCTCCTGGAGCTCGACGTTGCCGACGTCGATTGCCTCCCAGAGACCCCTCACTTGGAGCATGACACGCATCAGGAGCGCCCAATCGTTGTAGTTGGTATTCGTGAGCATCGGGTAGGGAGCCAAGCCACCGACCTCCCTCACCACACGCTGCACGGCGACCACACGACCAGAATCAGCACCATCTTGTTGCTGCCGTCGATGTGACGGAGAACGGCCACGCCTCTCCCTTGGTGGCGTGGTGCAGATTCGACTCACCGGCAAAGCTGACATTGCTCTGATATAACTTGTCAGCCCTAAAACCCTAAACCGCAAGAAGCAGAAGGCAAAAGACAATTGTTTGGCTGGCTAATTGATCTGCCGTCCCCCTCCTCTATTCCTCTGCTTTTATAGCTTGCAAAATTACAGAGTATAGAAAGAGTTCTTCTAATAGAAAGGCTGCAGAAACCTTCTGCTATAAATTCAGCACTATCCAAACTTAAAACTAGGCGAAATAGAAAGCTATCTTCCCAGATTATCTCCTGCTATCTTGAAGAGATCACGCAGGATCACTTAACTAATATAAAGATATACGCCAGATATTACTAGATCTGCGCAGATACTAGAGATCCTTTCCTGATTTAAAATGATACATGCCACAAGTGGCACAGGATTATTAGGCAACATACAGTACTGATGAATTTCAAGTAGGAAGACACATATCATAAACTCAAGGACATGGCATACATAACCAAACCAAAGTTATAGAAGAAAGAACATTTGTATATACATCCTAACGCTAGCTAATCGCTCAACTTTGCTTCTGAAATGATATATAAAATGAGGAAGTTTATGAGATAGGCATAGGTTAATGAGTTAAATCAGATTTGAGCACATGGCAACATAAAGTTCAACAGAAGGAAACCCGCACTCACCTGATTCTTAAGGTATGGTTCAAGTGTCACAACAAACTGAGAAGGATCAGTTGCAGGAGTGCAGAGGGTGGGGTCAACAATGCAAAATGCTTGCAAGGCAAGAACATAAGGAAGCGCATGGACTTCAGTCTCACTAGCAACTGCCTCCTCCACCTTGATAACAAATACGTGTAAGAAACAATCTAGATAGCAACAAATTTTATTAGTGTCAAATTCTCTTCAGAAAATACCTGTAGTATTCTTTCTAACAGGCGTTTACATATCAATTCACAGCGCTTCCGTAGAGGTGCCATAAATGATGAGTTAATGACTGCTGCCTTAGTTGACTGTGGGAGGAAATCAAGGGACAAATTACGTTTGATAATGGTAATGAGGGGTTGGTGATTGGGCATTTTTCTCAGCATGTCCACAATTTGCTCAGTCTTTACTGCAATTTCCATAGGAACTGAACTGCCATCAGCAACCAAGTGCTTATGACTCCCAGTCGGTTCTTCAAACCATAGCTCATAAAATGTTTTGCATACAAGATCCTACAAACAAAAAGGAAGTCTACCTGAATTAATTAACATGGATAATCACAAATGACAAAAATATTGCAGTTCCAATGATGGAGATGGCATCTTTCGTGATATCCTAAACCTCAACACATTAGTTTTACTTTTAAGACATCAGGCAAGACAAAATAAGAGATTAATGAAGAGAATATCTCGTTCAAGTATGATGTCTGAATTTTACATAAAGTGGAAAAAGAAAATCTAGATTATGAGGTTCTACACTTTGCAAAAGCAGAGAAAGAGAAAGACAATACTCTTTAACTCTTAATGTATCCAGAAGAACTACTCAATGCAATAGTATTGTTTTGATTTTCGACACACAAGACAATTTACAAACAGTAAATAAATAATTAATAACTAATACTATCTACATCTGTGTACAACAACAAAATGTTGAAGCAAGCCCATATGCACATCAAAATATACCCACGACCTATTACAATAACATTGTGGTACAAAACTAAGGAAAGATGACCAAACATTTCTCATACAATATCAAATATGCTATAACTAATGTAATATGAATTCATGAGCACCAGTAAATAGTTTTAAACTTACTTGTACACTAGACTCCTCATCATTAACACGAGAAATAATTTCCACAAAGGCACGAGTTGTGTCTGTTGTTGGATTTGAAGCACAGAGATCACGGATGATTTTGATCGCACGTTTGCGAACACTTACTCCTGTGTCCTTTATCCGCTCAGCAACTTTCTCAATATACTGTGATGGAATGGTGTAAAGTTGATATCTTTTAGACCCAATAATATGTCACAGGGTAACTTAATGAGTCAACTGACCTTCAGGCCCACATCAGGATGTGAAGCTATGTGTCTTCCGACAAGCTCAAGAGCAGCTTCACGGACAGAAATAGCTGAGTCACAAAACCGTCCTTCAACAGCAGACTGGACACGTTTGTAACCCAAGACCTCAGGATCAGCTTCAACTATACTGCTGACCTACACAAAAAATAAGTATTACGTAATTAAGGCTAGTGTTTAAATGAAAGTGGTGAATAGCATAGTTTCATAAGCCATGTACTCACTGCACGCAAGGCCTTTGCTCTTATTACAGGAGAATTTTCTCTCAAGCTAGCCTGATAAATAAATGGGCATTAACTCCAGTGACCAGTACATTAACTCAACTAAAATCAAACATAAGGAAGCAGCTACACAGTCACATACCAAAAGAAGGGAAAGGATTTTATCGAACCCCCTCGAAAATGAGTTTTTCTGACCGAGTGCCAAACAAATTTTCTTAGCCCAATCTCTGGATAATACCAAACCATTGCAATACTCCCGAAGAATCTCTTTAGTTTTCAATCTGGCAAGATAGTAGATGATCTTCTCTTGAGAATGTGGATCATCTTTGTACCACATGCAGAGATAGAACCTGCACATAAAATGATAATCAATATATATTCACCTTTGGCAAACAAGAGCAAGATAACACAATTCATACCATCGTGTAAAAAGGTTTCCATCATCTTGAGGACCAGCTTCCTGGATATAACTCAAAAGTATTTGTTGAACAATATCTATTGCTGTCGTCTCATCAGGTGCAGCAGATTTCTTCCTAAGAGAGGCAGCATTTCTTTTGCAATTCTCTTTATTTTGTAACTCATAGTATGATTGTAACACACTGAGCTGCTGTTTGCAAAAGCATAAGGGACAGGCATAATCACGTTGTAAGTTTTCCTGACTACAAGCACCCACACAATCTGAGTGGAAACATCTACCACAGACATCACATGCCATATTTATACCTCTTCCACCAAGACAGACACAGCATTTATTCTTTAAGATTTTTGAGCCATCACTTTCTGTGTCAGTAAGCTCTTGCAATATCCAAAACTTCTCCTTGCTACAGATGACCGAATCACGCTTCAATCTTGATGCAATACCACCAAGAAGATCAATAGCAAAGCAGCGAGCTGAGGTGTCCTTTGATTTCAATCCAGCATTTTGAAGCAGCAACACGCAAAGAACCTGCACATAAATCAAATGATATTTGATGTTGAGGGCATTAAAAAATTGATTAGGGGCAGTGGGTTTTGATGAAGAAACAATGAATGAAGTTTCAACATTAAATCTAACAACAGCTCATGCTACATTTAGGATTTCAAATTTATTAACACTGCAGAGCACAATTTACCTCAAGTACTGGAGCAGCAGCTGGATACTCAGGCAAGTTTAGTATGGTTAGCAAGTCCTGAACAAGATTATCTATAATCCCTTTGGCTTCTGACATATCCTGAGATTTAGCAGCAGTGAAACGTTGAAGCACATTGGTCCAGAAAAAACAACAAGCCTCCGTCGCTGCCTCATGGCATTTGATTGGGTAACTAGCATCAATTGATGCGTCAACTATAGTGCTCCAGTTTACTGTTCCTTTTAAGCTGTCAGGAACAATTGCGCTGAACTGAACCAGGTGAACTAACAAAGCTGTTACCATCTGGATTTGCTTATGTTCTTCATCTGCTAGATGGTAAGTTCTAATAGCATTTTTTGAAAACTGTAGCTTCCGAAGAAGTTGAAGTGTTTCATCAACCAAATAAGTCCTGTGTTGCGTGTATGATGAAAAAACCTGAGTAAGGGATTTGTAAGGTAAGGAAACAAATTGTTTGAAAACTGAATGAGCAGAAAATGATTTAGCAACTCAGGGAAAAAACAAAATACCGTGCAAATAACACCAATTGCCTTCAATTGTAAGATCTGCATATTGTCCACCAGGAATGTAGTAAAGCAGGTTTTTGCTAACTGCAGAATACAACTATCTGATAAGTGCACTGTTGTCAGGAGTTCCTTAAGAAAGTCCAATATCAAGCATAGTTTCTGTACAGCTGAATATATAGAAGCAGAAACTCTGACACGTAAAAAGAAAATTGAACTCCATTAGTGACTCAGGAATACCCAAAAAATTGAAATAAAAATAGCAAAAATTGGTACTTGTTTGTAGAAGATTTTCTCATGATTAAATTAGCAGTACGCCTCTTTTTGCTAGCTTGTCCATTTTCCATGTCTTCTTCATCCTCGTCTCCTAAATTCAACCATAAAAAGGAAAAATAAATGCCAATCTCTGTAAGGTACTAAGGTATGCGTAATTCAATCACCAGACAGTCAGCGCAGCTAGAGCAACAAATTACTGCCATAATAAACTTTAGTCACACTATATAATCGTGTCTCTCAGTAAGTATGAAAAGCACACTGAACACAGATACACATATATTCAACTTAGAAAGAGAAATGACTAAGGTCAAGATAGAAAAACAGCAAAAAAAAGTGTATTTGGGACTACCACCATTTTTGACATTTTCAGCTGGCTTGTAGAGGGTTCGGAAGGTTGGGTTGCTTGCAGCCATACAATCCATGATCTGATGCCTTGAAAAGTCAATAATCCGCTCAATAAGCTGGCACGAACAAAGTTTTTTTGGGACAAAAAGGGTCAGATAGCTCAGGACTATCATTTCAAAAAACAATGGAAAAAGGAACTCAGAATGTGTGTACTTCTTCACGATAGAGCTGCTTTGGCATGTCATGGTGGGTCATAATTGCTAATGCTCCATGAATGGACTCCAAAGCAGAGAAAACCAAGAGTTCAGCATCTGCATCATCAGACTGAGGACCAAGCACTTGTTAGACTATTATCTATACTACTTTAAAATAAACTAGTGGTGATGAATCTGCCACCACCACTAGTTTCTCATTGATACGTGAACCCTACTGTTAGTAAAATCTATATTAATTTTAAAACCGGTATATTACTTTTGAAAACAAATTACGATAAATGTTATTTTATCATGTTTTAAGTTATTTGTATCGTTTTCATGGTGTTCTTTTAATGTTGTAATTTTTTTCCCGTTGTAACGCACGGGCACTCAACTAGTTACACAAAACATCTTGTATATCAACCATTTCACATTTTCTATATGCTATTGTGAAGTAAAACAATTTTTGCGACTATAACACTCACATTTTCTTTCACATCTATCGATAAACCTTGAGAACACCGGATCTGACGGTCTATGACATGTAATAGTCTTGTAAGTGTATCCATAGGAATCTCATGCAACATCTTCTTTGATCGAACAGATATAATTTCATTTACAAGAACCTTAGCATCATTCAGTGGAATTGATAGCCATTCATCGCCATCTGCATCATCAGGAATTTCTACTCTTCCACAGAAATCCTCCACCATCTCACAGAAGTTGGCGATAACTTCTACATTAAATAATCCCAACAGGAATACACTGAGTGTTTCCAAATAAATGAAGGCAGGTAGAGCAAGATATAGAGTTCAACAAGAGTAAACCTTGACTGTTGGGGATGCTGGGGCCAGAACTTGAAGCAGAATTGTTGACTTCTTTCTTCCTAACTTTTGGCTTCTTTGAAGCAACTGAATCTGGTGTTAGATTATTCTACAATAGAAAATAGCATAGCACAAAGATAAAGTGATCAGAATGAACTAAGCATGTATAGTAAGAAACAAATGGTGTCTAGCATACATGAAGAGGCTCTCTGTGTGGGATAATGTCATCCCAAGGAAATACATGCTCCTTTCGTGTGCTATTAAAACTCGGTGCAAGATGCTCAAAATGCTTCATGTGTTCTTGATTTTGATATGCTTGGCCTTCAAGAGGACCTGAAAAACTTGACCAATGTAACAACAAGTTAGATATGATATGCAATAAAGCTTAATGGAATTGCACATTCCAAAGCATTCCCCCTGCAGAAAACACCAGATTCATTGCTATAATTGAATTGCACTTTATTGATAGTGTTACTTGAATGCAGAATCTAGCAGAAAGATTGTACATTGAGGCACTGCTGCAGTTTCCAAGTTGACATGATGAAAAATGAGAACAAAAACTAGCAGCATGATTTTGCAAGGACAAGAGCAGACAAAATGGACAAAGGGAACTTGAAAATTTCTATCCTAATAATTTACATGTTAACAGTAAGAAGCTATCGATAGCATTAATATGCATGTAGGTGCCAAAAAGGAAAAGAATGTTACAGTATTAGGACAACATCAAATCTATCAATTTCTATAGATCCATGTAAAGCCAACTAAAAAAGGAACTGTGGAAACAAATTTCCAAAATAACATTTTTTATCTTACAAAGGATGTTTTTCACTCACAACTTCTGGAGATGGAACAGAAGTCCATGCACCCACCACTGTAAATCTTGGGTTAAACTTATCGGAATATTTGAGTAGTGTAGATTTTCATGTTTCATGGAAATTGGGCACTCGGATATTATTTAGGTTATATTTCATTGTTTTCCACAGAAGTGAAAATCATGATGGAGGGTTGCTCAATTAAAAAGCAAGTATTGAAAACATCAAACATCTTCCATAATGCATATTCGTAAATATCTGCAACAAGCCAACAACAAACTAAAAGGCTATAGAAATGGTTCCATGCTCCCCTATATAGTTCGTACAGCTGCCAAGTGCAACTTGTCTTATTTCCTGTATTGGCATCTACCTGGTGCACTACAGAGTACAGACAATACTCCGCATCAGATGAAAATTAATAACTTCATATGATTGTCAATATAGTTGACATATGTAGGTGCACTGATAGAAGGAACAAAGGAACAGAGTTGTTTTGAATAGGATTTAATTTATTAAGTTAAGGATACCTAGAAAATTAGCCTCTCTACTTTCATATTTATTTAGTTGGTCCCTCTATTAGCATATTAGTAAGACATTGACATCGCATGCTGAATTGAAACAACAGGACAATGATTCTGAATAGAACTGGTTATGGGGATCAAAAGACACTTGCAATTACCAGATGACCCCACACTACGGATACATCCCTACAAAGAACCATCCTATTAGGCCCATGTCAAGAGTACAAGCATCCCAAGATTTGAGCAGCAACAAACACGCCCTGACATATAAACGCCGCGACATGTCCAGCAAAAACTGGTGAAAGAAGGTAGTCATTTTTGTGCCTAAAATGTAAATCTAAAACTTAACGAAGATTGCATCTTTCAGCCAAAATTAACTGGTATTAAATGTTTCCTTGACAAAATAAGAATAATATAGCATACATGTAGATCAAACGATTAAACCCGTCCCGGCAACAAGTGAAAATAGCCCAACAAAAAGGTGACAATATAATAGGTGCAATTTGCTGATGACAATAAGTTCTGCAATGTGAGAATAGCGACAGAGGCAGCGATAATGGAACATGGAGCTGTGCTGTGGTCGACTGGAGGGATGACAATATTCTGAGGTTTGCACATGATGGAGACAACAGTGAAACGGTCAGAAGATACTCAAGATAGTTTGGAATCCATTTCCAGCACAATTTTTGGGGTGAAGTTGGATTATCCCTTGTGCCAAATCAGCCTATTGAGCCCTAATCAGAAGCAATGTCGAAATCATGAAATGAAAAATCCTCCTAAACAGACAAATACTGCAAGTAGTGAAATGAACTTTAGCTATGCTCTATTGGGAAAACCAAAATGAACCGGCGGGGATCGGCAAAACTAGGGGACCAAAGATGTCTACACCTTTAAACTATATAACAGTTGACAAGCATTTACACACCTGTAAGCTGTAGGTGCTATTCTTTTTGTACAAGGACTTCAACATGATTTAGATATTACAAAATAAGGACATATTTCTCATTTCATGCTATGGGATTAGTGTTAAATATAGGTGATGTATGCATATAAATAGCAGAATGAAGGCTTTGAGAAAAACATTTTCCAAAGCAGCAAAAAGAAGGTTCTCGGCACAGTTCAATTGTCCTATGCATACACCAAATAATAAGAATGACCTATGAAGCAGTTGGTTAGTACAGTAGTACCATTTTGGAAAAATATAACAGCGGACATCTATATATTGAACAAAGCCAATGAATAAAAAGTTGAGTTTCATGGAGGAGTGTGTCCCTAACGCTTACAAATAAGATAAGGCTCTCCTTATGCCCTGAGTGACAAACATGCTATAATGGGTGGGACAAAAGGTCACAATCCCAAGAGCAGCCTTCATTTATAAAACAGAAACCATTTCTGTTTGATAAGTTCAGTCATATAGGTCTAATACTATAATTCTCTGAACTTGCTGAGTCAGACACCAAAATCATGGAGAAATCAAACATCCATGACACGTCCAGGTAATATTGGTCATTTGTGAACAACTTACTGCACATCAAATCAGGATATCAGGAATGCAAAGTTACAAAGAAGTTTTCTTGTATGGTGTATACTTGTACACCAAACTGCATATGTGAATTTAGCTGCATCCACAGAACTAAATCATTTGGGGGCACTACTACACAAACACCCCAAACCAAAAGACATAGGCAGCAGCATCCCTGCATGCATCAACTTGTCGATATGGCACATAGCATAAAGAGGTAGACATAGGCAGCAGCATCCCTGCATGCATCAACTTGTCGATATGGCACATAGCATAAAGAGGTAGACACAAGTAGAGCACAACGTCACAAGAAAACTGGGGCCACAATGGGAAGCTACATTATATTATGTAGACAGAGGTGTTCCAGAATGCTAAAATTGTCGTTGAACTAATTTCTCAGTGGTACCGTATGACATAGATAACCAAGGAGGAAAGTCAGACCTGCTTTCCGCACAAAAAATAAAATGATGCACTGCACTGAGTTGTGTACCAAATTAGATGGCATAAAAACGTGCATGTTGAAATTGAAAGTAAATTTAACCTTGACCAGAGCAGCCACTCTAGCATGCACCACAGCATCAACAAACGAGATGCAACACTAAAAAAATCCACACCAGCATACAGTGTTAACAATAGCACGACAGAGCAACATATGAAATGTTTGGTCCAAGGCAGGTCACTCCGTCACTGTAGAATACTGTTCCATACATGCATTCGGCAGTTGAAGCTGCAAGCTAGTACAGCAGCTAGGCTAGCATACAATAAAGGTAAGCAAATCAAAAGTCAAGACAACTGGCCTGTCCATTTTGATTTCGATGCACAGGGCAGCAAGGAGTATTTGGAAGGCTCAATTTGCAGAGCGTTTACCTTGGGAAGGCGGGGGAGGGGGTGGTTTGAACTTGAAGACGTGAGGGTTGTGCTTGAGCACCTCCCTCCAGAGCCAGGAGCACTGGGTGGGGTCCGTCTCGACATAATCCGCCTCCGTGAAGCCCCTGCGTCATGAGAGGAGAGAAATGAGCAGCGGCGAGAAGGAGAGAAGTGGAGAGGGGAAGCGAGGGGGGTACTTACAGGTGGGAGACGTCGGTTTCGGCGAGGGCACGCGCGATGTTGGCGGCCTGCATGATCAAGTCGGGGCGGTCGGGGTCGGCGAGGGGCTCGTCATCGTCGAGGAGGCCCGCGCCGAGGGTGGGCGGGAGCGTGGGGAGCGGCAGCGTGGCGGCGATCTCGGAGTGGACGGTGTTGGGCAGGCGGCAAGCGCGCTCGAAGCCGCCCCTGCCCCTGACGCCGCCGGAGTCCATGGTGGGGCTCCGGCGTGCGAAACCCTAGATGTGAGGGGGATCGATTTCGAATTGGAGGAATCGCGGCGGAAGGGGGGAATTTGTATGGGGGATTCGGCTAGTTTAGGCAAGCATTTACCACTTGCCGCCCGCCCGCCCGCTGCTGGCAACAGTCACTCGCGCCCGCCCGCCCGGAGAGGGAGAGGGTGGCCGAATACAAGAAAATTAGTTATTTGTCACTCCTAAAAATAGGTTTCGCAAAATTAGCACTGAAAAATTATTTCGTAAAATTATTGCTCACAACGTCCCTTCATTGTTTTCACTGTCATTTTCCCCTTTTCAGTATTTCTAAAATTCTTTTTCTGTTTTCTCGCGCTGGAAATGACCCATTTGCCCCTAACGCATTCTATCTCATGCAAATACTCCCTACAGAAATGCAGTTGTCTGTTGAAATATCGATACAATCGTTTGATCTACATCCACTTCTGTGTTGAATCTGAAACAAATGAACAGAAAAATAGCATTGCTCATTTCAGATCATAAGCCAGTTTCTCAAAGTCCGTACAAATAACAAAGAGGCTTTGCTACGTAACAGAAATAAAATTTGACTAAGAGCTCGGACGTCTTAAGAAAGAGTGGTGGCGGCTGCACCCTGCGGAGGGTGACGGGGAGGAGGCGTGGAGGGTGGCGGGTCGGTCGGCGGGTCGACGCGTGCGACACGGAGGGCTTCTGT
>KE371019.1:658568-682588 GCA_000418225.1 Zizania latifolia
GGCGGGGGTGCAGAGGGCGACAGCGCGTGAGCTAGTACACGCGTTTGCACAGGCTTACCGCAGTCTTTTAACGCAACACAACAGAGGCAAATGGGTCAACTCCAGCGCGAGAAAACAAAAAAGGAATTTTAGAAATGCTGAAAAGGGTAAAATGGCAGTGAAAACAAAGAAGCAACGTTGAGAGTGGCAATTTTGCGAAGCGATTCTTCAGAGTGACAATTTTGCGAAGCCCACTCTTGAGAGTGGCAAATAACCAATTTTCTCGGCCGAATCGTGCCGCGGAAGGAGTCGACTCTCTTTTTTTGTGGGTTGGGTACTTGGGCTTAATGATGACGAAGACGAATTCAAAAACTGTATCTAAATTTTGGACCAGGCTTACTGAATTGCTTTGCAAGAATCAGCCCAACTTGCACCCATTTGGAAGAGAGTACATAGTAGTGTGTTTGATTGCTTTTAAGTAGTGTAATTGTATATCCTACCTGAGGAGAAGCAGTTTGAGAAGATACAGGTTGAATAGATCCAACGTTTAGTGATGTTGCATGAATGGATACAATAAATAGTGAGACTTTGTTTAGTTAAGTGTATGAGCGGGTACAGTCTACCTAGCATATAAGACTGACGCGTGTGTTTGTCATCTTCATCTTATATCCACCGGTACATGATCGGAAGTAAAGCCCGGTTTGGACGTATGAGCGGATTCAATCATCTTTGTCACGCTAGGAAATTCCAATAATTTCCTGACGATTTATTGTGTAGAAAGAACCCTCGTCCAGAAATCAGTCAAGATACACAAATACATAATAGACAATTTATTGGAAATCAATAGTATAATGGTTCACGACGAAATAAATAAAGTATTTTATGATAGAGGTGGCATTGGAACCTCAAACACTAATAGATAGAAATAAACGACTCCTAAATAACGCAGCAACGATTCTACTCCACAGGCAGACTTGACAGGGCCTAGCTCAAAAGGCGTCACCTTCATCTTCGCTAAAAAACTCCTCTTCTGGTGGGGGAAAATACAAGGGTGGGTATTTTGAATACTCAACAAGCCATCCAAGTGGAATATAAAAAATGTACAGAGATAGCAAAGAGAGACATAATAGGGCTAATTTGCATAAAAACAACAGTTAAAGAGAGGAATGGAATTTAAAAGGTTAATCTAATTGCGTTGAAACCTTAAACAAAATTTACTATTCACTGAATAACTCTATCCAGAGTTACCAGACCCAAACCAACCAAACCACTCTAAACCAGAGCTAACTAGGTTAACAGAATTAAACATCAGGTTAAATTAAGTAACAGTGGGAATAATCATGAAAGACATCGCATTGCTCGCCCTTGATCGGAGACACGGCTATTAGAATAGTTTTACTCTGATCAGAGGTGAACAACTTTACCTACAAGACACAACCCTACAACATGTCATCATGCGCCTAAATACCACCATAGTACCTCGGAAAAGAGCTATGATACGACCCTTTCATGTAGATCCTCCAAGCTTCTTTACTTCAGCCAACTCATTCGGGGCTATACGATAGGGTCTCTTATGAATTGAGGCTGTACCAGGGGCTAGATCTATTCTGAACTCAATATCTCTCTTGGGCGGCATACCAGATAACTCTTTCAGAAAAACATCGGGATACTCTTGCACCACGGGTATCTCTTCAATCTTGGGTTAGGATTATGAAAAGTGATGGTTTGACCCAGGTGGTTGGTTACAGTGACTTCTCGAGTGGCACACTTTATTTCATCCTTATGCTTCACTAACCAATCTATTCCCAAAATAATATCTATGTATTTTGATTCTATTAAGATGAGGTTATCTGGAAAGGGACATCAAGGATTTCAATGGTTACCAGAGGACTAAAAAGAGAGAAAGACATCTGGTGATCAAAGGTATATATTACTAAGGAATGAGGGAGGGGCTCTACTTCCATTTCATATTTTTTCCAAAAAACCTTGTGATATGAAAAAATGAGTTGCACTAGAATCAAATAACACCATTGCAAGTATTGAATTAACAGGAAACGTACCCAATACTACTTTAGGGGCAGCTTGAGCTTCTTCCACTTTAACATGATTCACTCTTGCTTTAACTTGACCAACAGGGGCTAGAGCAAGGATTCATCGTACAGCAAGGAAGCGAGTTTAGATACCCCCGAAGATACAGGTGGTTAAGAGGACGTGCGAAGAGGAAGTCATCGTCATCAGGAGTGATGAAGATGAAGATGAAGATGAAGGGGTAGAAGAAGAGGAAGATCCAGAGGAGCCTAGTCCTTATATACCCTTAGAACGTTTTGCTAGGCGTTTGTTTGCTTAGGCTAAATACTTGTTAGCTTTTGCTTGTCAGTAGTGTGTAGTTTGTATCGGCTTCTGTGATACACCTATATTTAAGAGTTTTCTTTTAGAGTCTAATAAAAATCTAAACCAAGTTCACATCAGTACAAGATGTTTTTCTCTTTTCTCTTCTCTATTTCTAAATTTAACATATCCTTTCTTTCGTTTGTTCTCTTCAACAAGATAGTTCAGACTCACCGTGTAAATTCTCAAGATGGTATTGATGAAGCCGCTGGTAGATTTAACAACAACAGATAGCCTCAACTTCATTTGCCACTTCCCATGCCTGATAATCCCACCTTGTCTCAAGTGCTTGCCAACCAGAATCAGCTCTTGGCCATGTTGATGAATCAGATACATACTCAACAACGTGCACCACCTGTTCAACCCCCACCTACATCTGTTTCAGCTCAGAATAAGTTATCAGAGTTCCTTCGAGTAAAGCCACATGTCTTCTCTAGCACCACTAATCCGGTGGAGGTTAGTGATTGACTTTTCATTATTGAGAATAAGTTAGAAGTGCTGCAGTGTACGGATCAAGAGAAGGTTGCTTTTGCTTCCCACTAACTTCAAGGTCTAGCTGGAGAATGGAGTCATTTTAAGGAAAATATAGTGGATGGGATGGAGATCACCTCAGCAGACTTTTCTGCTGGTTTCAGGAAGGCCCATGTTCCAGATGGACTAGTGGCTCTGAAGAAGTGGGAATTTCGTGCCATCAAGCAATGGAACCATTCTGTTACAGAGTATCTGTATGAGTTCAACCATCTAGCCTATTACACCCCTGAAGATGTTAAGTCAAATGCAGAATGTCAAGAGAAGTTTTTAGGAGGTCTGAATGATAAACTGATCGTTCATTTGATTTCTAAAGATTATGTTGATTTTTAGAAATTGATTGATAAGTTTATTCGTCAAGAGGATCAGCATAATCATATGGAGTCCAACAAGCGTCGTATGATGCAGAATTAGCAGTCCAACAACAATCAGAGGGCCCGTTTCATGGTGATGCCACAGTGACAGTAATCTAGAGAGCCCAATGCTCAGACCAATCGTCCTCCTCATCAGTTTAATGCTGCTAGTAGAAGTGAAAATACTAGCAATGCACCTCAAGCCTATTGCACCAATGCACCTCGCACTGTTCCTATCATCGGTGCTAATCAAGTCTCTCTGAAGGATAAGTGTGTTTTAACTGCTACAAACCTGACCATTATTCTGACAAGTGTCTAGAGCATAAGCATCAGAATTGGACTGCAACAGCTCTAGCTCTTGCCGGTCAAGTTAAAGCAAGAGTGAATCATATTACAGTGAAAGAAGCTCAAACTGCTCCTGACGTAGTATTGGATACATTTCCTGTTAACTCAATACTTGCAACGGTGTTATCTGATTCTAGTGAAACTCACTCTTTCATATCAAAAGGTTTTGTGGAAAAATATGGAAGAGGCGTAGAACCCCTCCCTCGTTTCTTAGTAATCTGTACCACTGGTCACTAGATGCCTACCTCTCTTTTTAGCCCTCTGGTAACCATCAAAATCCTTGATGTCCCATTCATAGCCAACCTCATCTTAATAGAATCAAAAGACCTAGATGTCATTTTAGGAATAAATTGGTTAGTAAAGTATGAGGGTGAAATAAAAAGAGCTATGCGTAGTAGGTTTGTCCTTCTTCCTTATCAATATGAATTATGTAAGAAACTACAATGCTTGGTTCAAGGTAACATGTCTGTGAGGGAGTATTATATAGAGCTTTAGAAGGGCATGATCCGTTGTGGTGTTGAGGAGGACACAGAGGACGCGATTTATTACTTCTATGATGGATTGACGCATGGGATTCAAGATATCATTTATTATAAAGAATTCAATACTCTTAGCTGTTTGTTCTAGCTTGCTATGCGTGCAGAGAAAGAATTGCAGGAACGTTGACATAGGGCGAGAAACTCCTATCTGCCACGAGTGACGAGCGCATCGGCACCAACCAAGCATTCCTCTTCTTCAAGTGTTCGTCATGCGTCTACACATGCACCTGCATCAACACCAGTGAGCACATGGCATTCCACCTCCACACGAGCTGATGAGTAAGGTAAAAAGTTATTACAGGTATCCATTGAGGTTGCCTCATCAGCTGTAATCATGGATCGTCCTTTGAAATTTGATAATGATGCACTTCACCATGATAGGAGTAATAACTACACCCTTATACATGAGGACGTGAAAGTTACTTTATTACCGTCAACTTCCGATGAAATTATTAACGATGATATTGAGACGGCTGCTAATGAGAGCAAACAACTTGACATTAGATCTAAAAATTAGCAAGAAGTCAAATTAAAAGAGTCTGCAGAAGTCAAATCAAAAGAGTCTTCTATCCTTGCATCTAAAATTGATCATGCTAAAATTAATAATCAAGACGTATGCTATGCTTTGATTTATAAGAATGCTTCTTTTTCTCTTAATAATATAATTTATACTTTGTCTTCTGCTGTCACTAAGTATTTATCTCACGTTGAGCTACATGACTATAAACTTGACTTGCCTCCTGAGTTTTTATCTCACGTTGAGCTACATGCCTATAAACTTGACTTGTCTCCCGAGTTTTTGGTTAGTCTCATATTTAACATTACATAATTGAGACCATCTATAGGAGCAAAAGATGAGTTTGAGTCGAGGATGACTCTATTTTAAGAGGGGGAGGATGATAAGGACATCACTCCTATGGATACACACAACACCCCTCAAGTATCTATGCAAGAACCTATCACCTGAGCTCGAGCACGATGATTAAATCTTCAGGTGATCTCGTTCCTAAGTACCTCTTTATATAATCTTGAGAATAAATTACTATCTAAGGATGATATTATTGTTAGAAATCATGGAGATGGTGAGGAGGTACATGGAGATAAGCAAAGAGGTGGAGAAGAACCAGCAAGGACATCCAAGCTAAGTTGAAAGTCCAATCCAACTTCAGTTCGAGTCCAACTCGGATTCCAGGAGCAGCGTGCACTAAAATCGTTGCCCAGGCCGTATACAAACTCCGTTTTTGACGTTCTATCCATGCACGGAAAGCTAACTTCGGCACCTTTCCAATGACGCTAGTTTCACCTCAAAACTCCTTCTGATCAACAGAAATCATCGAAACAAGTTAGCATCCAGGATCTGTCAGCATGTTGTTTTCTGCATTATTGGGCATTTGGGCCGTGTATCCAGTTGAACCCATTAGGGGTGAATCCAGAACTACTATATAAGTGTCATCTACAACCATCTAGGGTTTTTGTGTTTATTTTACATGTTAGTTTGATAGCCGCCGCTTCGTCAATTTTGTAAGTGAACCCCACTTCGTAGATTCTAATAGAATTTCAGTTCGATTGCGTTTTCTGTGTTCTTGCTTGTATTCTTCGATTCACAGGCAAGAATTAGCCTTCATGGCAAGGTCAATCAGGCTGTACTTGGTTGATAACCAGATGAGAAGTGGTGCTATGATTGCAGGGGTTCGATCTCGTGGATCAGAAGCCAGATCGTGTGTGTCGCGTCTCTACCAAATTGTTGTTTATCATTCACCTGACGAAAGATCGGGCATCCCGCTCTCCATCATGTATTGATGTAAGAAGGCAAGGTAGTTGCCTATGTCTCTTAATAGTTAAGACCCCATGAGTTAAATTATCCTATCCATAATTTAGAGATGGCTGCAGTAGTTCACGTCCTAAAGATTTGGTGTCATTATCTCATTGGGAATCACAGAGAGATCTTTACGGATCACAAGAGTTTGAGATATATTTTCATCCAACCAGATTTAAACCTGCGACAAAGAAGATGGCTTGAGTTAGTCAAGAATTATGATGTTAGTATACAGTACCATCCTAGTAAGGCTAATGTTATAGCAGATGCCCTTAGTCGTAAGAGCTATGGGAATGCTATTTAAATTAAAGAAGTACCCTCGGAAGTGCTGCAAAAATTTAATAAGTTAAGTTTGAATGTTGTTCCAAGTGGATTCATAGCAGCTTTAAAAGCCTGGCCTTCACTACTAAATCATATCCGTGAATCCCAAGTAAATGACATGTACATTTTATAGGTCAAGGAGAACATAGAACAAGGGAAATCTCGTGAGTTCGTTGAAGATGAACAAGGTACCATATAGTATAGAGGTCGTATTTGTGTACCGGATAAGAAAGAGTTGAAGGATCTAATACTTCATGAAGCCCATGAAACCCAGTATTCTATCCATCCTAGGAGCACAAAAATGTATCAAGACCTTCGAGAAAAGTTTTGGTGGCCTAGTATACACCGAGAGATAGCAGAGTATGTGACGATATGTGACATGTGTCAGAGAGTAAAACCAGTGCATCAAAGACCTGCAGGATTGCTCTAGCCCTTAAGAGTACCTAAATGGAAGTGGGAAGAAATCGGAATGGATTTTATAACTAGATTGCAAAGAACAACCTCAAGATATGATTCTATTTGGGTTATTATCGATCGGTTAACAAAAGTGGCTCACTTTTTGTCAGTCAAGACTACCTACCACAATAGTCAGTTGGCTGAAATATACATGGCTCGAATTATTTGTTTGCATAGAGTCCCTAAAAGGATCGTGTCAGACAGAGAAAGTCAGTTTACATCCAAGTTTTGGCAGAAGTTACAAGAGGAATTAGGTACTCGCCTAAATTTTAGTACTGCTTACCACCCCTAGACAGATGGTCAGACAGAAAGAGTAAACCAGATTCTAGAGGATATGTTGAGAGCTTGTGCTCTAGATTTTGAAGGATCATGGGACAAGAACCTACCCTATGCTGAATTTTCCTATAACAATAGTTACCAAGCTAGTCTTCAGATGTCCCCGTTTGAAGCTTTGTATGGAAGGAAGTGCAGAACACCATTGTTTTGGGACAAAATTAGAGAAAGTCGAGTCTTTAGTACAGATATCCTAAGAGAAGCTGAAAGGAAAGTAAGAATTATTCAAGATCGATTGAAGGTTGCTCGGTCTAAACAAAGGAGTTATGTCGACAACCGTCGTTGAGACCTCAGTTTCAAGGAAGGAGATTTTGTATACTTGAGAGTTATCCCTTTCTGTAGAGTTCGACGTTTTCAGACTAAAGAAAAGTTGGCACCATGTTTTGTGGGACCATACCAGATAACCAGTCGAAGGGGAGAAGTTGCCTATGAATTGGAGCTACCACCATCCATGTGTCTTAGTTGAAGAAATGTTTACATGTTCCCTCTAAAGTTGCAGATAGCAGATATGAGCAGATAGAACTTCAAGAAGATTTGACTTATATGGAGAAATCTGTTCGTATCTTGGAAGTCGGTGAAAAAAGAACCCGGAATCGAGTTGTAAAGTTTTGCAAGTTTCAGTAGAGTAATCATTCGAAAGATGAAGCCACTTGTAAGCGTAAAGATGAATTTAGAGCCACCCATCCGCGCCTTTTTCCAAGCGCCTCTTAATCTCAAGGTCAAGATTCTATTCAAGGGGTAGGTTTATCACAGCCTAAAATTTTCAAAATAATAAAATAATAAAGCTGTGAATAAAAGAAAAGAAATTGGAATTTTAAATAAAGAAAAGAAAGGATTTTTGAAGGTAAAATTTTGAGAAGAATTTTTTCAAATAAAATGTTGCTAGAAATTTTTGCAAAAGTCCCTAAAATGTAAAGAATTTTTCTGAGCTAACAATCTATTTTTATGATTTTTGGAAACCTTTTCTAAAAGAAAAGGAAATAAAAATAAAATTTTAAAAATAAAAATCCCACCCTCCTCGTGGGCCAGCCTTCCGCCGACCCATTTTCTTGTGTGCGCCGTCTTGACCCAGCCGCTCTGCCCCGCAGGCCCATTCCCCATGCGTGGCCATTGATAGGTGGGTCCCACCTATCAGCCCCGTCCCTAACCTCTCACCCGTGCCCTAATCGCGCCATCGCCGCATAATCCACCACCATGGCTGCCATTGCTGAATCCAAGCCCACCTCGAGCTTTCCAGCGTCGCCCTGGGCCTTTCCCCCATTGATTCGAGCTTGGCCCGCCGCTGCAACCCCCGGCCGAGCCCACAACCGCCCCTCCGCCATTGCCACCACCGTGAAGCTTTTGGATTCCCGACCGTTGCTATTTAAAGCCTCCTTAAGCTCCTCTCCACCGTTCCATAAATAGAAAATACAATGTATATACATACGATATGACGTCTTTACCGATGATCGATTTTCAGAAGGCAATCCTTCAGATCATAAGCCGGTACCTAAAATAGGCAATTGTCAAATAAATTTCACTTGAGATTATACAAAAGTTGACGAGCTAACCCATATTGCATATTTATTTATATTATGTCATTTGCATTTGTAAATTAAACTAAGATGCATTGTATAACTGGTACTAAAGATACAGCATTTGCATTGCATATTTGAGTGAGCGCGTACTGGTCGACTAGCGCAAAAATGGAAATCACACGTGCATTGTAGTACTAAGATTATTGATAGGAATTACTACATCTATATATAGCATTTTGTAGTACAAATCTGCCAAATAACATTTCATAATACAGTGTTCAATCAACCCTAAAATAGCCAAAAAACAAGAAAAACAACATACTCTGGTGGCGGCGGGCTTACTGTTGGAAGCACGATGTCCAGCGGCACCACTTGGGAGGCTTGCCATGTCATTGTCCGATCTAGATCATCGATGAGCGGTTGGCTGGGCTAAACCCTAAACCCTGAACTGGTCGCACAGACAAAAGAAGAACTGAAGAATAAAGGCATAAATGAGGAACAAGATATTTTTTAGGGATATTGGATACATTAGGAGAAAGGTTTAGTACCGATTTAGGATACCACCCAGCGCTAAAGTTATTAGCATCGGTTGGTGTGCCCACCTAGTACTAATGCGTAGGCTTTTAGAACCAGTTGGATACCCCGACTGATACTGATAAGTTTAGTACCAGGTGGTCTCTTGATCCGATACTAAAACTCTTTATTAGTACCAATTCCGACTACCCACGATGTTCTCTCTCTTTTCTGACCGTTGCAGATGACTTTCGGTACCGGCTCTAATTGGAATGGATACTAAAAGAAGTAGATGAAATGTCACTTCTCTAGTAGTGAAAACAAATTCAATTGCATTTAAAAGAGATATAAAAAAACACATATTCTCTGTGAATAGATATTGATTTTTCACAATATATATACACTTAATTTCCACGTCAAATTCAGATATTCTTAATGCAGGGGTCGATCACTACCCAGTAACCTCGGACGACTACCAGGGGCTTGTTGGTAAACGTCCAATAGCGTTTTTACCGTAGAGACCGAGAATATTATTTTGATATCAAAATATTCATCATAGTTATATTTGCTTGGGCTGTAAATTTTTTTTTTTGCTCCACTACTGTCCTAATGTGATTTTTTTGTCTTGAAATTATGATTGGCTAGCTGTAGATTAATGATCATTAGTACAGATATGGGCATCCGTAATGCCCTATATATTAGAATTGTTGGAGATCACATGATTTGTATCACATGAGTCAAAAAAGAAGCCATTCGCAATGATAGCCAGCCAAAGGATGGGGTCTATCGTTAACGGGTTGTAATAATAATAATGAATGTTTATAGATATCCATGATTCATTTATAATTTGTTCATAACTATTGCCCATTACAGATAACTTTCATCTATCTATTCCCTTGTATATATCGGCCAGAGTTTAAGGCTTCTGCACCCACCAAGAAATTAGCAATTTTTCATGCTCGCACCTCTTCAGCAACTCGAGAGTGCTGCTGCCTCCCCTGTCGTCATTGTTCTCTACCCATGTCGGAGTATTGCGAGAGGTAACATATTTTTATTATGTTGTTTTAGGTTAACATGTACCGTGAATTTAGTATGAAACGGACTTAGAATATTTTATTTTATTTTATCATTATTTTGTATGGTTTGGCATAAGTTTTACTTTCAATTTTCAGACTGTAAACAATTCTCTCAACAAAACTATCTGACTTAACTTGGAGAATGTGTTGGATTGTAATAGATCTCATTTATGATGAATGATCGTCATACTGTAATTTAGTGTTTTTATACAATATAGGCAATATGTAATGTTTTGTACATATATTATGCTAGTTATGATGTTGAATTCATATAAATGCTTTTTCTAATATAAAGTGTGATCTGCCATTTTTAAAAGGCATGATAACAAAACCTAAGGCTAGCCAAATAAAAAATATAAAAAAATAATATGGATATCACAAACAGTTTGTCATGATGATATAACATGTATGTCATAGATTGGGAAGAGGCTCATCAATAATAGTTTATGATGATGACTCATTATAGATGTGTATAATCCTACATTAAAGAGATGCTCATCTATAATGGTTTGTGGTGACGACTTGTTATAGATAATAGCTTCTATAACGTTTTGTTAGCATTAAAGAAAGCCACCCTCATTAGTACCAATATTTTGTATCGGTGTGTAACCTTAACAAAGATAGTAATTATGATCCGTTAGAGATGGTTTGGTTTGTAGTTGCTGATCCCTTGTATTATACATAATTCTCCGATCTTTTGAAAAATTTTAGAAGCGGCAGGAATGAAGCTAGCTACTAGCCAGTCGCATTCTTAATACGTACCTTGTCGAGTTCACGAAAATCCATATATCGATTAGCTAGTGAATTTAGCGACTAGCAGTGAAATTATCTTGAGTGGCAAATTATTAATTTTTTCCACCACGGAGACGGCTGAACAAAATAATTAAAATTTGTGGACATTGCATATGCGGATCAATTAGCTGCATCTGAAAGTATCAAATAAGAAAAAATTAGTCATATACCTTCTATTTAGATAAAAATTGAAAATTTATCTTTCTATCTCACATATCATTGACTTAAGAGGACTCCACATATCATTGAGATGTGGAGAATAAATCCCTAATTTTCATCTGAAGGAAAGGTACATGATCAAATTTCATATCAAATAATTACCTAGCGGACACACTTGATTTTAGTCTCGCTGGTAACATCTAGCCTAATCAGAGAAATTAATTTTCCAACTGCAGTCACATTGGCCCCTGCATACGGAGTATATGTCAAGGTTGTCAATACCGTTCCGGTACCGGCCGGAATAGCCGGTACGTGTCGTACCAGCGCCTAAACCAGTACACAGTAAGTGTTGTTCCATTTCGGTTCAAATACCGGATAATACCGGTCATTCCGGCCGGAATTCGCTATACCGGTCATTCCGGTATCGGCCCAAAATATAATATTGATTCTTAATTTCTAAAAAATATAAGAGGCAAGCTAGAAAGCAAACAATATAAATGTTCAATGTTTTAATTTTGCAATCTTGATTCTTGATTTCTGAAAAGTATGTAACGTAAAATCATATATTCAACTTTATTTAACATATGCGTGGTATGGTACTTAAAGTCTTAAACTAATCTACGTATTATGTTACATGTAAGTCATAAACTATATTTGAGATATAAAGTTATAAACTTATTTATATATATGTCATATTTAATTATGTTAGTTAGTTTGTTAAATAAAATATTATATAAAATAAATTTATATTATTTTATTAAAACTCCAAAACGGTACACCGGTATTGACCGGTACGGAATATTCCATTCCTAGAGCTAAACCGGGTATATATGTGCTGACTCTGCTTAATGAAATATTATTAATTGAGTCATGCTAGAAATCGATCCAGCAGCAGCCCGCCGTCGCTGATGCCTAGATTCTTTTGCTTATGCTGTGGACTGTCAGTCATCAGGTGGAAATATTTCCTACGCACAAAATTTTTTTGCTTATGCTGTGGACTGTCAGTCATCAGGTGGAAATATTTCCTACGCACAAAAAAAAGCAGTCCAGGTTTATGATGGCATGGAGATATTGACACCGCTCAATCCAACGACGACGACCACCTGACTCTGATGCCAATATCTCAACAGCCAAACCATCCAACAATCAATTTAAACTCAACCAGCCAACACAAGTTGCCTCCATTCATTCCCACACAATCGGAATGCCAACCTCCAGCCATATACCCAAAAGCATGAAAACAGATAGGCTTGCACAGAAACACACATCCATGGAATACATACTGAGAATATAAAACACGGGTGAAACTATGGAAGTTGAGCTCTAAATACAACGGGAGAGCAAATTATGTGGACATATGCAGGTGCTGAATGTTGACCAGATAATCTTTCACAACAGAACAAAGCTAGCATGGATAATGTGGACCAGCTGACGATTTCGAGGACCGCAGAACAGGTAGCATACTCTCATTAACCTGCTGGAAGCAAACCTTCCCCTTTGTTACGATAGCTTTTTCTCTCGTATAATTCTGCCCCTTTAACCTGTCTTTCAAAATAGGAAGCAGAAAAAAGGAGGCCAACAGGACCAGATACTGAAGCAGCCAATGAATCCGGCATATCAGGTTTAGCACAGCATTTTCTGTTGGATCCAGTCCAGGTTAAATTGGGTTCAATTCGGTGGCTTAATGCCAAAAAGCGGCAACAAATCCTAATGGAAACTGTTCTGCCAATGTTTTCAGCTGGGTAGAACTAGATTATAAGCAACACATGGCTAGGACTCCCCCTGTAGCTTTGCACGTCCATTCGCTGCAATAATCTCCATTACTTTCCTCATAAATTCACTATCTCCTTGTTCCTTGAGGGGTATAATTTGCAAAGAAGAAGACAACACCCAAACCTTAGCATCCAATGTCCTGAGGGCATCAGGATCACGGTCATAATCCTGCCATAGAAAGAGAAACAGAATTAAGCTCTCCAATGGACAATCACCAAAAAGTGGAGGCAACAAAGATCAATTAAGAAGGCAATACCTTCTCTGTAACTAAGACAGCAACCTCATTTTTATGCTGATCCACAAGCTTCCTCAACGTGTCCTGCATTAGCTGCAGGTCCTATGGTCCGCAAACAATAGAGAAAAACAACCACCATGTAAGGATCGACAAAGTGGTAGCACTAAGAAACTATAAATTCACAAATCTGTATTGCAACAGCTCAACCATCATTTGAGCTAACAATAAGATTCTTTATTTTAGGAAATGGTTCATAGTACACACATATTGGAAAGAAAGGGTGCACGTGCATGCTGTGACTTATGCATCATTTTGCTTTTCAATCCAAGCACATTTTGGAAGTGTGTGCATCTTCATTTGGTGATGTGGAATGCTCATGCTGACAATGTCAATATGGCAGTACTTACATGAGCACTGAAGAAATGGTGATCACTGAAATCCAACCTATCAATCTTGAGAGGACCAATCTGCAACGGCCAATGAGTGAAAGTTATTTGAGAATTTCCTGGAGATAAGGATTAGCTGACTACTTAAGAATCTAGCAGAGTATGACATTAAAGATGTAGGGATGGAGCAATGCATGGATCTAATATCTGGAACATCTATTTTTCATTTTAACACAATAAATAAAGCTCAGTTCATAATCATGTTGGAACCATGTAATTACGAACTTTGGACATAATGTAGTAAAAGCCTTCTCCCCAAAAAAGTGTTGCAAATAAGTCACAGAAAAAATTCGATTACACCCATCATGTGGTGTGATTTGGCTATCTACTTTTTAGAGCCGACCGACATGGTTTTCCCCTGGTTAACATGAAAGGAAGAAAAATATACAGCCAACTCTTACAGCTTTGCAGGAAAAAGGTACACATGTACTTCAGATCCAAAGCAGAAAAACTAGGTCATATTGAGTTTGTTACTTGGATTACATTTTTTCCATCTTCTTACTACCATGTCTGTAATTGTTTGCCGATGAAGGTAAGGTATCACTCATTTCTTCAGGGAGTGATTGGTAAACAGATAGCCTGGTGGAATTAAATTGCAACAATAGATATGTCTCGTCATAATGAAAAGTATTACAGCTTCACAACAGTAATCGTTCCATATTCAGGATAGGTAGAGCAAGGATAAAAGTAAACATGAAGGGTACCTGTTTAACTGAATGGATGAAAGCATCTGGGCAGCCAATAGCAGAAACACACAGCACAATCACACCATGCAACACATCAAGAGGCAGTCTTTGTAAGGGTTGGTTGACTTCAAAAATATGTGATGGTACCAATTTACTAAAGAACACTGGACATGTTGCACCACTGTCCTGGACTGTGGACACGATTGTTTTGAGTTGCTCTTCAGAAACCTGTGAGTTTAAATGATTGTTCAGATTTGGAACGGAAACTGATGAAATCATTCATTTGCTTTGTGTAAATATCGCCATATCATGGTTCCCACTGATGGAAGAGTCTCTCTATTCATGGCCACGAATAGAAAAAGATCCCTAAAAGTATGAATACAATGGATTAGACTTGGAGCTCAAATCCTTAACCCATCCAGCATTTCTTTCATTTCAAGTTATCCCGATTTTTTTTAAAAAAATTGCAGCATGACTCATGATTTGTCAGTTAAAGATGCACACAACTTCACATTGTTCTTATTTGATATACACGGGGGCACTCGAGTACTTAAAACTGGGCACCGGAGAGTTTTACCATGTTAGCATGATGAATAACCACAATGTCAGCTCGACCGATTGCAGTGAGTGGTTCCCTCATGGGTCCTCGTGGAATGAAATGAGTGTTCCCCCAAGGTGTCAACGCATTGACCATGACAATGTCGACATCTCGAAGCAAGCTCCGGTGCTGTGCGTTAGTGAGGCATCTAGGTGAGGTAGTTGCAGAACAAGATTGCAGCAGCAGCAGCAGCAGCAGAATATAAAGCTGGTATATGTTCCATAGAAAAAGATGGGCATATGTTTAGAGTTGTTGATACCTGCATCCCATCATCTAGTATGGCGACGCCAATTTTATTTTGAGCGGAGGGGCCAATTTTAATTTTGTCCCCGCGGAAGGCGTGATGATAGCCATACTTTGTGAGAATGGAGGTAGCGACGTCAGCCCTGTCCGCGCCAACCCCAATCTTGGCGGAGGTACCTGAGAGGCGGCGAGAAAGCATCCTTGATTCATCGGCGCCTGCATAACCCTAGACTTGACTGAAACCGTCGTCAGTACCAGCACACAGTAGTAGAGTAAAAAGAAGTTGCAAGTAGAAGTAGATCAAGGGAGCGGAGAGGAGGAGGACCCTGGTTAGGAGCAGGGGCGAGACGCCGATGCGGTGGAAGCTGCGGGCCAAGAAGTCGACCATGGGGGTCTTGCCATTTCCTCCCCAGGTGAGGTTGCCAACGCTGAGGACGGGCACGGGCAGGATACGGCGCGGGCGGGAGGGGAAGAGGAGGAGGGAGAGGCGGAAGGCAACGGAGGCGGCGGAGAAGAGTGGGAGGAGGAGGGCTCGGTGGAGAAAGGGGAGGTCGGGGACGGCGGAGTCCGGCGTGGCGGCGAGTCGGCCGACTAGTCGCCTGCCCATCTTCATCTGCCGCTGCTTCTGCAGTTCTGCTTCTTCTTCCCAAACTTACAGTTTCTATTGATTCTGTTGAAGAAATTGTTTCCTTTAAATCTTAAATAATTGTAGTAAACTCAATCATCCTACACTTTTTCTTCCCGTTACCAAAGAAAAATATATGTGCACGTAAGTTTGTCCATTAAATATTTATTTTTCTTATTCAATTAACTTTATAATTTTTAAATATTTGCATTTGCATGCCCTCCTAATAATAATATAACATAATATAATAGATAGATTGTTGGCTGCATTGTATTTTCATATTTAAAGAGGTATTTTTCTAAGTAGATAAAGCAACCTATTGTACTTTAAAAGAAGAAAAATTAGCTAAAAGTTCTAAAACGGCTTATATTTTAGGAAAGAGTTGAGAATGTTAAAACTAGTTATATAAGAAATTGGATAGACTATTAATAAGGGATATTTTGGTCTTTTATGCTAATCACTACTTTATTAATTTTATCTCAAAAATAAATTATTTGGGGAACATAAGGAGTAGAATACATGGTACATATGGTTTGAGGATGTAGTGGGATAGGATAAAACCATTCTCATTTTATAGGATGGGATGAGTTTATCTTCTGTTTGGTATAAGTGATAGGATGAACCTTGTTTTTTATTTGGTCGGAGAGAAAGGATAAGTCATGTTTGTATAGTTATTTCCTCAAATATGAGTCATGTTTGTATAGTCATTTCCTCAAATATGTGGTAAGCATCTCCATCGGATGAGCCCACATGGCCACTAGCTGAGCTTACCCGTTATCGGCCAATCTCACCCTGCCACATATGAGCTTTTTCGTCGCCATGTGAGCCTACGCTGTCGCCTAAGCTCGTATTGTCACCACACGAGCTCATCACATCGCCACCACGTGAGCTCCAGGCGCCTTGTGCTAGTCGTGATGAGACAATGGCATGGCTATGCGGCGCGAGGTTTCATGGCAATGGTGAGCTTGGGCCCGTGTGAGCTTCCCGCCACTGTGCAGTTGGCCGTCTCCTCGCCTGCTCATGTACACGAGTGGGACAAGCTCATTCGCTCATTTTTTGTTGACAAGCTCATTCTAAATCTGAGAAGAATATTGTCACGCCTAGAAATTCCAAACATTTTCTGAAAATTTATTGTGCAGAAAGAACACTTATCTAGGAATCAGCCGAGGTACACAATAGACAATTGATTGGAAACCAAAAGCATAATTTGTTCACGACGACATAATAGAGTACTTTATTACAGAGGCGGCATTGAAACCTCAAGACACTAATTATTAAATAAATAAATGACTCCTAAATAACGCAGTGATGACTTCACTCCATAAGCAACTTGACTGGGCCAGCTCAAAAGGCACCTCCTTCATCTTCGCTGATAAACTCCTCTTCTAGTGGTGGGAATGCAAGGGTGAATATTTTGAATACTCAATAAGTCACCCAAGGACGAAGTAAAGAATGCATAGAGGTGACAAAAGAAGGCATAATATGGTTCTTTTGCATAAAAGCAGCATTTAAGGAGGAAATGGAAGTTTAAAAGTAATAGTGGGACTAATCGCGAAAAGCATTACACAGCTCGCCCTTAACCATGGGCACGACTATTCGAATAGTTTTACTCTGATTAGAGGTGTACAACTTTACCCATAAGATATAACCCTATAGCATGTCACTATGCACCTTAATACCACCACGGTACCTCGAAAAAAAGCTATGATATGACCTTTTCACCTAGATCCCCTGAGTTTCACACCCTAGGCTACCATTCTATCCAAACCTCAGATAGACGTACCTGGCGCTCCAATCTGCATAGCAGAGACTATGAAGAGTACAGGACTACTGGCGGTCTCGATGCTCCACTTAAGATCGCTAAGCTATAGGTCGCACCATTACCCATAGTGGTGGCTTGTGGTAAGTGCTGTAAGGGATTGCAACAGTAGCTTGGGAACCGATCCTTAAGTGTCATGAGTATGATCAGCATAACCATGTACTCACAACCCATCTTAGTCAAAATTTTAGTGAAATTAACAAGTGGCATAAATGAGCATTACTATGTGACACTAGTTTCTAAGCAGGGCTAAGCAGACCTATTTCATCCAGCTAGATCATAATAGGGACCTAACTGATCAAATTGTAATCCCAAGGTGATCAAAGAATAAGGTAAAGCAATAGGGGCAATATCAAAGCAGGCTAAATCCTTCCTGATGACATTCGAAAATAAATGCATATTTTGAATGAAAACATAACTTTAAAGATGGGTCTAATCATGATCAAAGGATGGACTCAGATGGCTTGCCTTGCTACTCTGGTAGGAAAATAGGGGCTTCCTCGACGTAAACTGGCTCCTCGGGAATGTCAGAAACTATACGCCAAAGCAATGAATCAAAAATAGTACAAAAGACCACTCTTATCGTATGTGAAAGTATTTTTAAGGTGTAGAGATCATTTTATAGAAAATTATGCAATTTGAATGGTCAAATTTAGAGTTAAAATGAATTAGTTATGAATTTTTAAAGATTTTTGCATTAATCTGGATTTTCAAAAAATAAAAAGGAATTATGACGCAACGCTAGGGCGGTCGGCGATAGAGCGATGGGGAATGGCGGGCGGAGGCGGCGGAGCTTGGCGGAGGCGCGGACATGCAACGCTAGGGTGTGATGGAAATATGCCTAAGAGAATTCTGGGGGAACCAGAAGTTCTGGCTTGAGGCCGGAAGTTCCGGGTTCTGGAGCAATCAGAAGTTCTGGTGGGACCAGAATTTCTGGGCCAGCCCCAGTTTTGGTTTCTGGAGGAACCGAAAGTTCCGATTGGACCGGAAGTTCCGGGCCTGCTTGAAAGGTGAATTCTAGACGAATCAGAAGTTCCGGGTGAAATCAAAACTTCTAGGTCGAAATAAATTCGATACAGAATGTTATTTTTAGAAGTTTCGGTTGGGCTAGAAGTTTCGGGTCCTAAAGTTTCGGTTGGACCTGAAGTTCCGGGCAGAAATAAATTCGTACAGAAGGTTATTTTCAGAAGTTCCGGGCTATACGAATAGATTAGATCTGTTGAGCTTTAATACTGATTAAAGGCCCATGAGAGGGCACTGTATAAGGAGAGGAGGGGCTACAACAAACGGCTGCTGCTTCACCCTAACCCTAGCCACCACCTCTCCCTTGGCCTCACCTGCTGTGGCCGCATCTCCCCTAACCTCTCGCGTGGTACTAGCATACCGGCTTGAGGTGATCCTGTCCCTATACATGTGGATACCGTAGAGGCCCTGCTGCAATTGTGGCGCTGATCATCTCGACGTGAGGATCGTGGTGCTGCATCGTCTTCGCCACCGACGATTGAACAGAGCCAGGCGGAGTTGATCGAGGACGCGCTTCCCCAACTCTTCCGCTGCCCTAACGTGTCTTGCGGCTAGAGGTAACGATCCATTATCCCATTACTCGCATGGTTCCTGGGTTAAACAGGATAGAAAAAGTTTTATTTTATGCTAGCGTAGCCTACCCGTTCCCCAACAGTGATATCAGAGCCTACGTGCGTAGTGTTCGATCTGGATCATACACATATAGGTGATATGTGGTGAAAATAGATTAGATCTATTGTTGTTGTGTCGGATTTTTGGAAGTTTTGGGCTCTAGCCGGAACTTCTAGGCTAAAATAATCTTGGTACAGAATGTCATTTTCAGAAGTTTCGGTTGGACCAGAAGTTCCGAGCAGAAATTAATTCCGTATAGAAGGTTATTTTCAGAAGTTCTGGGTCTTGAGCCGGAAGTTTCGGGCCAAAATAAATTCGATGCAAAAGGGTGATTCCGGAAGTTCCGGGCCTTGAGCCAGAAGTTCTGGATGCACTTTTCGGTCACGCATAGATTCGACGCCTAACTTATTTTTGTAGAGAATGTTGTGACTGGTATGACCTTGTGATGTATATGATGCATGCGTGTAATTTTCATGGCCTGCGTGTCATGGTTAATTGCAGCCCAAGACTGTTCTATTGTTATACGACCTGCGTGTCGACATATGATGCTTCTCCTCATGTAATTTGTATAGTGCTATTAGATGTAATAGACTGATACAAGATCATGGAGGCTTGAAGCGTGATGACCCGAAGGACATGAATCATGGAGATGGAGATCACAATGTGAGAAGGGCCATTCTGAGTCACGGATAATATGATTGCCTGTGATATTTACTTATGTTCCTGTCATACTATTCTTTCATGTTTTGTGTGCGGTAGGCATCGTTACCATGTTAGAATAGTTTCCCTCAAAAAATTAAGAGTCATTGACGCCCTTTCCAATAGCTGCGCCTACCAAGGTTTTTGATCATTGCATGGTAGGTCTGCCAAAGCAGGGTGCCATCTTTTATCTTAACCAGTTAGAGTGGATGTCGGACATCCACAAGCATAGTATTAGTTTGCTTAACAAAGCTATCAAAACGGTTTTGGGCTTTGGGGCATGGAGTTGGGCGTCGAGGCATTGGATGCCACCCCAACGAACAAGAGTCACATAGGGATGTGATTAGCAAAGTGTTTCTTATCTATGTCACTAATTTTCTAGCAATGATGCCAAAGCTCACTAGAAGTTAGTTGAATATGGATCTTGTCTCACTACATGTCGTAAGAGCGAAAACGATTATGTATCATGTAGTGGAGCATCTTTTATTTGATAGAAGATTCACATAGCATAGTGCTGAAACTTATATTTTTATTGTAGATCATGGCACCTACTGCTAGTAACACTTCGAGTTTTAATTTACGATTAATTCTTGCAAAGGAAAAGCTTTCTGGAACAAACTTTATTGATTGTCATAGAAACTTGAGAATTGTTCTCAAACAAGAGAAAAAGGAATATATTCTAGAGGAGCCCCATCCTGATGAACCAGCTGATAATGCATCTGCCGTAGATCGGAGGGCTTATGAGAAGCACGCCAACGATTCAATTGATGTTAGCTATTTCGTGCTCGCCTGTATGTCCTCTGAGCTTCAAAAGAAATATAAGAATAGGGATACCTACGATATGATAGTGGGACTCAAAGGCATGTTTGAGAACCAAGCTCGGGCCGAGAGGTACAACACCTCAAAGTCCTTGTTTGCGTGCAGGTTGGCAGAAGACAGTCCAGTCAGTCCTCATGTGATCAAGATAATTGGTTATATTGAGAGCCTAGAAAAACTTGGTTTTCTCCTTAGTCAAGAGTTGGATACGGATGTGATTCTCCAGTCGCTCCCTGCGAGCTTCGAGCCGTTCATCTTGAACTTTCATATGAACATCATGGTGAAAAGTATGGCTGAATTACATGGGATGCTAAAGACTGCTGAGGAAAACATTAAGAAAAGCTCTAGTCATGTGATGATGGTCCAGAAGGATAGCAAGAAGAGAAAACACAAGGGCAAGGCTAAAGCATCAGATGAAATCTTAAGCTCTAAGCCTAAACTTGTTGGAAAGTCCAAGGTTGGCCCTGCTACTTCTGACACTTGCCACCACTGCCATAGGATTGGTCATTGGCAGAGGAACTACAAGTTGTACTTGGAAGAACTCAAGAAGAAGAAGGAAAGTAAGACTTCCACTTCAGGTATAAATGTTATTGAAATTAATCTTGCTACTCGTCCAAGTGATTCATGGGTATTTGATATCGGATCAATGATTCATACCTGCAAATCGTTGTAGGGACTGAATAGGACAAGGAAGTGTGCAAGAGACGAATTGGATGTGCGCGTCGGTAATAGTGCAAGAGTTGCTGTGTTGCCCGTCGGTGTTTATTCTTTATCGCTACCTTCAGGATTAGTTTTGGAATTGAATAATTGTTATTACATTCCTGCCATGGGCAGAAACATTATCTCTTCTTCATGTTTGGAGGAAGATGGTTATGAATTCGTAATAAAGAACAAGTGTTGTTCGATATTTTCGAATGGTGTGCTCTATGGTACTTATCCATTGTTGAATGGATTATATATTCTGAATCTTGAGGATACACATGCTTATAACATTAATACGAATAAGCTTCGGCTTAATCATTTGAATCCCACTTATATTTGACATTGTCGTTTAGGCCATATAAATGAGAAGCGTATGCTGAAGCTCCATAAAGATGGGCTTCTGAGTCATTTGATTTCGAATCTTTTGACACATGCGAGTCTTGTTTACTTGGCAAAATGACTAAGGCGTCTTTCACTGATCAAAGTGAGAGGGTGAATGAATTGTTGGCCCTTGTACAATCAGATGTATATGGACCAATGAGTTCTACAACCAGAGGTGGTTTTCAGTACTTCATTACTTTTACCGATGACTTTAGTAGATTTGGTTATATCTACTTAATGAGGCATAAGTTGGAATTCTTTGAAAAGTTCAAGGAGTTCGAGAATGAAGTACAAAATCATATAGGCAAAACAATTAAATTTCTGCGATCGGATCGTGGAGGTGAATATTTGAGCCATGAGTTTATTGATCATCTTCGTTTTGATAAAGTGATCAAAGATTTGGTTTCATCAAGAATGAAGAAGAGCCTTGTGTTTACAAAAAAGCTAGTGGAAGCGCACTTGTATTTCTGGTCTCATATGTAGATGACATATTGTTGATCAGAAATGATATTCTAATGCTCGATGCTGTTAAATCTTCGTTGCGAAAAAGTTTCTCGATGAAAGATCTTGAAGATGTAGCATACATATTGGGTATAAAGATCTATAGAGTTAGATCGAGAAGGCTAATTAGATTAAGCCAGAGCACGTACATTGATAAGGTATTGAAACGGTTCAATATGCAGGATTCTAAGAAAGGTTTATTGCCAATATCACTTGGTATTACTCTCAGCAAGAGTTAGTGTCATTCGACACCTGATGAGCTAGAGAAGATGAGTGTGATCCTGTATGATTCCGCAATCGGGTCCATCATGTATGCTATGCTTTGTATACGCCCAGATGTTTCCTATGCTCTAAGTGTTACGAGCAGATACCAATCAAACCTAAGTGAATATCACTAGGTAATGGTAAAGAGTATCCTCAAGTACTTGAGAAGAACTAAAGATATGTTCCTAGTCTATGGAGGTGCGGAGGAGCTCGTTGTAAATGGTTATACCGACGCTGGCTTCTAAACCGACAAGGATGATTCGATATCACAATCTGGATTTGTGTTTTGCCTCAATGGAGGCGCAGTGAGTTGGAAGAGTTCCAAGCAAGAAATGGTTGCAGATTCAACAACGGATGCCGAGTACATTGTAGCTTCTGAAGCTACAAAGGAGGCTGTTTGGATCAGAAAGTTTGTTTCTGAGCTGGGTGTTATCCCTAGTGCATCCAGTCCAGTGGACCTCTATTGTGATAATAGTGGTGTCATTGCGCAAGCCAAGAAGCCTAGGTCACACTAGAAGTCCAAGCACATACTGTGGCGCTATCACCTCATCCGTGAGATCATAGATAGAGGTGATGTAAAGATATGCAAGGTACACACGGATTCGAACATTGCCGATCCGTTGACGAAGCCTCTATCGTAGCCCAAGCATGAGGCGCACTTGAGCTCTATGGGTATTAGATACTTATGTGATAGAGTCTAGTGTATGTGAGAGAAGTAGTCTTGTCTATGCTGATGTATTTTAGATAATTGGTTATCATGTTTCTTGAATAATTATCTTTTACATTAATCAGCAAGTATGTGACTTGTTTGTGAAACTCTTTGTATTGTCACGATATTATTCTAAATGATCCCTAATCTCATATTATCATGTGAAACAGTGATGATTTATAGATTAGCATATTTGACTGATTGATGATCATATTTCATGGATCATAGATATGGAGATATAAAATCAGTGATGTGGACACATGTTAGAGAACATAGTGTTGGATACATCCACCTTGAGATACTGCTAGGATTGTTATTCTTGATGTGCCATCAGTTGTCATCTCAAATGATGTACCTACAGAATCCTTTGACCTGAGATCATCATTGATTCCAGAATGTGTAGTAACACATTTAGGGGCTTCCAAACGCTATTCTATAACTGGGTAGTTATAAAAGTTATTTTCAGGTATGTTATGAAATATGTCGTGGAATATGAGTGATCAAGATAGAATTTACCCCTCCTAAATAACGGGAGAGACGTCTCTGGCCCCTTTGATGGAATTGTGCCCAAGAAAATTCTGGGAGAATCGGAAGTTCCGGCTATAGCCGAAAGTTCCGGAGTTCTGGAGCATCTGGAAATTTTGGTAGAACCTGAAGTTCCGAGCCAGCCCCTGAATTTGGTTTTCTGGACGAACCGGAAGTTCCGGTTGTGACCGGAAGTTCCAGGTCGGAATTAATTCGATACAGAAGGTCTGTTTCGGAAGTTCCGAATG
>KE371019.1:749780-761947 GCA_000418225.1 Zizania latifolia
CCATTCGAAAATAACGAACAACACTTGTTCTTTATTACGAATTCAAAACCGTCTTCCTCTAAACATGACGAAGAGATAATGTTTCTGCCCAAGGCGGGAATAAAATAACAATTATTTAACTCCAAAACTAATCCTAAGGGTAGCAATAAAGAATAGATGCCGACGGCCAACGCAGCAACTTTTGCACCATTGCCGACGCGAACATCTAATTCACCTCTTGCACAGTTCCTTATCCTATTCAGCCCCTGCAACGATTTGCAAGTGTGAATCATTGATCCGGTATCAAATACCCATGAATCACTTGGACGAGTAGCAAGGCAAATTTCAATAACATTTATACCTAAAGCGGAAGTCACACTTCCCTTCTTTTTCTTTTGTTCCTCCAAGTACAACTTGCAATTTCTCCGCCAATGGCCAGGCTTATGGCAGTGGTAGCAAGTGTCAGAAGCAGCGGCACCTGGCTTGGACTTTCCAGCCGAGTTAGACTTAGAGCTTTAGATCGCATCTGGAGCTTTAGCCTTACCCTTTCGCTTTCTCTTTTTATTCTCCTTCTGAACCATCATCACATGACTATAATTTTTCCTGAGGCTGTCCTCGGCCGTCTTGAGCATGCCATGTAACTGAGCCAATGTTTTTTTCATGCCATTCATATGAAAATTCATAATAAACGGCTCAAAGCTCGCAGGGAGCGACTGAAGTATCACATCTGTGGCCAAGTCATCATCAAGCTTAGAGCCAAGTTTCTGCAAGTTCTCCACATAACCAATCATCTTGATCACATGAGGACTCACAGGACTACTCTCTGCCAACCTGCACCCAAACAAAGACTTAGAGACATTATATCTCTCGGTCCTCGCCTGGTTATCAAACATGCCCTTCAGCCCAATAATCATATCATAGGCGTCTCTGTCCTCATATTGTTTCTGAAGCTCAGAGGACATACAAGCAAGCATGAGACAGCTGACATCCGCTGAATCACTGGCGTGCTTCTCATAAGCCCGCCTCTCAGCCAGTGGCGTATCTTCCTTTGGTTCATCAGGGTGGGGTTTCTCCAGAATATAATATTTATTTACTTGTTTGAGAACAATTCTCAGATTCCTGTATCAGTCTATAAAATTTGTTTCAGACAATTTCTTCCTTTCAAGGATAGGTCGTAGATTAAAAACAGAAGTGTTCTTTGTAGTAGGTGCCATGCTCTACAACAACAATGTAAGGTTCAGCACTATGCTATGTTAATCTTCTATCAAATAAAAGATATGCCACAATATGTAAAATGATCGCTTTCCCTCTAACGACACATTGTAGGACAAGATCCATATTCATCTAACTCCTAGTGAGCTTTGGCATCACTGCTAAAAGATTAGTGACATAGGTAAGCAACACTTTGCTAATCACATCTCTATGTGACTCTTGTTCGTTGGGGTAGCATCCAATGCCCGACTCTCAACTCTATGCTCCAAAGCCCAAAACCATTTTGATAGCTTTGTTAAGCAAACCAATACTATGCATGTGGCCGACACCACCCTAACTGATTGAGATAAAAGATGGCACCCTGCTTTGGCAGACCTACCATACAATGATCACAATCTTTGTAGGTGCGGCTATTGGAAAGAGCATCAATACTTAATTTTCTGAGGGAAACTATTCTAACATGGTAACGATGCCTATCGCACACAGAACATGAAAGAATAGTATGACAGGAACATAAGTAAACATCACAGGCAATCATATTAACTGTGACAGAGTACAACCCCTTCACATGGTGATCTCTATCTCCATGGTTCCTGTCCATCGAGTCATCACGCTTCAGGCCTCCATGAACCTGTATCAGCCTATTACATCTAATAGCACTATACTAGTTACATGAGCAGAAGCATCACATGTCGACCTGCAGGTCGTACAACATTTGAACAGCCTTGGGCTATAATCAATCATGACACACATGCCATGTTATTACAAGCGCGTATCATATACTTTGTAAGGCCATACCAGTCACAACATTCTCTACAAAAACAAGTTAGGCAGAGACTATGCCCAACTGAAAATAGACCCAGAACTTCTGGCTCAGCCAGAACTTTCGGTCAAAGGGACCGGAACTTCTGACTCAGGGCCGAAACTTCCGAAATCAACCTTCTAACTCGAATTTATTTTGGCCTGGAAGTTCCGAGTCACACCCAAAACTTCTGAACATAACCTTCTGTACGATATTTATTTCTGTCCGGAACTTCCGATCCAACCGGAACTTCTGGACCCGAAACTTTCGAGTCATACTCGAAACTTCCAAAAATAACATTCTGTATCGAAAATTATTTTGGCCCGGAACTTCCGGTACAACCGGAACTTCCGGAAATCCGACGACAAAAATAATAGATCAAATCTATTTCCATCACATATCACCATATGTGATCGATCCAGATTGAACACTACGCACGTAGGCTCTGATACCACTATTGGGTTATGGGGAGGCTACGCTAGCGCTTAATTTCAAAATTTTACCCCGTTAGCTCAAGAACCATGCGTGTAATGGGATCATGGATCGTTACCTTGAGCCTCGAGATGCGCTCGGGCAGTGGAAGTAGAGTCGATGAAGCGCGTCCTCGAGCTGCTCCTCACGGCTCTGTTCGTTCGTCAGCGACGAAGTCGGCGTAATCCGGTGTTCTCTAAGGAAGAAGAACAGCACTGATGTAGCAACGGTGCCTCTACGGTATCCACACGTACAGGGATGGGATCACCTCGCGCCAGCGTGCTAGCACCACTCGCGAGATCTAGAAGATCAATCACAACACTTGTGATCGTGGAGAGAAGAGAGGTGGCAGCTAGGGTTAGGGTGAAGTTGCAATGACCAGCAGCCTTCACGTGCTAGCCCCACCCCACTTTATATAGTGCACCATCGTGGGCCTTTAATCTGCATTAAAGCCCAACAGATCTAATCTGTTTGCGTGGTCTAGAACTTCTGGCTATAGCCAGAACTTCCGGCCACCGGAACTTCCTCGAGAGCTAGAATATCGGGAAGTCCTCGGTTGAACTCGAGCCGATGATGCCGTTGATCTAATCAGTGACACCGATGTTGATGTGAAGCAGAATATCAACGCCTCTACTGGTCTCCACACATCTAGGGTGGGAACACCCATCGATAGTCTACTTGCACCCGGGTAGTCAGACTCAAGAGGTGGCGACTAGGGTTTGCTCTTGGTGGCTAACAACTTAGCACGAGAATGTATCAACTTATGAGGCAAAAGCTTAGCTTCCCTGCACCCTCATATATATAGACGTCCTACCTTGGGCCTTCCCAGGCCTAACCAGAACTCTATTCGGATCCCCATCTAATCTGTTCGGATCTCTATCAAAACCGTTTGGATTTCTATCTAAATTGAGCCCAATTTGAATCCTATTCGAATCCAGTGTTCCAACCCGTTAAGTGTGTGACCCTGTAGGTTCACGTATAGCTTGGTTAACATATTGAAATTCTTTTCTAATACTCCGTTAATAGCGGCCTCTAGTAAAGCATATTAATCCAAGTATATGTAAAGATCATATCGGCTGAACCTTGTAATGTTCCATATATACATGTTCTTATGTCTCACAATATCGATCGAGCACAAGGTGAGATTTGTGCCATTCTATCAATAGCTCGATCCTCTCTCGATCTCTATATTGGATTATAACCTATGATCAACTCTTTAATCACTTTGGCATGGTCATGCACTTTCATAATCTATTATATCGAGGGGCCCAGAGATATCTCTACCATAAGGAGGGGCAAATTCAATCTTGATCACTCACATCCCACTATATGTTTCATAGCAGACTCAATGACTACTTTTATAACTATCTAGTTATAGAATAGCATTTAGTAGTCCCAAAGTAAGCTACTACGTATGTTGAGAACCATGATGATCTTAGGTCTAAGTACTTTACATAAACACTACTGAGACCTACTAATGATACATGGGATCTCAACAATGTCTTATAGTGGGTCTATCTAACATATGTTCTCCAATACACGTTCATGTTATTGAGTTGGTATCTCCATACCCATGATCCATGAGACATGATCATCAATCAATACACATGCCGATCTCAGTCATATCTATTCCATATAGGAACTATATCCGATTAGGGATCATTTAAAAATAGTCACATTACGAGTCTCACGAACAAGTCACATACTTATTAATTCATAATGACAATCTATTTCAAGGAACTGTAACTTTATTTCATAAACATGGTATGCCACATACAATATCTCCATGTTGCTTCTAGAGCATAATGCTAACAATCTCCGCTAAATTGTGTGGGTGATACAGATTCTTAGAAGGTTCACAGATACATCGAGGGCTCAAAGGACACTAAGGCAATCCAAAAACACCGTAAGGCAAGGACATGATGTTCTCTTTATTAGAAAACTGACTACTTGCATAGAGTCCTAGTTCATATCGTTAGCTAGAATGCGATGTTACATCTAACTTGTTTTTGCAGAGAATGATGTGAATTGCATGGCCCTATATAAATTGTAAGAGATGTATGTGATGCATGTAACTCTTATGCATGGCTTGCAAGCCATGAATTTTAGCTTATGGTTAAGCTATCTCTGCTGTATTTACCGACCTACGTGTTGGGTGCTTGAATCAATATTTGTAATCTTCATTTTCTATCTATTATAGTAGTAGTCTAGATATAAGATTGTAGGATTTCAATTATGGTGGCCTGAAAGAGTGATGTGGACGATGGAGATCATCTACACCACTAATGGAGATGGAGATCAGCATTTGTTTAGGCCATACTACTTCACATTTGAATATATTTATTTGTGATATCTTCTATCTTATTTTCATGCTATATCATGTTTGATATGTTGCCATGATAGGATAGAATCTCTCAGAAAAATTAAGTTTTCGATGCCTTTCAATTGCTGTACCTAACATGGTAATGTTCATCGTTTGATAGATTTGTCAAAGCAGACTGTCAGTGATTACCATTGCAAGTTAGGATAGATGTCGGACATCTATATGCGTAAGCTTTTGGTTTGCTTAATAAGGTTATCAAAATAGTTTTGGACCTTAGGGCATTAGGTTGGATCCGTAGCATAGTGATGCTAACCCAACAAACAGGAGTCACATAGAGATGTGATTAGCAAGGTACTGCTTATCCCATATCATTAATTTCTAGCAGTGATGCCAAAGCTCACTAGAAATTAGTGAAATGAGGATCCTGACCCACTATGTAACCGAGAGGGAGGTTTTGGTTTCCAAAAACATAGTGGGAGAATCTTTTATTAAATAGTTTAATGAAAGATTAACATAAACATAGGTGCTAAACTTTGCATATCTTATGTTATAGATCATGTCAGCTTCGACCACAACTAATTTTTTTAATTTGCGATCTATGCTTGAGAAAGAAAAGCTTAATGGAACAAATTTTATGGATTGATATAGAAATTTGAGAATTGTTCTCAAACAAGAAAGAAGAGTACATTCTTGAAAGTTCCTACCCTGATGACTTGCCTGACAATGTTACTGCGGCTGTACGGTGTGCTTACGAGAAGCACACTAATGATTGCCTTAGTGTGAGCTGTTTCATGGTTGCCACAATGTCATCTGAACTTCAAAAGCAATATGAGAACACGGACGCTTACAATATTATTGTGGGTCTGCGTGACATGTTTGAGAACCAAGCGAGGGTCGAGAGGTTCAACACCTTAAAATCCTTATTTGCGTGTAGGCTTGCTGAAGGGAATTCCGCCAGTCCTTATGTTATCAAGATGATTGGCTATATTGAGAGTCTAGAAAAGCTTAGTTTTCTCCTTAGCTAAGAGTTGGCTATTGACCTGATTCTTTAATCTCTGTCATCAAGTTTTGAACCATTCATACTCAGTTATCATATGAATAGCATGGACAAAACCTTGATGGACTGCATGGGATGCTGAAAACTACCGAAGAAAGCATTAAGAAAAACAACAATCATGTGATGATGTTGCCGAAAGACAAGAAACAACCTTGAGTCAAGAATAGTGCAGTCAAGAGGAAATTGACTCCCGATGAGATCGTGAGCAATTCCAAGACCAAAAAGCACAAGAAAGGGGTGAGTCAGGATACAGTATGCTTTTACTGCAAGGAAACGGGTCATTGGAAAGGAACTATAAGAAGTACTTGGACGATCTAAAGAAGAAGGGAAGTATGACTTCCGCTTCAGGTATATATGTTATAGAGATCAATCTTGTTACTTCATCTACTGATTCTTGGGTATTTGATACCGTATCAGTTCCTGACATCTGCAAGTCATTGCAGGGTCTAAGAAGAAGTAGAAGTTTAATTAGAGACGAAGTGGATCTTCACGTGGGCAATGGAGCAAGAGTTGCTGAGGTTCCTGTCGGCACTATGCCATTGTCTATACCTTCAGGATTAGTTTTGGAATTAAATAATTGTTATTGTGTTCCAACTCTATGTAAAAGTGTAATTTCTGCTTCATGCTTACAAGCAAAAGGTTATGACTTTAGATCAATGAATAATGGTTGTTCAGTTTATCTCAAAGAAATATTCTATTGTCATATTCTATTAGAGAATAGATTATACATTTTGAATCTTGAAGAAACTCATATCTATAACATTAATACGAAAAAGCAACATCTTAATGATTTGAATCCCACATTTATTTGGCATTGTCGCCTAGGTCATATAAATGAGAGGCGCATGGAGAAGATCCATAAAGACGGTCTTCTCGATTCTTTTGATTTTGAATCATTTGAGACATGGAATCTTGTTTACTTGGCAAGATGACAAAGGCACCTTTAATAGGTCAGAGTGAGAGGGCAAGTGACTTGTTGTCACTCATACATACTGATGTGTGTGGACCAATGAGCTCAGTTGCCAAAGGTGGTTTTCAGTACTTCATAACTTTTACCGATGACTTTAGTAGATATGGTGATGGGCACCACGGTTGTGGTGTGTTTTGTTGGCAAGATCTTTCGGTGAGTTAAGATAACTTCGATTAGAAAGAGACGACGTTGATGACCCAACTACAACCGTACGAGACATTTGTGTTGCGTCTTACCGATCGATACACCAACTACAAGGGTTGTTGATCTTGCCGGTGATCAACCTTATTCCTGCAAGCAATCGAAGAACGAACAAGAATAAGATAAAGGAGCAACTAATATTGCTGAATATGAAAGATGCACAAAAGGATAGTTGGGGTTCTAGGACGAGAAACCGGCAATCTAACCAATCACGGGTTTACACGGGAAAGTAGAATTGGATAAACTTTAATCTAATCAAAACCCATCTATAACTGAGGTCTCTACGGTATTTATAGCAAAGTTTATAAATTCACTAGTAGCAGCCCTAACCCTGTTATTTTCAGGAATATCACGGCATTCAAATTTCTGATCTACCAATAATTCCCATGAAAGATACGCATCAGGGTCATACTTACCATCAAAAGAAGGCATAGTGAATTTAATCTTATCAAGAGAGTCATCATGATCATGTACCATACGACGTGGACGTATAGGAGGTGTGCCACAGCGATTGCGTTGATGAATCATTGGATCATCCTTCGAATCAGCAGCATAATCTCCAAAGTTCTCGCCTTCATCGCTGCCACCATCTCTTGGCGTAGCTGCAAAGACAGGTCGTTGTGCTACCGGTGTGGGACATCGAGTCATCTCATCAAGACGCCGAGCAATATCTACAAGAGCTGTATTCATGTTACCAATAGACGCTTCTAGCGCAGATAGCATTTTTGTTGTTGTAGATAGATTTTCTAAGATGACACATTTCATTCCATGTTATAAAAGTGATGATGCTACCCATGTTACTGATTTATTTTTCTGAGAGGTTGTTTGATTGCATGGTCTATCAAACACTATCGTTTCAGATCATGATGTTAAATTCCTTAGTCACTTTTGGAAAACATTGTGGGATAAATTGGGATTTAAATTGTTGTTTTCTTCTATTTTTATCCTTAAACTGATGGGCAAACAGAAGTTGTGAATAGAACATTGTCTACCATGCTTAGGTCCATCTTAAAACAAAATATTAAGATGTGGGAAGAATGCTTGCCTCATATTGAGTTTGCATATAATTGTTCAGTGCATTCTACTACTAAGTTCTGCCCTTTTGAGATTGTGTGTGATTTTACTCCTCATACTCCAATTGATTTATTACCCATCCCACCTACGGAGAAATTGAATTTTGATGCTACAAAACGTGCTAAAATGATCTTGAAACTACATGAGACAGCTAAAGCAAACATGTAACATTTGAACTTGGTGATCTTGTTTGGTTACATTTATGTAAAGAACGATTTCCTAAATTACGCAAGTCTAAATTGATGCCAAGAGCTGATGGCCCTTTTAAGATAGTAGAACGAATTAATGACAATGCCTATAAGCTTGAGTTACCTACAGATTTTAGGGTTAGTCCCACCTGTAACATTGCAGATTTGTGACCATACTTGGATGAAGAGAACGAGCTTGAGCAAGGACAACTCAAATGAAAGAAAGGGAGGATGATGAGGACATCTCCGACATAGTTAAACCCAAGCCCAATACATCAGAACCAGCTCTAACATAAATAAAAGGACCAATAACTTGAGCCCGCGTGCGACAATTAAATTATCAGGTGAAAGCGTTTTTAGGATTGCATACAAATGAGCGAACGAATGGAGTACTACTAAATTCATGTGATGCTGTTATTGTGCTTAGGAATGAAGGGAAAGCTAAAGAAAACTGAGCTGGATAGCTGCTGAGAAAGCCTGCCACATCAAATGCAGACAGACTACATTAAAAGTGCCATAACTTTGGAATCCTTTCATCAAATGGAATGTTCGGGTACTTGTTGGAAAGCTAGAAATGTCTACATGGAAAATAATCTCTTTTCCACCGAAAAATCCCAGCTATGGCACAAGAATCGCTGTATTAATTATGTTTCCTTTTTCTAGTCAGTCTGTTTAGGAAATAATCAGTAGTTTTCATATATAATAAGTTTCCAAACATTGGGTGATGTTCCTGGGGCTATAAATACCCCTAGAGACCTTAGTTGTAGATGGGTTTTGATTAGATTAAAATTTATACAATGCTACTTTTCCGGGTATACCCGTGATCAGTTAGATTACCGGTTTCTCATTTCAGAACTCCAACTATCCTTGTGTGCACCTTTTATATTCAGCAATGTTAGTTGCTCCTTTATCTTGTTCTTGCTCGTTCTTTGATTGCTTGCAGGAATAAGGTTTGATGAGGACATCTCTGACACAGTTAAACCTAAGTCCAATATATCAGAACTAGCTCCAACAGAAATACTAGGACCAATCACTCGATCCCACGCGTGACAATTAAATTATTAGGAATAAAGGAAAAGCAGAAGAAAACTGAGTTAATTCGTTGCTCAGAAAGCTTGCCATGTCAGCAGTAGACAAACTACATTAAAAGTGCCATAACTTTGGAATCCCTTCACCAAATGGAATGTTTAGATACTTGTTGGAAAGTTGGGAATGTCTACAGGAAAAATAATATCTTTATTCCTCCGAAAATCCTAGCTAGGGCACAAGAATCGCTGTATTAATTATGTTTCCTTTTTATAGTCAATCTATTTAGGAAATATCAGTAGTTTCCATATGTAATAAGTTTTCAAATATTAGGGATGTCCCTAGGGCTATAAATACCCCCAGAGACCTCAGTTGTAGATCGATTTTGATTGAATACGAAGTTTAGCTTTGCTACTTTGCCAATTGAAGCTGTGGTCGGTTAGATCATCGTTTTGCTGTTCGAGAAATCCCCCTTTCTGCATAAATACGAAAATACTGTGAGTTGTACATGTCCATCTTGTTCTTGCTAGTTCTCGATTACTTGTAGGAATAAAGACTCTCGTGGTTTGGTTGATCGTGCTCTGTAAAGATCACGAACAACCTGTGGAGTTGGTGTAGCGATTGCTAAGGCACAACGTCCCTGGACGGTTGTAGTCAGATCATGAACGTCTCTTTCTACTAGTCGACTTATCCTCTCATCAAAACATTGGGCCACCCAAGTTCCCATCAAGTGGTATCAGAGCTGCAGTTGATCGGTGAGAGATTTCAAGTTATTTTTTTCCCACAGTGCAGTAAAAGCCACAAAAAATAGAATTAGTTTACCAGAGAACCAAACCTCTTTGAGCCTTTTACTAGTTTTGCTTGGTATCAGCTTTTTGAGTTTTTGGTTACATCGTCGTGTGAAGTTACTGGTCTTAGCGTTTGATCGTTTAGAGTTTTGAGTTCTTGTCACGTTTATTACCACTACAATCTCCTTGTCCCAAACATTGTCTCATTTTCTGTCTAATTTCAAGTCAATTTTTTTCTTCTCTGTTGGGTAGTAGTTGCTGTCAGATCTAATGTCAAGCCCGGGAATAATACCTTCCCGAACTCTCTGTGCATTAACTCCTTGTCTCAGGAAATGGCAGGGTACACAATAACAAGTATATACAACAGAGTTCCACGCAAATTAAAACACATTACACATAGTCACTTACATGGCCTAAATGGCCCGAATAGAGTTTAATCTAACAAAACATTAAACAGCGGATAACGGCCTATTCCCACAAGCGCTCGAGTGCGGCCAAGCCTCACACCTCCTCTTCGTCTTCCTCGGAGTAGACCCCTTCAACTTCTGGAGAGATTTGTAATGATGGGCTGAGTACATTGGTACTCAACAAGCCACACGAGGAAATGCAAATAATACAAGGGTATAACAAGGACGGTATAATAGGGTTCATTTGCGTAAAGCTGATTTTGCAGTTAAATAAAGACAGTTGTAAAACAGCTACAAGTAATCAAGACTACACTATGAGCAAGTTTCAATTAAAGCAGTGCACTGACACTGGCAGGTTACCACTACCTGCAGGATCCTTAGATCCCAACCCAACCATTATTCCAGAATTAATGTGGAAGGTGATTGTAACCGTGAAAACATCACTTTGCCCGCCCCTGACCGTGGGCTCAGCTATTCGAATAGGTTTAACTCTGATCAGAGGTGTACTTCTTTACCCATAAGGTACAGTCTCGGTTAACGCCAGGATACCACCATGGTACCCCGACCCAAGCCCATGCCAAGGCCCTTTGTATACTGTACCAACATACAAACACCCGCTAAGGTTTCACTTCCCGTAGGGTCAACCCTAGTCGAGTAAGCCCCCTCTTGCGCCAAGTGACACCAGGCCTAGGGGTGCGACCCCACCACGAACCGCCACCGTTCAAACCAATGGTGCCGTATGCAGGTACAAGTAATACTCCAAGCCAGGCCTTACCCATTAGACTTGTGGTAGTACGAAAGTGCATTGCAACAGTAGTCACGGACCAGTCCTTAATCGCCATGGGTGCTACATCCAGAACACTAGCATGCACCCACGACCAGCCCTATTTAATATTTTAATTGGTCAAGTTTTAATCCAAACCCCTAACGGTAGAAACCTTACCGTAGGGTACAAATTAACCAACATGAGTGATACAACATTTATCATTAAAGAAGTGAACAATTAACCCCTTTAAAAAGACTAGTTGAGCTAAGCATGGCTAAGCAGTTCATCCTATATTGGTCAACTCTACCCTTATTAAGGTATAAGTTGAACCAGTAATTTGTCTAGGTTGACAAAGGTATGGTACAGTTGAACGAGGCTATAATAGTGAACAGCAGGCATAACTAAACAAAATAGTAACATGTTATATTCCTAACAGGTATGCATTAAGCGAAAGCGAAATAATTTTAGAAAATTGGGATTCAACATGTTCAACTGTTCAGGTGTGTGGCTTGCCTTGATCAGCGAAAGTCTGGTCGTCGACGTAGCACGGCTCCGGAGGTCCGAAATCAGCGGTGTCTACATGTTCAGATATAAAATAATGCAAAAACAGTACATCAATGCACATGAACAGTACAAAACAGTGCATAAATGGTTTCCCTGCAATTTTAGAAAAATTTAGCAATTTGAATCGCCCAAAACGGAGTTGGGATGAATTAATTATGGATTTTTGAGGATTTAGCTGATTTTTAAACCGAAACAGTACTACTGTGCAGAACAGGTTTCAATTTTTATAGAACTTAGTGGCTTTTCTGCAAAACTGCCAAAACAGGGACTATTTCGCAAAACTGCCAAAACAGTGCAGCGAGTACTACTTTTTGATGCAGTGGTGGCCGGAGGCGGCAC
>KE371019.1:816574-843783 GCA_000418225.1 Zizania latifolia
GGGAGGTGTCGTTGAAGATGGTCCCACCGGGCGTGTCAAAAAGCGTGTTGGTGAAGTTTTTGGTCACACGCGTGGCCTGAGAGATCTGCTTAACTCTAGTGCAGGTCCTAAATTTGCGGTTCGTGGCGTGCCAATCAGTTTGATCCTGCAACTGATAAGATAAACAAAAAATATAAGCAGTAACGCCTATCGGCTATCGAGCCGACGGTCTTAACGTACACCAAGGCATTAAATAAATTGCAATGATGACATAGTAGAAATGACGTGACATATCATGAAGAACAGATTTATCGCGTAACCTCTCAGGATAAAGTTATCGGCCTGAACCATCTGACCCGTAAAATCAACTAGTATCAGAGCCGATATCGAGACATAAAATCAGGACGTAATTACGCTAGGCCGATATGGACTGCCCGATTTCGACGCCAATGCCGATAAAACACAGAGAGATAACCTATCGGCTTATACTCCGATAGAATCTGGCTGCAGTATACCTGATCAGTATTCGCATTACTCTTCACTATGGCCGCAAGATTGGACCGAACTAAGACAGTCGCAAAGCAATAATAAATCATAATACTAAAACAAATCAGGACATATTTCATCCAGATGAACGATACGTGACATAAATCAAATACATAAACTAAGATATCGAACTCAAACGATGAAGCCTCAGATTACTACATTTGATCTAAACCACGCATCTGATACATCATGATTGATACATAAACTAAGATGTCGGACCTAACCGATGAAGCCTTAGATCTATTAATCAATACATGTTTGGCGGAACTTACCTCTCGTCGGAGATCAGAGCGATGCAGCCCCGCGAGAGAGCAAGAACTCATCGGTGGCAAGTTTTGGCGATGCGCCGAGAGTTTGTTTTGTTGATTGATTTGATCCTAAACTGAACCTAATCGTCACATATTTATAGTCAGGAGACTTATATCCTACGTAAATATAATTGTAACCGACTCTACCTTTATCTTCATAACAGAATTATTCGGCCCCTCCATATCTTTATCTAGTCACACGTACGTACTACGATCGTGTCTTGACCAGACTCCTCGAATTCCACCAACGTGCCGAAACTATACTGGGCCCTCATCAACTGCGCCGAAACTGCATTAGGCTTGGGCTTTGCCAAATTTTGTCGTTAACAATTATCCAAGCTATACGTGAACCTACAGGGTCACACACTTAATGGGTTAGAACTCTGGATTTGAATAGGATTCAAATTGGACTCACTTTGGATAGAGATTCAAACGGTTTTGATAGAGATCTAAATAGATCGAATGGAGATCAGAGTAGAGTCCTGGTTGGGCCCAGATGGGCCTAAGCTAGGACGTCTATATATATGAGGGTGCAGGGCATAGAGAAGCGACGCTTTTTCGCTATTCACATAATTGATGCGATTCTCGTGCTATGTTGTTAGCCACCAAGATCAAACCCTAGCCGCCACCTCTCGAGCCTTTCCATTTCACCGACCACACGGGTGCTAGTACACCATCGGCTGGCTTTCCACCCCTAGATGTGTGGATACCAGTAGAGACATTGCTTTACTACTTCGCTGACCTACATCGGCATCGGTGTCGCTGATCGGATCGGCGGTGTCATCGGCTTGAAAGAGCAGAAGTCCTCGGGATAATTTCTCAAGAGTTCTCGACCTCAGGCAAAGGCTTCTCGAGGACATCGATTGGCTTCTCGAAGGACGTTGATCAGCTTCTTGACCTCATCGACATGCTTGAGTTGGATTAGCTTGCAACTCCAACACTCCTTCCACTGCACTGCGTGCTTGAGGTAACGATTTATGGTCCCTGTTGAGCAAGGCTTCTTGGTGTGCGTGGTAGAAAAAGTTTTATTTTCGACTAGCGTAGCCTCTATGTTCCCCAACACTTGGTTGATCCACCCAATGGTGTAAAAACCATTGAGTGTAAATGGGTTTTCAAGAAGAAGATAGACATAGATGAAAATATTCACATCTATAAAGTACTATTAGTGACAAAAGGTTTCAAACAGATTTAAGGTATTGATTATGATGAAACCTTCTCGCCCATCGCAATGCTGAAGTCTATTCGGATCATTTTAGTGATTGCCGCATACTTCAATTACGAAATATGGCAGATGGATATCAAAACAGTTTTCCTTAATGGAAATCTGAGTGAGGATGTGTACATGACACAACCGATCGGTTTTGTCGATCCACAATCAGCTAGAAAGGTATGGAAACTGCAAAAATCCATTTATGGATTGAAGCAGGCATCTCGAAGTTGGAACATTCATTTTGATGATGTGATCAAAGGGTTTGGTTTCATCAAAAACAAAGAATAGCCTTGTGTTTACAAGAAGGCTAGTGGGAGCACACTTATATTTCTGATCTTGTATGTGGATGACATATTGTTGATCAGAAATAATATACCTATGCTAGAGTCTGTTAAGCCTTTACTGACAAATAGTTTCTCTACGAAGGACTTGGGACAAGCATCATATATTCTGGGTATCAAGATCTATAGATATAGATCAAGGAGGCTAATTGGATTATGCCAGAATACGTACATTGATAAGGTGTTGAAGATGTTCAACATGCAGGATTCCAAGAAATGTTTCTAACCGATGTCACATGGTATAAATCTAAGCAAGACTTAGTGTCTGAGTACACTTGATGAGTGAGACAGGATGAATGTGATTCCATATTGTTGACACCAGAATTTGGAACGGCGCACCATCGGCATGATGGATCAAGCAGCTGGGCCGATGGGCCACCTATAGAAGCTTAATGGGCGAAGATGGGCTGCGCGAGGTGTGGGCTGATGCTTCATGTTAGTTATCATTTAGTTAGCAAATAAATAAGTAAGTTAGGATTCTATGTTATCCATAGATAGTATGTCTATTCGGCTATAAATAGGTAAGCCCAGGGTTATTGTAAAGGAGTTTATAGAACCAACCAATTAACCCTTCGACACATCGTCAACTTTAGGTACGTTGCATTAGGGTGATTTCTCACCGAGGTCAGGCTACATCGGTTAAGTCCGATCTCTGATCCCAACAGGGATAGCCTATTTGGTAAACTGATTAATGTGTTCATGGCTTTCTCGTTTGAGTCTAATACTGTGAGCAGATTGAATAGGTTTGCTAGTTATCGGTTCAATGCATTGTTTCGCTTTCTTATATTGTGCTTTATTGTTCAGATCTATGTATTTACCAATCATGACAGTTTAATGGATTGTATTAGATTAGATCGCATGCCGATTGATAACACGGTGCTGTCTCGGTTGGGTCCGATCCACGGTGTTGACGCAGACACATGCGGGTTAGTTTGGTTCAATCTGTTGACCTGAGGTAAATCGGAGTTTTAGCTGATGATTTATCTGTTATTCTTTCGATCGGTTTAATTTTATTTGTAATCCTCTTGATAACATGTCTTTACGCTGCATCGGTTTAGTTCGAACAGTAGAGATCAGTACGCCGATTGGTAGGATTTATAGTACTTTATATACTTTCCACGATGCATCGTAGTCTTTACGTGCGCTATCGGAGCCGATGCCGATAGGCCATCACCGATAGCGTTAGGACATCTCACGTTTGTTTCCTTGTCAATTGTAGGGTCAAATTGACTGCACGCCTACTGACACCTCTGGGTTATTTAGGATCTGTACTGGAGCTAAGTAGACTCTCCTAGGCCTTTAAGTGTGAAGATGTAGGGATACATGCGATTTTTGTGTCAATACATATGCTTTGACAATTGGATCCATTATGTATGCCATACTATGTACACGCCTAGATGTCTTGTATGTTTTGAGCGTTACGAGCAGATACCAATCGGATCTACGAGAGAGTCATTACATAGCTATAAAGAATATCTTGAAGTACTTAAGAAGGACTAAAGATATGTTGCTAGTTTATGGAGGTGAGGAAGAGCTCGTTGTAAGAGGTTACACTGATGCAAGCTTCCAAATTGACAAGGATTACTACAGATCGCAACCTAGATTTATTTTCTGCCTTAATGGTGGAGCGGAGAGCTGGAAGAGTTCTAAGCAAGAAACGATAGCCAATTCTATAACAAAAACCGAGTACATAGCAGCTTCAGAAGCTACAAAGGAAGCTGTTTGGATCAAAAAATTTGTTTCTGAACTTGCTATAATATCTAGTGCTTTTAGTCCAATAGACCTCTATTGTGATAATAGTGGTTCTATCGCGCACAAGCAAAGGAGCCTAGGTCACACCAGAGTCTAAACACATACTTCGGCGATATCATCTGATGCGTGAGATAGTGGATAGGGAAGATGTAAAAATATGGAAAGTGCAAACTGATCTGGATGTTGCCGATCTATTGACGAAGCCACTCTCATAGCCCAAGCATGAGGCACATACTAGATCTATGGGTATTAGATATCTACATAGTTAACTCTAGTGCAAATGGGAGATTGTTAGTATTATGCCCTAGAGACAACATGAAGATATTGCACGTGGCATACTATGTTTATAAAATAAAATAATTTTCCTTGAAATAGATTGTCATTATGAATCAATAAGTACGTGACTTGTTCATGAAACTTATAATGTGACTATTTCTAAATAATTCTGATCAGATATAGGTCATATATAGAATAGATATAACTGAGATCGGCATATGTATTGATTGATGATCATGTCTCATAGATCATGGGTATGGAGATACCAACTTAATAACATGTAGTGTTGAAAAAATCGGTCGATTAAGCTGTACTCGGCAACTCAGCAATTAATTTATAGCATAATCGGCATATAATCGACCGACCGATTAATTGGATGGTCAGCCCGATTAATCACTGATTAATGACCGATTAATCGCTCTGTCCAGCCGAGCCAGAGTATGCTGGTGCCTACGGCTGCTGTAGCAGATCTGGTGCCCACGCCTTCCTGCTGCCGAAGCAGATCTGGTGCTCACTGCAGCCCGCGCCGTCTTGCTGCCGGAGTAAGCAGATCTGGTGCCTACACTGGCCTCCTGCTATGGCCCGGGCCGGCCTCCCGCGGGCGCCTCGAGCTGTGACCCATGCTGGCCTCCTGCCGTAGCTTCCAGCAGCCTCATAGGCCTTGAGACAATGAGACAAGATGAGGCATTCTGAGAGAGAACATGTGAGAGAGAGAGAGAGTGAGAGAGAGACTAGGCCGAATGAGACAATGAGAGAGAGCAGGCCTAATGAGAGAGGAAGGAGTCTTTTCTCGGAGAAAAGAGAGAAGTAGAGAGAACGCAGAGAGTAGGCAGAAATTTGAGAGAGAGAATGAGAGGGGAAAGAAAGTACAGACGACACTGCAAAGAGACTTGCCCACACCTCCTATCACTTTCTGCACTCTCTCTGCTGCGTAGTAGGTATGTAGAGGATCCAAAATATCTTTCACAGCAGCCTCTCTTTCCAACACACTTCTACTGTTGTATGTTGAACAGAGTACATGCATGTGTACATTTATTGTATTGGATGCACTCTCTACGCTAGCTAGCAGGTGGGGAAAAAGAATGGAGAGAGATAGAGAGACAATACATGTTAAGTATGGCAATGTTTCTCTTAAAACTGCTTGTTAAGCATGAACAATACATTATTTAACTATTTAGTCAACCGATTAATTGATCGACCGATTAATTCAGTTAATCCTCCGATTAACCGATTAATCTCTACTCGGTGGTTGACCGATCAACTACTGATGACCGATTTTTCTAACACTGATAATATTGACATATGTTGGATAGACCCACTATAAAGCACTGTTGAGATCCCATGTATCATCAATAGGTCTCAGTAGTGTTTATATAAAATCCTTAGACCTGAGATTATCATGGTTTTCAACATATGTAGTAGCTTACTTTGTGTCTACTAAACGCTACTCCATAACTGGGTAGTTATCAAAGTAGTCCTTAGGTATGCTATGAAACAAGTAGTGGGATGTGAGTGATCAAGATGGAATTTATCCCTCCTTATGGGAGAGATATCTCTAGGCTCCTCGATGTAATGGATTATAGAAGTGCATGGCCACGCCAAAGTGATTAAAGAGTTAATCACAAGTTATAATCCAATATGGAGATCGAGAGAGGGATCGAGCTATTGATGGGATGGCACAAATCTCACCTTGTGCTCGATCAATATCGTGAGGCAAAGGGACATGTACATGAGATACATTACAAGGTTTAGCCAATACGATCTTTACATATACTTGGGTTAATATGCTTTACTAGAGGCCGCTGTTAACGGAGTATAGAAAGGAGTTTCCATACATTAACCAAGCTATACGTGAACCTACAGGGTCGCACACTTAACGGGTTGGAACACTAGATTCGAATATGATTCGAATTGGGCTTAGTTTAGATAGAGATCCAAACGGGTTTGGATAGAGATCTAAACAGATCGGATAGAGATCCGAGTAGAGTCCTAGTTGAGTCCGGATGGGCCCAAGCAAGGATGTTTATATATATGAGGGTGCAGGACGTAGGAAGCTATGGCTTCTTTGAATGTTAATGTATTTCTTGTGCTAAGTTGTTAGCCTTCGAGAGCAAACCATAGCCGCCACCTCTCGAGCCCATCCATCTCGCTGATCGCTCGGGTGCTAGTACACCACCAGCCGGCGTTCTACCCCTAGATGTGTAGATACTAGTTGAGGCATTGCTTTACTGCTTCACTGACCTATTTCGGCATCGGCGTCGCTGATCGGATCGGCGGCGTCATCATCTTGAAGGAGTAGAAGTCCTTAGGAGAAGTCCTCGGGAGTTCTTGACCTCGGGCGAAGGCTTCTCAAGGACATTGATCGGCTTCTCGAGGACATTGATCGGCTTCTCGAGGACGTCGATCGGCTTCCCAACCACTTTGGCATGATCGAGTTGGATTGGTTCGCTACTCCAACTCTCCTTCTGCTGCACTACGTGCTTAAGGTAATGATCTATGGTCCTTCTCTAGCAAGGCTTCCTAGTGAATATGGTAGAAAAAGTTTTGTTTTTGACTAGCGTAGCCTTCGCATTCCTGAACAGAGATTATACTTGTCGAGGTCAGTGATGTTGACAAAGGTGCACAACTATGGATGTGTGGCTAAAGAGCCTACCCTCTCTTGGGTCTGGTTGTATGCACGGTGACCATTTGGTGCCCAACTCGGAGAAGAATATAGTCGGCAAGGGTTGGCGAGGTCGGCGAAGATGCACGACTACGGGGGTATGGCTAAAGAGCCTATCCTCTCTCGGGTTCGGTTGCATGCACGATGACCATCTAGCGCCTAACTCGGAGGGGGATGTAGTCGGCATGGGTCGACGAAAAAAGTGCTTGACTACAGGTGTACAATCTTAAGGCTTACCCCTTTTCGACCTAGTTGCATGTTTGGTGGAGGAAGTAGTCGGCGAGGTCAGCAAAAAAGACGCTCGACTACGGGTGTACAGCCCTAAGGCTTACCCCTTCCTGGCCCAGTTGCATGTCTGGGGGGAAGTAGTCGGTAGAAAAGGAGAGTGCTTCCTGAGTCGATGAGTTCCTAAAGACATTAGATTTATTGACAAGAAGCAATAAGGGTTTATTACAAAAGAAGGTTAGGCATAAAATAGACGAAGGTGCAGTATGTTCCATGAGTTGGGCACTGCTTGCCTGTCTTCTCGCATTAGCCTATCGGCCCCCGGCCTTATTACTTTGGCGATGATAAAAGGTCCTTCCTAGGGGCATAAAGCTTATGCATCCCGATGGTTGATTGTACCCGGTGAAGCACCAAATCTCTGACCTTGAAACTTCTGCTTTGTATGTTGCGGTCGTGATATCGTCGGAGGGTCTGTTGTTATCGATCTATTTGCACTATAGCTGCTATCTGGGATTTCTCGATGGAGTCAATATCTTCAGCCCTGGTTTGTTCTAATGTCCCCTCGTTATAGTGCTGGACTCAGGGGTACTTGTGTAGCATGTCGACCAGGAGGATTGCCTCGGAGCCATAGACGAGGAAGAAGGGAGTCTAACCTGTTCCCCTATTCGGCTGCATGCGGAGCCCCGAGAGTACTGCAGGGAGATCCTGTAGCCACCTCCCGGCGTAGTTTTGTAGGGGGTTGAATATTTGAGCTTTTAGTCCTTGGAGGATCATCCCATTGGCACGTTCTCATTGCCCGTTTGCTCGAGGGTGCGTGACCGATACATACTTGACCTCGATCAGTCATTCCTCACAGAAGTCCCAGAAGTCATTTACGGTGAACTGAGTCTCGAGGTTGGTTATGATTTGGTTTAGGACCCCAAACTTATATGTGATGCCTTCGATGAATTTTGCTACTTTTTTGGCTGCGCAGTTCTTTAACAGCAACACCTCTATCCACTTGGCAAACTTGTTGATGGCCACTAGCAGCTGATCGATTCCATGCGGAGCCTTTTGGAAGGGGCCAACCATGTTGAGCCCTTAGCAAGCAAAGGGCCAAGTTGGCGGGATTGTCTAAAGGGATTGCGTTGGCAAGTGATTCTGTTTTGCAAAGAATTAGCATCCGGTGCACCTTTTTACTAACTCCTTGGCATCATTATTGGCCGATGGCCAATAAAATCCTGATCGGAAAGCTTTGCCGACCAGAGTTCTAGCCCTAGCGTGGTTGCCGCACGTGCCCGCATGTACTTCATTGAGGATTTGGAGGCCTTCGCTTGGTAGGATGCATTTCTGGAGTATCCTCACTGAGGCCACGTGTTTGTATAGCTTATCACCAACAACCACGTATTGTTTGCTGCACCATGCCAAATGCTCGGCTATGGTCTTGTTCTATGAGGTTGTGCCCTTCAGAATATACTCGATGAAGGGATGCCGCCAATCGTCGGTGTTTTTGGCCATAGCTATGATTATCGGTGAGCCGATGGCTTGGTGATCTTCGTCTTTGATCAATGGCCTGGTGAGTTCCTGGATGAACACACCCGTGAGGACCATAGCTCAAGAGGACCCGAGTCATGCTAGGGCATCAGCCGACGATTCGTCATCGTGGGGGATATGGTGAAATTCTAGCCCAAATAACTTGCCGTCGAACTTTTGAACCTCAGCGTAGTAAGCATCCATCTTATCACTGGTGCAAGATTAGTCTTTGTTGGCCTGGCTGATAGCTAACTTCGAGTCCCCGTAGACCATGAGTTGCTTTACTCCGAGTGATATTGCTATTCGGAGTCCGTGCAACATGGCCTCATACTCGACCACGTTATTGGAAGCTTTGAACGATAGCTGCAGTACGTAGCGCAGTTCTTCCCCCTTTGGAGACACGAGGACTGGCCCCATCTATGTTTAGGGATCCATTGAAGTACATCATCTAGTACTCTTTTTCTTCTCGGCTTAGGGGTAGTTGGATCTCGGTCCATTTTGTGATGAAGTTGACTAGAGCTTGTGACTTAATGGAGGTGTGGGACCGAAACTCTATTGTGTACTCTCCCAGCTCGATGGCCCATTTTATGATTCGCCCGGTGGCATCATGGCTATGGAGTATGTTGCCCAAAGGGTATTCTATGACTACCTCAATTTTGTGGGCTTGGAAGTAATGTTTTAGCTTTTGGACGGTGAGTAGGATGGCGTGAAGGAGCTTCTGTACTTGAGGGTACCTTGCTTTTGATAACCCAAGAACCTCCGAGATGAAGTATACCAGCCTCTAGATCGAGAAGACATGCCCTTCCTCAGGTCTCTCAACCACAATCGTTGTGATGATGATGTTTGTTGTGACGGCGATGTAGAGGAGAAGAATTTCTTCTAGGTTTGGTGCCGTGAGGATTGGAGGTGAAGTCAGGAATTTTTTTAGTGCTGAGAATGCTTCACTAGCCTCGCTTGTCCATTGGAAGTCTTCTTCTTTCTTCAGGAGCTTGAAGAAGGGGGCTCTCCTTTCCCTTAGTCGAGAGATGAACCTCCCATGTGCTATCATGCAACCCGTGAGTTTTTGGGCATTCTTTATATTGTTGGGTTTTACCTTCTTCAATATTGCCGCTATCTTGTCTGGGTTGTCCTCGATGCCTCAGTTGCTGAAGATGAACCCGAGTAGTTGCCCCGATGGTACTCCGAAGACACATTTATCGGGGTTGAGTTTCCATCGGAACCTTTGAAGGTTCTCAAACGTTTCAGCGATGTCGTCGATCAGATTATCTTTTTCTTTGGACTTTATGACCACGTCATCGACGTAGGCTTCAACGTTGCGGCCGATTTGATCTGAGAGACATCACTGGATGGCCCGCTGGTATGTTACTCCTATATTTTTAAGTCCGAATGACATGGTGGTGTAGCAGGATGCCCCAAAGGATGTGATGAAGGAGGTTTTTTCCTAATCTTCCTTCTTGAGACCGATCTGATGATACCTAGAGTAGCAGTTGAGGAAACACAAGAGGGAGCATCCTGCTGTCGAGTCCATGACTTAGTCGATTCGAGGTAATCTGAAGGGATCCTTCGGGCAGTGCTTGTTTAGGTCAGTGTAGACAACGCACATCCACCATTGCTCTGTCTTCTTTTTCACCAGGACCGTTTTTGCGAGCCACTCGGGGTGGTATACTTCGTGGATGAATCTTGCTGCTAGAAGGTGTGTGATCTCGGCGTTGATCGCTTCTTTCCTGTCCTGTGCAAACCTCCATAATTTCTATTTAACCGGCTTGGCGGTATGGTACACATGAAGTTCGTGCTCGATCAGCTCTCGAGGAACCCCTGGCATATCAGAGGGCCTCCATGCGAAGATGTCAATGTTAGAGCGCAAGAAGCTGACGAGCATGACTTCCTATTTAGGGTCGAGTCTTACCCTAATTGTCACCGTTTTTGATGGATCGGCCTTAGAAAGGATGATCTTCTTGGTGCATGAATGTGCTGTAGAGATCCCGGAAGAAGAGGAAGCTTTAGCTAGTATTTCTGAGGCCTTGGGAGGGTCCGTCCTGACCTATCTAAGGGTTTCCTCCATCTGAGTCGACATGTCAACGGCCTCGGCTAGTGCAAGGCTATTTGTCTCACACGGGTGGGAAGTGCCGATGTTTCCCCGCATAGAGATGATTCCGTTAGGGCCCGGTAGCTTGAGCATGAGATAGGGATAATGCCCTACGGCCATAAATTTGGATACGGAGGGTCTTCTAAGGATGGCGTGGAATGGGATGTCATAGTCCGTGACCCAGAATGTTATATGCTCGGTCCTGAAATTGTCCCAATAATCAAACATGACCGGCAAGATAATCGAGCCGAGATGTATCGAGCCTTTTCCGGGTATGATGCCATAAAATGGGGTGTCCTCGTTTTGAAGGCTATCGATTGAAATGCCGGGGTCAATGAGGGATTGGTGGAAGAGGATGTCTAAACTGCTCCCACTATCGATCAGGACAAGCCTCATGCATACTTTAAATATTACCAGGTCGACAACTAGCGGCCATCACCTGGGCTTTGGGATATTGGTCCATTGGTTGCTTCGAGTGAAGGTAATCGGGACCTCTAACCACCATAGCTATTGAATCTCCTTGAACCCAGTGATGCTGTTCCATTGATCCAAGACCTTCTGCTGCCGCTTGGTCTCAGTTGACAAGGGTACCCTGAAGACGATGTTAACCGTCTTATGGGGTTCCTGGAAGTCATTGTCGCTCTAGGGTCGACTGTCTTTTTGAGGAGAGTCATCATTATCTCGGCGCCGCTTGCTCTGGTGGGGATTGTTCCAAGATTCTTTAACTAATGTGTCTTGTAGGAAGTAGCATTTGTGCATGGTGTGATTGCCTTTAGGGTGAAATGGACAAGGTTTTTCCAACTCCTCCCACATCGACTCATCTTTTTGGCGCTTTGAATTATAGGCCGCCGCTACAGTTCTCTCCATCTTCCTTTTCTAATCCTGCTTGGCTCAGGAGGATCTTGGGCTATCATCTTCCCATTAGGGGAATCATGGGTGGGTGATCATCCCTAGTCTGGCGGGATTGACTCTCGTGATACGAGTGCTCTATCTTTTCCCTACGAGCGTCTTCGCTATCGGCATATCTCTCTGTGATAAAGATCATGCGTGCTATAGTCATCGACTTCTTTCTTAGGAGGACCCGTGTATCTTAGATGTGTGGTGCAGGGCTTCAATGAAATAATTGATTATATCCTGCTCTTTGATGTTCATGATTGTGGTCCTTTTTTGGAAAACCTCCGGATGAAACTTCGAAGAGATTCATCCTCCTTCTCTCGTAGTTGCTGTAGGTCATATCGGGTACCAGGTTTCTGCCATTCCCTTGGTAATTGCTAATGAAGGCTGAGCGGAGTCGTGCCCAGGAGTTGATGGAGTTCCTTGGTAGACTAGAGAGCCAATTGTTGGCGGAAGGTGAGAGCATGACTGGCAGATAGTTCACCGTCACTCTCTCATTGCCACAGGCCATGTAGTAGAGCTACAACCATTGTGAGAGATCCGTCTTGTCATCGTAAGGCTCGATCTCTGTCGGACGGAATGAATTCGGCCACCTTACTTGCCTAAGCAGACTTATGAATGCAGGAAAACCACTATGACCATCTTGACTCTTGCTTCTCCTATGATTGTGGTGGTTCCGGTTGGGTGACGGGTATGCTACGCTAGCAGTAAATTCAAAATTTTCTACCCAGTTCGCCCAGGAACCATGCGAGTAATGAGATCATGGATCGTTACCTCTAACGCGAGACGCGCTAGTGCAGCGGAAGAAGAGTTGGGGAAGCGCGTCCTCGATCAACTCCGCCCGGCTTCGTCCAATCATCGGTGGCGAAGTCGATGTATCCTTGTGATCTTCACGAGAAGATCAGCACCGTAGTAGCAACGGTGCCTTCACGGTATCTACACATATAGGGACAGGATCACCTCACGCTGGTATGCTAGTACCACGCAGGAGATTAGGGGAGAGACGGCCACAACCGGTGTAGCCAGGAGAGGTGGCGGCTAGGGTTATGGTACGGGCAACAGCAACAACCAATAGCAGCTATTTTATCCTAGCCCCTCCTCTCCTTATATAGTGCCCTCTCATGGGCCTTTAATCAGTATTAAAGCCCAACAGATCTAATCTGTTCGTCTGGCCCGGAAGTTCTGGTCCAGACCCAAAACTTCCGAAAATAACATTCTGTATCGAATTTATTTTGACCCGGAAGTTCCAGTTTTACCCGAAACTTTTGGTTCATCTAGAATTCACCTTTCAGGCAGACCCGAAACTCCTGGTCCAACCGAAACTTCCGATTCCTCTAGAAACCAAACTGGGGCTGGCCTAGAACTTCCGGTTGCACCGGAACTTTCGGTTGCTCCAGAAGCTAGAACTTTCGGCCTAAAGCCAGAACTTTCGGTTCCCTAGAATTCTCTTGGGCACATTTCCATCAATCTCCCACTTGCACAAGAGTCAATTCTTGCAAGCTTTAAATCCTGTCCCCTTAAACGTGTGACCTGATAGGTTCATATATAAACGGCCGCTACCCAGAAACCTTTTCTAGATCGCAGGTCAATAGTTATACCTAGCACCACATACTGACCCCTAATGCATACAAAGATCATATCAACTGAATCTTGATGTACTCACGCACCAATCCCTTTACCACACGACATCAGTCAAGCTCAAGGCGAGATTTGTGCCACCCTTGGGATAGCTCGACACTTCACTCGATCAAGTAGTAGATTAATCATGATTAACTCTTTAATCATAGTGGTATGGCCATGCACTTTCCCAATCTAACTATCTCGAGGGCCCCAGAGACGTCTCTCCCATTATTTAGGAGGGGTAAATTCTATCTTGATCGCTCACATCCCAAGACATGTTTCATAACGTACCCAAAAGTAACCTTTATAACTACCCAGTTACGGAATAGCGTTTGAAAACCCCTAAGTGTGTTACTACACATTCTGGAATCAATGATGATCTCAGGTCAAAGGATTCTGTAGGTACACCATTTGAGATGACAACTGATGGCACATCAAGAATAACAATCCCAGCAGTATCTCAAGGTGGGTCTATGCAACACCATGTTCTCTAACATGTGTCCACATCACTAATTTGATATCTTCATATCTTTGATCTGTGAAACATGATCATCAATCAGTCAGATGTGCTAATCTATAAATTAGTCAGATGTGCTAATCTATAAATCATCACTGTCCCACATGATGATATGTGATTATGGATCGTTTGGAATAACATCATTATAAAACAAAGAGTTTCACAAACAAGTCACACACTTGCTGATCAATGTAAAAGATAGTTATTCAAGAAACAAGATAACCAATTATCCAAAATACATCAGCATAGACAAGACTCCTTCTCTCACATATACTAGACTCTATCACATAAGTATCTAATACTCATAGAGCTCAAGTGCGCCTCATGCTTGGGTTGTGAGAGAGGCTTTGTCAACGGATCGGCAATGTCTGAATCCGTGTGCACCTTGTATATCTTTACATCACCTCTATCTATGATCTTTCGGATGAGGTGATAGCGCTACAGTATGTGCTTGGACTTCTGGTGCGACTTAGGCTCCTTGGCTTGTGCAATGGCACCACTATTATCACAATAGAGGTCCACTGGACTAGACGCACTAAGGACAACACCTAGCTTAGAAACAAACTTTCTGATCTAAACAGCCTCCTTCGTAGCTTCAGAAGCTGCAATGTACTCGGTCTCCGTTGCTGAATCTATAACCGTTTCTTGCTTGGAACTCTTCAAACTCACTGTGCCTCCATTGAGGCAAAACACAAATCCAGAGTGCGATCTTGAATCATCATTGTCGGTTTGGAAGCTAGCGTCGGTGTAACCACTTACAATGAACTCCTTCGCACCTCCGTATACTAGGAACATATCTTTAGTTCTTCTCAAGTACTTGAGGATACTCTTTACTATCGCTCAGTGACATTCACCCGGTTTGATTGGTATCTTCTCATAACACTTAGAGCATAGGAGACATCTGGGCGTATACAAAGCATGGCATACATGATGGACCCTATTGCGGAAGCATACGTGATTACACTCATCTGCTCTAGCTCATCAGGTGTCGAAGGACACTGACTCTTGCTGAGAGTAATATCATGTGACATTGGCAAGAAACCTTTTTTGGAATCCTGCATATTAAACCGTTTCAATACCTTGTCAATGTACGTGCTTTGGTTTAATCTAATTAGCCTTCTCGATCTTTCTCTATAGATCTGTATGCCCAATATGTATGCTTTCTCTTCATGACCTTTCATTGAGAAACTTTTTCGCAACGAAGATTTAACAATATCGAGCATTAGAATATCATTTCCGATCAACAATATGTCATCTACATATAAGACCAGAAATACAAGTGCGCTCCCACTTGTCTTTTTGTAAACACAAAGCTCTTATTTATTCTTGATGAAACCAAAACCTTCGATCACTTCATCAAAACAAAGATTCCAACTCCGAGAAGCTTGCTTCAGCCCATAAATGGACTTTTGAAGCTTGCAAATTTTCTCAGCATTTTTTGGATTGACAAAACCTTTAGGCTGTGTCATGTACACATCCTCACTTAGGTTCCCATTAAGGAAAGCTGTTTTGACATCTATTTGCCATATCTTATAGTCATAATATGCAGCAATTGTTAGGATAATCCGGATAGAATTTAGCATTGCGATGGGCGAAAATGTTTCATCATAATCAACACCTTGAATTTGCCTAAAACCTTTCGCCACCAATCGTGCCTTATAGATGTGAACATTTCCATCAATGTCTATCTTTTTTCTAAAAATCCATTTACACTCGATAATTTTAACACCATCAGGTGGATCAACCAAGTTCCAAACTTGATTTTCTCGCATGGATTCTAACTCGGATCTTTTGACTCTAAGCCATTTCTTAGAGTCTGGTCCCATCACTGCTTCCGAGTAGGTCTTAGGTTCATCATTGTCCAATAATAATATGTCATGCTGCCCCATGGTTAGAAACACAAACCGCTCGGGTGCATGACTAACCATTTCTGACTGACGTGGGGCTGGTGTCTCAACAATAGGTTCTGTAACATCTTGCATATCGAGTTGTGGTTCAATAGGAGCTGAAACACTTTCGAGTGGTTCCCGAACTTCTTCAAGTCGCACCATGCTCCCACTAACTCCTTTCGAGAGAAACTCTTTCTCAAAAAACTCATGGCTCAAATATTCACCTCTACGATCCGACCGCAGAAATTTAATTGTCTTGCCTCTATGATTTTGTACCTCATTCTGGAACTCCTTGAACTTTTCAAAGGATTCTGACTTATGCCTCATTAAGTAGATATAACCAAATCTACTAAAGTCATCGATAAAAGTGATGAAGTACTGAAAACCACATCTAGCTATAGAACTCATTGGTCCATATACATCTGTATGTACAAGGGCCAATAATTTATTTGCCCTCTCACTTTGACTAGTGAAAGGCGTCTTAGTCATTTTGCTAAGCAAACAAGACTCGTATGTATCAAATGATTCGAAATCAAATGACTCCAGAAGACCATCTTTATGGAGCTTTAGCATACGTTTCTCATTTATATGACCTAAATGACAATGCCAAACAAAAGTGGGATTCAAATCATTAAGCCGATGCTTTTTTTATTAATGTTATAAACATGTGTATTCTCAAGATTCATAATATATAATCCATTCATCAATGGACAAGTACCATAGAGCATACCATTCGAAAATATCGAACAACACTTGTTCTTTATTACGAATTCATAACCATCTTCCTCTAAACATGAAGAAGGGATAATAACAGTTATTCAATTCTAAAACTAATCCTGAGGGTAGCGACGAAGAATAAACGCCGACGGCCAACACAGCAACTCTTGCACCATTACCGACGCGTACATCTAATTCGCCTCTTGCACACTTTCTTGTCCTATTTGGTCCCTACAATGATTGACAAGTGTGAATCATTGATCCGGTATCAAATACCCATGAATCACTAGGACGAGTAGCAAGATTAATTTCAATAACATTTACACCTGAAGTGGAAGTCTTACTTCCCTTCTTCTTCTTGAGTTCTTCCAAGTACAACTTGCAGTTCCTGCGCTAATGACCAATCTTATGGTAGTGGTGACAAGTGTCAGAAGTAGCAGGGCTAACCTTGGACTTTCCAACAGGTTTAGGCCTAGAGCTCGAGATCTCATCTGAAGCTTTAGCCTTGCCCTTGCATTTTCTCTTCTTGCTATCCTTCTGAACCATCATCACATGACTAGAGCTTTTCTTAATGCTTTCCTTAGTAGTCTTTAGCTTCCCATGCGATTTAGCCATGCATTTTACCATACTGTTCATATGAAAGTTCAAAATGAATGGCTCAAAGCTCGTAGGGAGCGACTAGAGAATCACATCCGTAGCCAACTCTTGGCCATGGGGAAAACTAAGTTTTTCCAGGCTCTCAATGTAACCAATCACTTGATCACATGAGGACTGAGTGGACTATCTTCTGCCAACCTGCACGCAAACAAGGACTTTGAGGTGTTGTACCTCTTGGCCCGAGCTTGGTTCTCAAACATGCTTTTGAGTCCCATGATCATATCGTAGGCATCCCTATTCTCATATTGCTTCTGAAGCTCAGAGGACATACAGGCAAGCATGAGACAGCTAACATCAGTTGATCCACGGCAGATACATTATCAGCTGGTTCATTAGGATGGGGCTCCTCTAGAACATATTTCTTTTTCTCTCATTTCAGAACAATTCTCAAGTCTCTATGCCAATCAATAAAGTTTGTTCCAGAAAGCTTTTCCTTTTCAAGAATTGATCACAAATTAAAACTGGAAGTGTTACTAGCAGTAGGTGCCATGATCTACAACAAAAATGCAAGTTTCAGCACTATGCTATGTGAATCTTCTATCAAATAAAAGATGCTCCACTACATGATACACAATCATTTTCCCTCTTACGACATGTAGTGGGACAAGATCCATATTCAACTAACTTCTAGTGAGCTTTGGCATCACTGCTAAAAAATTAGTGACATAGGTAAGCAACCCTTTGCTAATCACATCCCTCTGTGACTATTGTTCGTTGGGGTGGCATCCAATGCCTCGACGCCCAACTCCATGCCCCAAAGCCCAAAACTGTTTTGATAGCTTTGTTAAGCAAACCAATACTATGCTTGTGGATGTCCGACATCCACCCTAACTGGTTAAGATAAAAGATGGCACTCTACTTTGGCAGACCTACCATACAATGATCAAAACCTTTGTAGGTGCATCTATTGGAAAGGACATCAATGACTCTTAATTTTCTGAGCGAAACTATTCTAACATGGTAACGATGCCTACCGCACACAGAATATGAAAGAATACTATAACAGGAACATAAGTAAACATCATAGGCAATTATATTAACTGTGACATAGTGTGGCCCTTCTCACATGGTGATCTCCATCTCCATGGTTCCTGTCCTTTGGGTCATCACGCTTTAAGCCTCCATGATCTTTTATTAGTCTATTACATCTAATAGCACTATGCGAATTACATGAGGAAAAGCATCACATGTCGACACGCTGGTCGTACAACAATAGAAGAGCCTTGGGCTGCAATTAACCATGGCACGCAGGCCATAAAAATTACATATATGCATCATATACATCACAAGGCCATACTAGTCACAACATTATCTGCAAAAACAAGTTAGGCGTCGAATCTATGCGTGACTAAAAATGGAACCGAAACTTTCGGCTCAAGGCCCAAAACTTCCGGCCGAAGCCCGGAATTTCCGGCTCAAAGCCCGGAACTTCCGAAATCACCCTTCTGCATTGAATTTATTTTGGCCCAGAACTTCCGGGTCAAACCCGGAACTTCCAAAAATAACCTTCTGTATGAAAATTATTTCGGCCCGGAAGTTCCGGCTGAAGCCCGAAACATCCAAAAATCCGACGCAAGAACAATAGATCTAATATATTTCCACCACATATTACCTATATGTGTATGATCCAGATCGAACACTACGCACGTACGCTCTGATACCACTGTTGGGTAACGGGTAGGCTACGCTAGCAGTAAATTCAAAATTTTCTACCCAGTTCGCCCAAGAACCATGCGAGTAATGGGATCATGGATCGTTACCTCTAACATGTGATGCACTAGTGAAGTGGAAGAAGAGTTGCGGAAGCGCGTCCTCGATCAACTCTGCTCGGCTCCATCCAATCGTCGGTGGCGAAGTCAATGTATCCTTGCGATCTTCATGAGAAGATCAGCTCCGCAGTAGCAGCGGTGCCTCTACGGTATCTACATATACAGGGATGAGATCACCTCACGCCGTTATGCTAGTACCATATGGGAGATTAGGGGAGAGACGGCTACAACCGGTGTTGCCAGGAGAGGTGGCGGCTAGGGTTACGGTAGGGGCAACAGCAAGAACCAACAGCAGCTATTTCGTCCTAGCCCCTCCTCTCCATATATAGTGCCCTCTGATAGGCCTTTAATCAGTATTAAAGCCCAACAGATCTAATCTGTTCGTCTGGCCCAGAAGTTTTGGTCTAGGCCCGAAACTTCCAAAAATAACATTCTGGTTCGTCTAGAATTCACCTTTCAGGTAGGCCCAGAACTTCCGGTCCAATCGGAACTTCTGGTTCCTCTAGAAACCAAAACTAGGGCTGGCCCAGAACTTCCAATCGCACCAAAACTTCCGGTTGCTCCAGAACCTGGAACTTCCGGCCTCAAGCCAGAACTTTCGGTTCCCCCAGAATTCTCTTGGGCATATTTCCATCAGTTCTGACTCCCACTACTGCTAGATCCATTGCTACTGGTGCTGCTACTGGTACTGCTGCTGCCATCACCATCGTTGTCACTGCCACCCATCTGCTTGTAGATTTCAGAATGTATCCCGTTGTTTGATTTTCTTGGTGGTGGTGTGAGACGGTTGCCTCGCAGACTATCGCCCAGCAGAGTTCTGTTGTGCGATGGCTGGTACCATCCGAAGCTGTTATTCTCCTTGTCTTGTGGCGAAGGAGTCGGTGGCCGGGTTAGAGCTAGGGCTGGGGCGTTGATCTATATCGCCGCCACCTGAGTCAAATACTTTGCTCATCGTAGATTTAGTCTCTTGGGGAGAGAGCCGAGAGCTCTTTCGATCGCCACCAAATTGGCGGTAGGAGTCTTGAAAACCCTTTGACCATCGAACTATAGGGTAAATTCGTCCTTGAGATTTCAGTGGACGCCGACCTCCTGCTCAACTCCTGCTATTGAGGCACGCTTGCCCCGATCGCTACTAGATGAGGATACGTCCCCCTCGGCCATCATGATGAGATTGATCGGGAATCGAGGATTGCTCGATCGACGATCATCCACGGGTCTGCTGGTGGACCCAACTTCTGCCCATTGGTGTCGGACGACTTGGCCCTTTTCGCTAGAGAAGATGATGTAATGCTCAGGGTCAATCAGAGCCCGGGCGTAGTTTGACCACCCGACCCGTTCGAGCACCGGGGGAGCTATGCTCCATGATTTAGCTGATTCGAAAGTGATGCTCGATGAAGGGTTCGATAGGACAAGTCATCTTGTCAAATCCCCGATGAACACCAAACTCCCGAACGTGAATATGGAGCCAGCAAGCATGAGAAATTCTGAAAGAGATGCCATCAGATCTTGGTGAAAACTGCCGCGATCCCCTACCTAGCACGCTAATTGTTGGTAAATAACCAAGCAATCCACCCAAAGAGGTACCCGACATGGTGATTAGATGTGTAAGAGAAGCACAATGCCTTCGAACCTAATGGTTGACTCTAGCAAATAAGAGCCAAGATTTATACTGGTTTAGGCATCCCGGAGGATAATAGCCCTATGTTCAGTGTTTTGGTGTATAATATGGTGTTTAAGCTCACAATGCGACATAATTAATTTATAAAGGCTTAAGGCATCGAAAGCAAGAATAATAAGACGCCTCTGGGGTGCTTTGCCCCTTTTATGTACTCAAGGGGTGATCCTAATGACCTAGAACTCTATCTCGAGTCGGACTCTTAGATATCTATGATTACCTACCAAACTCGGGCTCTAATCCCCTAATTACAAGGATTCTGGTACAAACATATCTCTCCATACCATATCTAGGGTTTGGTTCTCTGATAAGGACTTATCCTTCCTAATCGGAACCGATCCCCCTTCATGGGCCTTACCGAACTCCTATGCTGGACTTGGCCTGCTCTCGGTTCGGACTGATAAGCATCTGTGTTCTTATATTGCTTCTAAAGCTCAGAGGACATTGTGGCAAGCATGAGATAGCTCACATTAAGGCAATCATTACTGTGCTTCTCGTAAGCACACTGTGCAGCCACAATAGCATTATCAAGCAAGTCATCGGGGTAGGGACTTTTAAGAACATACTCTTTTCTTTCTTGTTCGAGAATAATTCTCAAATTTCTATACCAATCCATAAAGTTTATTCCACTAAGCTTTTCTTTCTTAAGGATAGATCGCAAATTAAAAGTACTAGACATGGTAGAGGCTGACATAATCTACAACATAGGATATGCAAAGTTTAGCACCTATGTTTATGTTTATCTTTCATTAATCTATTTAATAAAAGAATCTCCTACTATGTTTTGGAAACCAATAACCTCTCTCTAGATTACATAGTGTCGGTGAATCACCGAGCAGTCCACCTAAGGGGGTACCCAAGGTAGTGATTAGATGTGTGTAAGGGAAGCGCAGCGCCTTCGAACACGATGGTCGACTCTAGAACACAAGAGCCAAGATTTATACTGGTTCGGGTCTCCCGGAGGATAATAACCCCACGTCCACTATTTTGGTGTATAATATGATGGTGGAGCTTACAATACGACATAATTAAGCTATGGAGGTTTATGGCGTCGAAAGCAAGAAAAATATGATGATGCTAGATGACTAGATGATCTGCCTCTAGGGGTGCCTCGCCTTCTTGATATACTCAGCAAGTGAGCCCAATAACCTAGGACTCCAACCCGTGTCGATCTAAGATCGCCTACCAAACTTGGTTGCTAAATCCCCAATTACATGGATTCTGGTACAAACATATATGTTCATAACTATTCATACTATTATGGTACAAACATATCTGTTCATTGTGGGCTTGAATGCAATGCTTCAGCTTTTGGGCAGTGAGCGGGATGGCAGAAAGGAGCTTTTGCACTTGCAGATACCTTGCTTTTGATAGGACAAGGTCTTCTGAGATGAAGTATACTAGCCTTTAGATCGAGAAAACATGTCCCCCCTTGGGCCGCTCGACTACCACTGCTATGCTGATGACATTAGTCATGGCTGAGATATAGAGGAGAAGGATCTCCTCCGGGTTTGGAGCTATAAGGATCGGAGGCGTGGTCAAAATTTTTTTCAGTGCCGAAAATGCCTCGTCGGCCTTGGCCGTCCATTGGAAATTTTCCTATTTCTTCAATAGTTTGAAAAAAGGAGCTCCCCTTTCTCTCAGTCAAGATATGAATCTCCTGAGGGCCGTCATGCAACCCGTAAGCTTCTGAACTTTTTTGAAGTTATTGGGTCTCTCCATCTTCATTATTGTAGCTATCTTGTCTGGGTTGGCCTCGATACCCTAGTTGCTGATGATGAACCTGAGTAGTTACCCTGACGGTACCCCAGAAACACATTTATCAAGGTTGAGCTTCCATCGGAACTTCCACAGGTTCTTGAATGTCTCGGTGATGTCGTTGATGATGTTATCTTCTTCTTTGGACTTTATGACCACGTCGTCGACATAGGCTTTGACGCTACAACTGATTTGATCCAAGAGACATTGCTAGATGGCCCACTGGTATGTTGCCTCTACGTTTTTGAGTCCAAATGATATGGTGGTATAACAGTATGCTCCAAAGGGCGTGATGAAAGATGTTTTCTCTTGGTCTTCTTCCTTGAGGCCGATTTGGTGATACCTAGAGTAGCAGTCGAGAAAACATAGGAGAGAACACCCCGCTGTTGAGTTGATGACTTGATCTATTCGAGGCAATCAAAAGGGGTCGTTCAGACAATGCTTGTTTAAGTCGGTGTAGTCGATGCACATTTATCATTGGTCCGTCTTCTTTTTTACCAAGACCGGGTTGGCTAGCCACTCTCGGTGGTAAACTTCACGGATAAAACCTGCTTCTAGGAGGCGGGTGATCTTGGCCTTGATCGTCTCTTTCTTATCCTGTGTGAACCACCATAGCTTCTACTTTATTGGCTTGGTGGTTGGGTATACATGGAGTTCGTGCTTGATCAGCTCCCAAGGAACCCTAGGCATGTCAGAGGCCTTCCATGCGAAGATGTCCATGTTATAGTGCAGGAAGCTGATGAGCGCGATTTCCTATTTGGGGTTGAGCCCCGCCCCGATGGTCGCAGTCTTAGATGGGCCGACCTCAGAGAGGATGATCTTTTTGGTGCTCGAGGGCACGGTGGATATCCCCGAGGAGGATGGTGCTTTAGCTTGTACCTCCGAGGCTTCAGGGGAATCCTCCTGGACTTGCTTGAGGGTTTCCTCCATGCGAGCCGATAGGTCGACATCCTCGGCCAGGGCGAGATTATCTTTCTCACACGTGTGAGACGTGCTGACATTTCCTCACATAGTAATGACTCCGCTAGGACACGACATCTTAACTGCCAGGTACGGATAGTGCCCAACAGCCTTGAATTTGGCTATGGAAGGTCTTCCAAGGACGGCGTGGAATGGAATGTTGTATTCTACAACCCAGAAGGTTATATGCTCGAACCTGTAATTATCCCGAGAGCCAAATGTGACCGGCATGGTGATCGAGCCGAGAGGTACCAAGCCTGTCTGGGTATAATGCCGTAAAATGGAATGTTATCCTCCTTTTGGAGGCTATCGACTGATATGCCGAGGTCAACAAGGGATTGGCAAAAAAGGATGTCCAGTCTGCTCCTCGCGTCGATCAGAACACACCTCATGCAAACTTTAAATATCACCAGGTCGACAACTAGCGGCCATCGCCCAGTTTTCAGGACATTGGTCCACTAGTCGTCCCGGGAGAAGGTGATCAGGACTTCTGACCACTGTAGTTGTTGAACCTCCTTGAACTCGGTGGCATTGATCCACTGGTACAAATTCTTCTATTGCCGCTTGGTCTCGGCCGATTTGGGACCCCCAAAGACAACGTTAACTATCTTGTGAGGTTCCTGGAAACCATTGTTGTCCTAGGACTTATTTTCTTTTCACGGGGCATCGTCATTGTCCCAGCGTCGCTTGCTTTGGCGGGGGATATTTTGAGATTCCTTGACCAGTGTATATTGCAAGGAATAGCATTTACGCATGGTATGATTGCCCTTAGGATGGAACGGGCATGACTTGTCTAGCTTTTCTTGCATAGCTTTGTCTTCCTGGCGTCTTGAACTGTAGGCCACCGCTACAGTTTTCTCTCTCTTTCTTTTATGATCTTGTTTGCCTCGGGATGCTCTTGGTCGATTGACTTCACATCGAGGGACCGAGGGCAATCGTCCATGGTTTGGCGAGACCAGCTCTCGTGGTTTGAACGCTCTATCTTTTCCCTTCGAGCATCTTCACTATCGGCGTCGCTCTCTGCAATAAAGATCATCGATGCTATAGTCTTTGGTTTCTTTCTTATGAGGGCCCCGTGTAGATTGAAAGTGTGGTGCAGTGTGTCGATGAAATAGTTAATAATGTCACACTCCTCGACGTCCACGATGGTGGTCCTCTTTTTGGAGAACCTTCCGATAAAGCTTTGAAGTGACTCATCTTCTTTCTATCGTAGTTGCTGCAGGTCATATCGAGTCCCAACTTTCTGCTAGATCCCCTGGTAATTATCAATGAAAGCTGAGCGGAGTTGCGCCAAAGAATTGATGAAGTTCTTGGGCAGGCTGGAGAGCTTGTTGTTGGCGGACGAAGAGAGCATGACCGGAAGGTAATTAGCCATTACTCTTTCATCACCGCTGGCTACATGGATGGTCGTGTAGTAGAGTCATAGCCACTGTGAGGGATCCGTCTTGCCGTCGTAAGGCTCGATCCCCATTGGACGGAATGACCTTAGCTACCTTACTCGTCTTAGGTGACTCGTGAACACGGGAAAACCACTGTGATCATCTCGACTTCTGCTTCTTCTGCGGTTGTGGTGGTTTCAGCCCTCACTTCTATAGGAGTCAGCATAATCAGTACTGCTGCCAATACTACTGCCATCGTCATCAATGTAGTCTCGATTGTCTGCCTATTTGTGGATCTCAGAACGTACACTGTTCTGTCTTTCGGGGGGCGGCGGTGGTATTGGGTGGTCACCGCGTAGACTATTGACTGGTGGAGTTTGTTCATGCAATGGCCGGTACCGACCCAAACTGTTGTTCTCCTTGTCTTGCGGGGAAGGAGTCAGTGGTTAGGCCAGAACCAAGGCTAGGGCGTTGATTTGTGTTGATGCCGCCTGGGCCAAGGCTTTTGCTTGTCATAGTTCCAGTGTCTCAGGGAGAGAGCCAAGAGCCCTCTCGATTGCCACTAGATCGGCGGCTGGAGTTTTGAATACCTTCTCACCATTGAACTCCAGAGTGAATTCGTCCTCGAGGTTTCGGTGAACCCTATCGTCTTGTCCGATCTAATTGCCTTCGGCGCGTCGGCGCTGCTCGCTGCTGGTTGTGGATGCCGCCCCCTCGGCCATCATGATTAGGTTAGCCGGGAATCAGGGGCTATTTGATCGTTGACCAATCTCGAGCCCGCTGATCGATGCAGCCTCTATCTATCGACGCCGGACAGGCTAACCCTTTTCACTGGAGAAGATAACGTAATGCTCGGGGCCAACCAAACCCCGGGCACGGCTCGACCGGCCACCCCGCCCGAGGACCGAAGGAAAAACTAAATTTCTTGACTTGGTTGATCCGTGAGTAGCGCTTGATGATGGGCTCGATAAGACAAACTATCCCGTTGAATCCCTGATGAATGCTAATCTCCCGAACATAAATATAGAGCTGGCCAACACAAGGAAATCCGAAAGAGATGCCATCAAATCCTAGTGAAAGCGATGCGATCCCCTACCTAGCATGCCAACTATTGGTGAATCACCGAGCAGTCCACCTAAGAGGGTACTCGAGGTAGTGATTAGATGTGTGTAAGAGAAGCGCAGTGCCTTCGAACCCGATGGTCGACTCTAGAACACAAGAGCCAAGATTTATACTGATTCGGGTCTCTCGAAGGATAATAACCCTATGTCCAGTGTTTTAGTGTATAATACGGTGGTGGAGCTTACAATACGACACAATTAAGCTGTGGAGGCTTAAGGCGTCGAAAGCAAGAAAAGTATGATGATGCTAGATGACTAGATGATATGCCTCTAGGGGGTGCCTCGCCTCCTTTATATACTCAGGAGGAGAGCCCAACAACCCAGGACTCTAACCTGAGTCAATCTAAGATTGTAGGACCGAAACTAGCAACCAGAGGGGGGTGAATGGGCACAAAACAGAAAATCAGCAGAAAATAAAATTCTGGACAGAAGGTCCAAATCGGAAGTTCTGATTTGGAGCCGGAAGTTCCGATGTACCGGAAGTTCCGGTCGGAGCCGGAAGTTCCGATTGATACAGAACATCAGACAGAGAGCTCAAATCGGAAGTTCCGGACGGAGTCGGAAGTTCCGATGTACCGGAAGTTCCGATCGGAGCCGGAAGTTCCGACTGATCCAGAACGCCATACAGAAGGTTCAAAACGGAAGTTCTGGTGGCAAACCGGAAGTTCTGGTTTGCCTGGAACAGCACGAAAAACATTCAAAAAACTCTCAAAATCAAGTTGTCCAAAAGAGGAAGATGATGACCAAAGTGTAGATGAGTGCAGCAAGCGTTCTATTGCCGAAGAACCGCACAAAAGCACTCAATCTATCACGATCATCATCAAGAACAAATAAAGCTTGGGCAACAAGAAAACTCTCTCAAAAAGCGTATTCTCTCAAAACGAATCACAAGCACTTGATAATCATCATCTCAACAACAAGATATTCATTCAATAATCATGTGAGACAATAAAGACAAGAACTTGTAACAAAAAGCTTGCACATCTTTCATCAAGTCATTTAATCGGTTTCTACGGTATGCAACGCATGAGAGAAGAGGGGGATACTAAGATGGCTTGCCGAATAACTTGTTGAAGATGCCACGTTGCGATCCCACGAGCAGCACGAGCTCCTTGGCCTCCCTTGGTGTGCAGCCCCCAAAACTCGCCTAGCACCACCGCCGCCTCACAACGCCTCCACACCACTCAACCTCGCGATTCCTCTTGAGCTGCACCTCCACGGAGTAGAGGAGGGGCAAGGAAAGGCTCGGTTTGTTGCGGGACAGGAGGTGGTGGCTGCCCTAGGGCTAGGGATTCAACCCTAGGGTGGAGAGGAGAGAGAAAGGTGGAGGTGGGAGGAGGAAGAAGATAGCTCAAG
>KE371019.1:844377-855300 GCA_000418225.1 Zizania latifolia
GGATTGGACTGGCACGCCCTCGCGACCCCTCTGTCCGACCAGCGTCCATCCGTGTACCTGAGTCGCACGCGAACTCCGTCACGGTCAAGTCTTCTCATCCTCTTCTTCACATCATCTCCCTGGTTGACAAGCACTCATCACCTCATGGTGACTACCATGACTCCTCAAAGATCGCCTACCGAACTCGAGTGCTAAATCCCTAATTACATGGATTCTGGTACAAACATATCTCTTCATACTATATTCAGAGTCCAACCACCCGATAAGGACTCAACCTTCCTTATCAGATCTGAACCCCCCTCCATGGGCCATGTCAGACGGCAATACTAGACTAGGCCTGCTCTCGGTCCGAACTGATATGCCCAATCATGGGGTACCCGGGGATCACATTCTCGACACATAGCGAGGTCAGGATTCTTATTTCACTAATTCCCAGTGAGCTTTGGCATCACTGCTAGAAATTTATGACATGGGGTAAGCAACACCTTGCTAATCATATCTCCATCTGACACCTATTTGTTGGGTAAGCATCTCTATGCTCTGGCCCCAACCTAATGCCCTAAGATCCAAAACTGTTTTGATAACCTTATTAAGCAAACCAAAAGCTTTCGGACATAGATGTCCGACATCTATCCTAACTTGCAATAGTAATCGCCGACACTCTGCTTTGGTAGACCCACCAAATGATGAACATTTCCATGTTAGGTGTAGCAATTGGAAAGGCATCGAAAGCTTAATTTTTCTGAGGGATTCTATCCTATCATGGCAACATATCAAACATGGTATAGCATGAAAATATGGTAGAAGATATCACAGATAAACATATTCAACTGTGAAGTAGTATGGCCCAAGCAAATGGTGATCTTCATCTCCATTAGTGGTGTAGACAATCTCCATCGTCCACATCACTCCTTTGGCCCATCGTGCTTGAAATCCTGTAATCTTATGTCTAGGCTACCATATCTTAGAAATAAAAATTTATAAATCAAGCATCTAGTCGACACATAGGTCACAAATACAGTAGAGACAACTATCACATAGCCAAAAATCATAGCATGCAAGCCATGCATAAGGGTTACATGCATTATATACATCTCTTACAATTTATATAGGGCCACACCATTCACATCATTCTCTGTAGAAACATGCGAATGGACAAACTGCTCAAGAAAAACAATTTATCTAGATCCGAGACAACCTCTCAAGAACCAGTTTTTCTTTAGCCGATGGGGTTGGCCAGGTGGTTGAGCGATGCGCTTAGGAGTTGGCGACAATGGTCGGGAAGACCAGTCGGGAGGTGCCCGAGGTGGTCAGATCAGTTAACCTACTCGGATTACGATATGTTTTTGCATCTAATGCAACAACTTATCTGATTCAAGTTTTATGATCCGATCTGTAACTACCCCGTAAACCAACTGATCTCATCAACCCATGCTGCCGATTGATTCATCATATGATCCGATCGACTACAACCGCATATCTACTATATGCACTGATCTAGAACACAATTTACGCAAGATGGCTCTGATACCACTATTGGGGAATGCAGAGATTATGCTAGCCAAAAACAAAACTTTTTCTACCGCCCACACTAGGATACCTTGCTAAGAGTGGGACTATAGATCATTTCCTCGGGCACGCAGTGCAGTGGAAGCAGAGTTGGAGTAGCGAGCCGATCCAACTCCAGCATGCCGATGTGGTTGGAAAGCCGATCAGCATCCTCGAGAAGCCTTCGCCCGATGACACCCTCGAGAGCTGGATGATCCTATTGGGAAGTCCTCGGTTGAACTTGAGCTGATGACGCCACCAATCAAATCAGCGACGCCGATGCCGATGTGAAGCAGAATAGCAACGCCTCTACTAGTATCCACACATCGAGGGTAGAAACACCGGCCAATGGTGTACTAGCACCTGGGTGGTCGGCGATGTGGTCAAACTTGAGAGGTGGCAGCTTGGGTTTGCTCTTGGTGGCTAACAACTTAGCACGAGAACGCATGAACATGCGAGGCAAAAGCTTAGCTTCCCTACGCTAACTGCACCCTAATATAAATAGACGTCCTAGATTGGGCCCTCCCAGGCCCAACCAGGACTCTACTTGGATCCCCATCTGATCTGTTTGGATCTCTATCGAAACCATTTGGATCTCTATCCAAATTGAGCCCAATTCGAATCTAGTGTTCTAACACGTTAAGTGTGTGACCCTATAGATACACGTATAGCTTGGTTAACATATGTAAACTCCTTTCTAATACTCCGTTAATAGCGACCTCTAGTAAAGCATATTAACCCAAGTATACGTAAAGATCATATCGGCTGAACCTTATAATGTTCCATATGTACATATCCCTTTGCCTCAAGATATCGATCGAGCACAAGGTGCTTGAGATCATGTGTATGATCATTGATAAGTGATGAACAAATTGGTTTGATGCTGATATGTGTTGAATAAATTGGTTTTGATTGGTTTGAGTGGTCGAGCACTTTGGTCGATTTGTCGAGCACTCTTGTCGGGCACTCAACACTCGAGAAAACATAACCCTCGAGAGATTTCAGCCCTTGAGAAATTCAACACTCGAGAGTTTTAGCACTCGAGATTTTGGATCACTTAGATTTTTGATGTTCGAGTTGGATAATATACTTTAAATTGTTTATTCAATAAATACTCAATGTTTATGATGGATTTGGATGTTTGAGTTAAGTTGGAAAGAATTGATTGGACTGATTGAGTCAAGTTAGAAAGAACTTGTGCTCAGGAAAGGGCTTCTTGGTTTGTTTATGTGCAGGCATTGCTTGAGGGCGAGTCATGGTCGATGACGGGATCGGAGCTAGGCTTGGGGAGGAGTTGAGGCTCAGAACGATCGACGATGTCATACGGGATGCTCGGGCTAGAGGATGTAGCACGTAAATATGAGGTTTCCATATGGCGTACGCGGGGATGTGTGTGAACACGGAAAAATGATGCGAGGTTTCCATATGGCATACGCGGGATGTGTGCAAATATGGAAAGAGAGGAAAATTCAGAAGGAGTTAGGATTTGAGGATTCATAAAGGATATGGATTCCTAGTTAGATTAGGAATCCAAAAGTTGTTAATTTTATAGCTCATAGTGGCAGTCATGATGGGATTATAAATAGACTAGAGGGGAGAGCAAACAGCGTATCAAAGATGTATGAGGAACAAGAGAAAAATTAGAGTTTATCCTTTTGCTCTCCATCTAGTGCTTTGTACATGATTTGATAAGGGGTGCTTTGGATGCACCTTGTAAACACTCTTATGGAATAAAGATTCATCTTCAAGCATCAAAGAGTGTGGTATCACGTTCTTTCTCTTTATTATTCATTGATTTGCATCGTTTTGGTTAATTCTATGATTTCCCTTTTACTTAAGATTTAATTCAAATTGATTCAACCAAAATCTTGCTAGGACATTGAGAAAGTGATCTGAAAAGTTTCATTGGTTAATTCCTCGTATTTTAGGAGTAATTAAGGTTTTAATTTTCAGTAGGGATCTATTCTGTTTTTCCGCTGCTGCAACTCTTGGGGAACATAACTTTTGACTGGGAACTCGGATTTGATTGAAATCTCACGAGAAAGTTTTGTATTGAAGTCTAGTTTATCGTGTTAAAATTTCAGATCAATCCGAGTTACAGTTGTAATGTTTCGAAAAAGCCCTCGGGAAATTCAAGAACTCCTCGAAAAATTTCCTAAGTCGTCGGGAAATTCAGTCTGGTAGGGAATTTTGCTGATTGGTCCGGAATTAGCTTTCTGAGTTTGTTTTGGTGTTAGTTTTGGGGTACTATAACCATTCACTGCCCTCTGGTTACCGTGGTTAGCGTATTTCCATCTTACAAGGTGAGATCTGTGCCATCCTATCAATAGCTCGATCCTCTCAAGATCTCTGTATTGGATTATAACTTGTGATCAACTCTTTAATCACTTCAGCATGGTCATGCACTTCCATAATCCATTCAATACTACTGAGACCTACTGATGACACATAGGATCTCAATAGTGTCTCACAATGGGTCTATCCAACATACGTTCTCCAACACACGTCTATGTTATTGAGTTGGTATCTCCATATCCATGATCCATGAGACATGATCATCAATCAATACACATGTCGATCTCAGTCATATCTGTTCTATATATGACCTATATCTGATCATAGATCATCTAGAAATAGTCACATTATGAGTCTCATGAACAAGTCACGTACTTGTTGATTCATAATGATAATCTATTTTAAGGAACAGTAACTTTATTTCATAAACATAGTATGCCACATAAACATCTCCATGTTGCCTCTAGGGCATAATGCAAATAGTAGCAGCCACATGGCAGCCACATGGGCAGACCTGGCTGACGCAGCACCAATGTGGCAGCCACGTGGGCATGCAAAGTCAGCACCGATGGTAGCAAGTGCAGGGACCGAGGGTCACTAGTGAATGGTGGCTTGGTGGCCGACGGCGAAGGGCGCAATGTGACCATGAGGCAACGGCGAGCTCACTAGTGTAGACGGCTATGACCGGCGGCGATGGGAGGCAACTAGCTATGACACGGGGCATTTGATGGCTTAGGTTTATTGTGGCGAAGAGGTTTATGTGATCGGCAAGCTCGGCGGAGGGGCAGCTGAGGACCGGCAAATGACAGCGAAGCTGGTGGAGGGGTCAACAGTGATTGGCAGGAAATGGAGCGACGGGTAACGGTGGCCGGAGGCGGTAGAGCTTGGCGGAGGAACGGGTGCACGGTGCTAGGGCGGTCCATGGCTTGGGAGCTCTGGCGAAGGCGATGGTGGCAGAGAGGGGCTCTTGGGGGTCGGCTTTGTAGTGGCGACCAGGGGAGTTAGGTATGGATACGGTGGCAGCAATGGCAGGGAGCCTATTGTGAAACGCGGGGTGTGGCGGCGGTAGTTTCAGGCATTGGCCGGGCATAGATTTATGGGGGAATGGGCCAGGGCGACATGGCGGTGGTCGTGTTAGGCTCGGATTAGGCCCAGAGGTACGATGGCGATGGATTGCGTGGTAGCGGGGCAGCGCTAGGGTGCAGGGCATGGCTTACGGGAGGAGGAAGATGACTGACAAAAGAGGCCCACCTATCAGTGGCACGCGGCGCGGAGCAGGCCTATGGGGCGAGCTGGCTCGGTCGGATGTGGATGTAGGCCGGGCTGGCGGGGCTCACGTGTAGGAAGGGGAAACAGACCAGCTTCGGTCAGCCCACAAAAGGATGTGATTTTTATATTTAAAATAAAATATTTTTTCCCTTTAGAAAAACTCCTTTTTAAAATTAGGGAAAGTTCCGTATATGCCACTGAAAGTTTACCCGGTTCCATATTTGCTACTCGCTCTCTCACTGACATGTGGTCCTGGGGCCCACATGTCAGTGAGAGAGCGAGTGGCATATATGAAACCGGGTGAACTTTCAATGGCATATAAGGCATTATCTCTTAAAATTATAAAAATTCTAGACATTTTCAAAGGCTTTAAAAAAAATTTTCTTAGCCAAAATGTTTTAGAAAATCGTTCACAATTTTTCCTTTATAGAAAAACTTTCTTTTCAACTTTTAAAAATTCCATTTTCATTTTCTCTTTTGGCTTTTTATTATTATTTTATTTTCTTTAAAAATTTAGTGGTATAGGGCGTGGCTTCACGCCGTAGGATCACGAATTGATAACTAGCCTCAAAGAGACCAAGATAACTAGCTGCAAGTAGCCAAGATAACAGTGCAACCTAATCATCGTACTCGAAGCCAACCACCGTCATGATTACGGTAGCCCGAATCAAGGGTTCGTCCAACCATACTCTAAGTTACAAACCAACACAGCCTATAATCAATCAAAGAATACCTTTGTCAGGGATATGACCCTTGGGTACCCTATGGGCTTATCAGTTTGGACCAGGAGCTGGCTAAGTCCAGCATTGTAGTCTAATATGGCCCATGGAGGGGAGGTTCGGTTCCGATAAGGAAGGTCGAATACTTATCGGGTAATTGAATCCTAGATATGGCATGTAGAGATATGCTTGTACCAAAATCAATGTAATTAGGGAATTAGCACCCGAGTTTGGTAGGCAATCTTAGATCGACTCGGGATAGAGTCCTGGGTTGTTGGGCTCTCCTCCTGAGTATATAAAGGGGACGAGGCACCCCCTAGAGTCATCTATTCATCGGATCATCCAGCATTCAATCTCAGCATATTTTTCTTGCTTTCGACGCCTTAAGCCTTCATAGCTTAATTGCGTTGTATTGTAAGCTTATCCACCATATTATACATCTAAAATACTGGACGTAGGGTTATTATCCTCCAAGAAGCCTGAACCAGTATAAACCTTGGCTCTTGTTTACTAGAGTTGACCATCGGGTTCGAAGACGCTGCACTTTCCTTACACATATAATCACCACCTCGGGTACGCCCTTAGGTGGACTGCTCGGTGATTCACTGACAGTTGACATGCCAGGTAGGGGATCGTGGCATTCTTCACTAGGATCCAATGGCATCTCCTTCGGATTTTCTCATGTCTACCAGCTCCGTATTCATGTTCAGAAGTCTAGTGTTCATCGGGGATTCAATGGGATGACTTGTCCTATCGAGCCCTTTGCCGAGCACTACTCTCGGATTGGCAAATCAAGAAGCACGGTTCTCTCTTCGGTCCTCGAATGGGCCGGCCAGTAAAACCATGCTCTGGGCCTGACTGGCCCCGAGCACTATGTCATCTTCTCTAGTGAAAAGGGCTGAGTCATCGAGCCCCGAGCACTATGTCATCTTCAGCAGACTTGAGGATGATCGACGATCGAACAACCCTCGATTCCCAACCAATGTCATCATTATGGCTGAGGGAGAGGTGTCCTCATCCAGTAGCGAGTGGCGTAGGCGTGTCATAGCCGCAGGGGTCGAGCAGGACGACGGGGTCCACCAAAATCTCGAGGATGAATTTACCCTAGAGTTCGACGGTTAAAGCGTTTTTAAAACTCTAGCCGCCAACTTAGTGGCAATTGAGAGAGCTCTAGGCTCTCTCCCCGAGACACCGAAACTTCGACGAGCAAAAGCTTTGACCCAGGCGGCAGCAATACAAATTAACACCCTATCCCTAGCTCCGACCCGGCCACCGACTCCTCTCCCGTAGGACAAGGAGAACAACAGCTTCGGTCGTTACCAGCCATCGCACGGCGTGACTCCGCCAGTCAACAATCCGCCCGACAACTGTCTCACACCGCCGCCAACAAGACAGAACATGATACGTTCCGAAATCTGCAAGCCTACGGATGGCCAAGACTATAATGACGACTGTGGCAGCAGCACCAGTAGCAGCGACTCCCATAGTAGTGAGAGCTGAAACCACCACAATTCATGAGTTGACTTAGGCGAGTGAGATGGCCAAAGTCATTCCACTTGATAGGGATCGAGCCTTACGGTGGCAGGATGGATCCCTCGCAGTGGCTATGGCTCTACTATACGGTCGCCTGAGAGGGTAATGGCGAACTATCTACCAGTCATGCTCTCACCGTCCACCAACAATTGGCTCTCTAGCCTGCCTAGGAACTCCATCAACTCCTGGGCATGACTCCGCTAGGCTTTCATCGACAATTTCCAAGGGACCTAGCAGAAACCTGGTACCTGATTGACCCGCAGCAACTACGACAGAAAGAGGATAAATCACTTCAGAGTTTCATCTGGAGGTTCTCTAAAAAGAGGTCCACTATCATGGACGTTAAAGAGCATGACATAATCAATTATTTCATCGAGGCCCTGAATAACACATTTGAGATACATGGGGCCCACGTGAGAAAGAAGCCGACAACTATAACACGGATGATCTCAATCGTAGAGAGATACACCAATAGCCAAGATGTTCAAAGGGAGAAGATAGAGCGCTCATGTCACGAGAGTAGGTCCCACCGAACAAGGGACGATCGCCCAAGATCCTCCTAAGGCAAGCAAGATCAGAAAAGAAAGACAGAGAGAACTGTAGCGACAGCCTATAATTCAAGGTGCCAAAAAGACAAATCGATGTGGGAGGAGTTGGACAAGCCTTGCCTGTTTCACCCTAAGGGCAATCATACCATGCGCAAGTGCTATTCCCTATAAGATGCATTAGCTAAAGAATCTTGGAACAATCCCTGCTAGACCAAACGGCGTCAAGACGATGATGGCGCTCCATGAAAAGACATTCAACCTTAGAGCAACAATGACTTCTAGGAACCCCATAAGACAGTTAACATCATCTTCGAGGGCTCCCCGACAACCAAGACCAAGCGGCAGCAAAAGGTCCTGGATCAGCGGATCAATGCCGCTAGGTTTAAGGAGATTCAACAGCTACGGTGGTCAGAAGTCCTGATCACCTTCACCCAAAGCGACCAGTGGATCAATATCTCGAAACCCAGGCGATGGCCGTTGATCGTCCACCTAGTAATATTTAAAGTATGCATGAGGCGAGTCCTAATCGATGGCGGGAGCAGACTGAACATCCTTTTCCGCCAATCCCTCGATGACCTCAGCATTTTAGATGACAGCCTTTAAAAGGAGGACAATTTCCCATTCTATGGCATCATACCTAGAAAAGGCTCGGTACCTCTCGGCTCGATTACCTTGCCGGTCTCGTTTGGCTCTCAGGATAATTTCAGGACCTAACATATAACTTTCTGGGTTAGGACTATGACATCCCATTCCATGTCATCCTCGGAAGACCCTCCATATCCAAATTCATGGCCGTGGAGCACTTTCCCTATCTCGTGCTCAAGCTACCGGGCCCTAACAGAGTCATTTCTATGCGCGGAAACATTGGCACTTCCCACGCCTATGAGAAAGATTTCCTTGCCCTAGCCGAGGCCATTGACTTGTCAGCCCGCATGGAGGAAACCCTTAAGCAGTTCTGGGCGGGTCCTCACAAAGCCTCGGAGATACCACCTAAAGCTTCATCCTCTTCCGGGATTTCCACTGTGCCCTTGAGTGCTAAGAAGATCATCCTCTCCGAGGACGACTCTTCAAAGATGGTGACCATCGGGGCGGGACTCGACCCCAAATAGGAAGTCGTGCTCGACAGCTTCCTGTGCTCCAACATAGACATCTTTGCATGGAAGCCCTCTAATATGCCTAGGGTTCCTTAGGAGCTGATCGAGGACAAACTCCATGTATACCAGATTGCCAAGCTGGTTAAACAGAAGTTACGGAGGTTTGCATAGGATAGAAAAGAAGTGATCAAAGCCAAGATCACTCGCCTTCTAGCTGTAGGATTCATCAGTGAAGTCTACCACCCCGAATGGCTTGCAAACCCACTCTTGGTAAAAATAAGATAGGGCAATGGCGAATGTGCGTCGACTACACCGACTTAAATAAGCACTGCCCGAATGACCCCTTTGGATTACCCCAAATCAACCAAGTCATGGGCTAGACAGTAGGATGTTCCCTCCTATGTTTTCTCAATTGCTACTCTAGGTATCAGAAAATCGGCCTCAAAAAAGATCAAGAGAAAACATCTTTCATCACGCCCTTTGTGGCATACTACTACACCACCATGTCATTCGGGCTTAAAAACGTAGGGGCAACATATCAGCGGGCCATCCAATGGTGTCTCTCAGATCAAATCGGCCGCAACGCCAAAGCCTACATCGACAATGTGGTCATAAAGTCCAAGGAAAAAGATAATCTCATCAACGACATCACTGAAACATTCGAGAACCTTCGAAGGTTCTGATGGAAGCTCAATCCTGATAAATGCATCTTTGGAGTTTCATCGGGGAAGATGCTTAGGTTTATCATCAGCAATCAGGACATCAAGGCAAACCCTGACAAGATAGTAGCAATATTGAAGATGGACAAACCCAATAACGTGAGGAAGGAACATAAACTCATGGGTTGCATGACAGCACTCGGGAGATTCATCTCTTAACAAGGGGAAAGGAGAGCTCCCTTCTTCAAACTCCTGAAGAAAGAAGAAGACTTCCAATGGACAGGCGAGGCCAATGAAGCATTTTCCGCACAGAAAAAATTCTTGACTTTGCCTCCAATCCTTACAGTGCCAAACCTAGAAGAGGTCCTTCTCCTCTACATCGCCGCCACAACCAATGTCGTCCGCATAACAATTGTGGTTGAGAGACCCGAGGAAGGACATGTCTTCTCGGTCCAAAGGCCGGTATACTTCATCTCGGAAGTTCTTAGCTTATCAAAAGCAAGGTACCCTTAGGTACAAAAACTCCTCTATGCTGTCCTACTCACCGCCCAAAAGCTAAAACATTACATCCGAGCCCACAAAATTGTGGTGGTCATAGAGTACCCTCTAGGCGACATACTTCACAACCGTGATGCCATCGAGCGAATCATCAAATCGGCCATTGTAGGATCAAAACTAGCGACCAGAGGGGGGTGAATGGGCGCAAAACAAAACACAACGGATAAAACAAAAACCTCAAACTTTTGTAACAAACTTGCGAGTGACTTCAGAAGACTCAGCGCAAGGCTGTGCTAAAATATTCACTCTCAAAGCAAGTCGATACAAACCTCCACTCTCAAAGCAAGTCGATACAAATCTCCAAAAGATGAATGCCAAAAAGAATCACTCCATGTAGAGACAAGTGTAAATCAATCTACCAAAATGCATTCACTAGTGTGACGAGCGTTGTATAGAAAAAGATACGCCCAAGACACTCAAATGCAAAAGATCGAACACTTTGTGAACAAACGCAATGTCATTTCATCAAGCATGTAAAAAACATTCCGAATCCTCTCTCGCAAAACAACAAACACTTGAAGTGCACTTGGATCACATAGACATTTCATCAAACATAAGAAGTGCAGTTCAAAAATCAAGCGCTTGTACACATTCAATCAAACACATGGCATGCATCCCAAATCTGTCTTAGGCATTTCATCAAATAAGTGGTGTGCGAGAGATTTAGGAATCAACCAAATGGGTGGAGAAGACGCTGCTC
>KE371019.1:889137-911272 GCA_000418225.1 Zizania latifolia
GTTTCCATTCGCCCCACCATCGGTTGAAGCCGGCAAAAGTTGCTCGACAGGCCGACCAAGAAGTGAGATCGCCATAAGGAATTTGATCGGCCATAGAGAGTAGGCGGTTGTACTCCACAGCATCTTTCACTTCTCCACGGACTTAGAGTCAGTCGATGAAAAATAAGTCGATTGGGAGTTGGCCGAACCCAAGTTGCCGTGAACAGACAGTCGGATGATAGAATTCATATGAAGCCTTTCGAGGATGGGTGGCGGTGAAATTTATCGGCAGGATGCAAGGAGTAATGATAGCTTTAAATATTTTAACGGACTCCTCGTCCCTGCACACATCGGATAGTAGCAACCGATGGGGGTACTCGTATTCAGCCAGGTATTCATAGGCATACCAGATGAACGAGTCTCGGGTGAAACCACAGTAAAAACCCTTGAACTAGAGGCTCAGAGGATCGGGCGACATCCGGACGCTCTCGTGACAGGTGGCTGCCTCACCCAAGGATGAACATCGGCGATAGGTGGGGGCGGCATTTTCCGGATAATCGGACGAAAACTCTAGGAGAGGAAGAGGAGTACTATTGGTGGCCTTGACGGTATAGATGTTGAGACAGATTTGCAAGAACCACCAAGGACCTCCGAAGTGGCCCACTAGCTCACCGGCCGATAGTCTAACCGATACTTGGTGGAGGAGGTGATAGGTGGCTCCAAGAAGGTATCGGCCAAGAGGGATCTTCTTGTTTGCAACGAGTTGTTTGGCCATGAACTGAAGATGGGTCATCGGTCCCAAGGTGGATCAGCAAAAAACAAACCTCTTCAGCCAGAAATTAAGAAAGGCGACGTGTTCCCGGGTATCCACGGGACCAGTCTTTTTATTGTGTTTAGCGGTATATTTTGCCCAACCACCGCAGGATTTGGTATCGAGACGGTGAGTCGCTTTGAATCGGAAGAAAAGGGGATCCATTGGAGAAGTGATGCCGAGGGAGGTCAAGGCAAAGACATCGAGCAAAGAGGGGCTCATTGGCCCGTGACCAAATAAGAAGGCATTGAGGGCGTCGGACCAAAAGTAATAAGCGGCGGCTAGCATCGGTTCATTTTTGTAAGGCTCAGCAAGAGAAAGGCCGATGCAGTGCCCGATATCGGTCTCGTCCCAGAAGGTGCGGTTGGCGGCCGATACCCTAAGGTACTAGTCCCTCTAGCCAGGTAAGGGAGAAGGAAAGGCTCTGAAGCTCAGGTTCCAATAGGAGAGGAGCATGGTGGAGTTTTTAAAGGGGATCCGTTGGGTTTCAGCGCTAATAATATCAGAAGGATCTGGATTCCCCATCGGACCAAGGAAAAAGCAAGAAGGAGGGTCTATGAGAGGGATTAAGATTTGGTTCTTGAGGTTCTACAGGGAAGGCAAGAAAAAGCCCAATCAGAAAACAAAATATGCAATCAGAAACCAAGAACTAAAGAAAACGATAGAAAAGAGGAGAAAGGGCCAAATAGTACAATGTACCTCTAGGATTATGGAGGTGGTCGCCATTAAGGGTTCCGGCGAAAGCGGTTGACGCAGCTGATGGCGGAGAGGTTACCAGGATGGAAGTGAGATCACCGGTGGTGACTGCGCAGCGGTGGCAAAAGATTAAGGGTGAGAAGTTCCGTATGCAAAGAGAAGCAGGAAGCGGAGAAGAAGATGAAGAGCCGCTGGGTGATCCTTATAGGACAAGCTTTGTGCCTTGAAAATCGGGTTGAGAAAATTCCGCAGATTTGGTGGGACCCACGATTTAACAGAAGACGGAGATTTTGTTGGGACTACGAGGCGTTAGGATTTGCCGTCTTAAGATTTGTGTGGAATGAAGCCTGGTCCGACGTTTCCACGTAAACGTAGATGCGTCGAGCCAGGCGACACTCATCACAATTCTTCATGGCCGGAAAAGAAAAGAAGTGAGGTCATGGAAGAGAAGGAGGTGACAAATCGATATTTATAAGAGGCACAGTGCTTCGGAGGATGGGTTGAAGGGTACTGGAATACGAAAGGTTTTTCTGCAGATTTGCCCGTGATTTGACATTTGGCATGACGAAGTTGTAATTTCGAAGCGTCACTGACACTCCGAAATTGGGGGGCATGTGTTAACGGTAAAATTTGGTAAGGCCCAGGCCCAATGCAGTTTCGGCACAATTGAGGGGAATCAACAAGTCCGGTCAAAGCACGGTCAATGAAGCCTAACTGCAATACGCACGTGTGTTCGGATAAGGATACGAAGAAGCCAATATAAAGAGAAGATAGATCTTGTTACGGAGATAAAGATAAACCAGATGCAGTCTTATCCATGTAGGACATCTGGACTATAAATATGTAACGTTTAGGCTTAGTTTAGAGGACACAACAACCAACAAAACAAACTCTCGGCGCATCGCCAAAACTTGCCACCGGCGAGTTCTTGCTCTCTCACAGGGCTGCATCGCTCCGATCTCCGGCGAGAGGTAAGTTCCACCAAACATGTATTGATTAATAGATCTAAGGCTTCATCGGTTAAGTCCGACATCTTAGTTTATGTATCAATCATAATGTATCAGATGCGTGGTTTAGATTCAAATGTATTAATCAGAGGCTTCATTGTTTGAGTTCGATATCTCAGTTTATGTATTTGATTTATGTCACGTATCGTTTATCTAGATGAAATATGTCCTGATTTGTTTTAGTATTATGATTTATTATGGCTTTGCGAGTGTCTTGGTTCGGTCCAATCTTGCGGTCATAGTGAAGAGTAATGCGAATACCGATCAGGTATACTGCAACCAGATTCTATCGGAGTATAAGCCGATAGGTTATCTCTCTGTGTTTTATCGGCATCGGCGTCGGAATCGGGCGGAATCGGGCGGTCCATATCGGCCTAGCGTTATTACGTCCTGCTTTTATGTCTCGATATCGGTTCCGATACTAGTTGATTTTATGGGTCAGATAGTTCAGGCCGATAACTTTATCCTGATAGGTTACACGGTAAATCTTATGTCACGTCATATAATTTCTACTATGTCATCATTGCTCTTCATTTAATGCCTTGGTGTACGTTAAGACTGTTGGCTCGATAGCCGATAGGCGTTACTGCTTATATTTTTTGTTTATCTTATCAGTTGCAGGATCAAACTGATTGGCACGCCACGAACCACAAATTTAGGACCTGCACTAGAGTTAAGCAGATCTCTCAGGCCACGCGTGTGACCAAAAACTTCACCAACAGTAAGGTTTATACTGGTTCGGGTCTCCCAGAGGACAATAACCCTACGTCTAGTGTTTTGGTGTATAATATGATGGACGAGCTTACAATATGACGCAATTAAGCTATGAGGGTTTAAGGTGTCGAAAGCAAGAAGATTATGATGGGATTGGATGCTAGATGATTAGATGCCTCTAGGGTGCCTCGCCTCCTTTATAACTCAAGAGGTGAGCCCATCAAGCTAGGACTCTATCCTAAGTCGATCTAAGATTGCCTACTTAACTCGTGTGCTAATTCTCTAATTACATGGATTCTGGTATAAGCATATCTCCACATACCATATCCTGGATCTAGTTACCCGATAAGGATTCAACCTTCCTTATCAGAACTGAACCCCTCCATGGGCCATACCAGACTACAATGTTGGACTTGGCCTACTCTCGGTCCAGACTAATATGCCCATTGTGGGGTACCCGAGTGTCACATCCCCGACATGAAGTAAATCGTAGCTTTAAACATGGGTTCAATCATGATCAATAGAAGGACTTAGATGACTTGCCTTGTTGCACAGGGATGAAATTTAGGGTCTCGTCGACAAAAATAGGCTCTTCGGGGATTTCAGAAACTTTATTAGAGACTTTTGCAAAAATTTCTAGCAACATTTTACTTGCAATAATTTCTTCCTCAAAATTTATATCCAAAAACTTTCTTTCCTTTAAAGAAAAATTCTATTTTCCCTTTTTATTAAAAATCTTTCACCTTTTATTTTATTCATAGCTTTTATTACTTTTATATTTTGAAATTTTCATACTGTGACAAATCTACCCCTTAAACAGAATCTCAAGCTCAAGATTCAGAGGCGCATGTAAAAAGGTGCGGATGGACGGCTCTTAATTCGTCTTCATGATCCAAAGTGGCTTCACTACCTAAAATAAGGTCATTAGTGACGGACATCACACCCGTCACTCTTATCACGTCAGTAAAGTCCTATCATTAGTGACGGGTGTTTACCCATCACTAAAGAGACCCTTTAGTGACGGGTGGATATTGTGGTTCATCACTAAAGGGTATCCTTTAGTGACGGACCACAATATCCACCCGTCACTAAAGGGTATTCTTCTTTTTCAAAATATTTTCCCAGGCCAGCCCGTTTAGCCCAATAGTGTTCAGTACGTTTTCTGTTTAAGGCTCAGAAAGTTAGAGATCTGGCCGTGCAGGCGTCACAAGGATCCTTCACTGCTGTGCGGGAGCAAGATGATCTATCAAGTGCTCTCAGCAACCTAGAGCACCCTGGTCACATGCGGGGCGTCTCTAGCTCGCAAGGCTAGAAGCATGGTTTCCTGGACAATGCCGACATGTACAAGAAGCGAAGAAGGTCTGGGAGAATCGATGTGGAAGCGCTCTCACAGAAAATCAAGACAGATCTATATGCAGATATCACGAAGAGCTTAGCTCTATAGGATATTGTCCTTCTAGATCAAGCTACATTGGATAGCCCTGCTTGTGTCAGAAAGAGCAGCTGTGCATCAAGTGAGGTCGAGCAGCAACGACCAGAAGTGACCCCACAATATTACATTGGTTTGGAAGACACGATTGACCGGCTAACTGAACCAACCCCGTGCAAGCTTATATTAAAGCCTGAGGGTATTAGATTGAGGTGGCAAGGGGTGTGTCTACCCATATCAGCATGAGCTACACATTGTGCCAATAAGGGAGAGATATGCAATGGTGTATATCGATTTTGTGCACCCCAACGCGGAATACATCGCACTGCCTATACCTCCTAATGACGAAATCATCACGCTACGCGATGCACATCTAACAAGGGTACAATAGAGCCGGGTGGATATTTTCATCGATGCCGAGACATCTGCAAGCCAACCTCATGCTCAATCTCCTGCTCCTCAACCTCCTGTTGCTTATCAACCTCCTACTGCTCAACCTCTCACTGCACCTGCTGCTCATCCTCCTGCACCTGTCGAGCAAGTTAAAAGTGTCACTGTTGTGCCATCTCCCAAGAAGCCAATGGTCACAAAGACCAAAACGAAGAAAACCGCCGACAGAAAGTCCAAAAAAGTTGTGAAGCCTATTGTGGTGTCCACCTAGACTCAGGCAAACCCTAAGTACCAAGATGGCAAGGCTCTGCTCCCTCAAGATCAGCTAAGGAAGGCTGCGCAAGCCATAATGGACCTCTATGCATCTACCAAAATGGCTGCAACAACAATAAATCATCAGTTACTATAGTGTACAAGCAACAAAATTTCTAGACCAGCGACAACTATTTTTTTCTTTGCTTCGAGGATCTATATGATCTTTTCAATATGGACGCTCTCGACATCAGCTTGCTGCGGTGCTAGACATTGTAAGTCACTTAACCTAGTCTTGCTAATGTGGCAAGAATGTAAGAAGCGACCATTCAAATTTCTTGACCCACAGCTATTAGCAATGTTAACCATCGCGAATGATAGAGAGTCATGTAGGGTACTCTCCAATTGCACCGCAAGAGAAAAAATTTTAATGGGCGTACACCACTTGAATGGACATTATATCTTACTACTCTTCGCCCTCAAGTGAAACATTGCATGGTACATTCACTCGGCAAGACCGTTGGGACCGAATGACGACCACATCGAGAGGAACTTCTCGGTAATCAGAAGTATAATCGACGAGTAAGGTTTTCTTCACTTTATTACTGTAAGTTCTACCTTTAACCTGTTCAAGCTTAACTCAATTTTGTTGTACCTCGTTACAAAGCTTTCGGTGTCGGTCTCAGCACATCAAATGCAATGGAACGCTGACAGTTGGTGCATAAACCCGTAGTGCCGGTAAGTCTCTAAATGTTTGCCTTTTCAAAATTAAATGTGTCGTCCAAACTAATCGTGTATTTCCATAACAGTGCTACACTCAACTTCCAAGAAATCAATGTGGGTTTTATGTTGCACACCATATAATGTTGGCCCTAAAGATAGCGGATCTAAAATCACCCAATGTAAGATATTATTATGTACTTTGTTTCTATGTTAAATTTACATTTCACTTACGTAGACATCGACTAACGTAAAAAAACTCAATTTGCAGAAATTCAACATACCCGAAGGTAATCTTAGCGAGATTGACTTGCAGTCTATCCGTTCATGGCTAGTGTCATTCCTTGTGGACAATGTCTTCAAACCGGGAGGCGCTTTCTATTACAAAAGCTCACGTTAATTTTTGTTGGTTGTGAACTTATGATGTAATCTGACTTGTAACATTTGGTGAAATCTGTGATGTTTGCAATACAGTTTCTGATGTATGCTTTGATTCTGCAATATAATTTGTGTTGATGGTATTCTGTGATGAATTCTATGTTGTTTGCGATGTACAATGTTGGCTGCCAAATCCTAGCTTTGATTCAGGATGCAGCCTAAAAAAATATTTTTTACAATATGACCATAACATTAGTGACGGGTCTAAATAAATATCCGTCACTAAAAGCTCCCTATAGTGACGGGTGTCAGCTACTCCTTATCACTAAAGGGTCCCTTCAGGTCCACTCACGTTCGGCATGACCCCATTTAGTGACAGGCAGCCAATGAGACCCGTTTCTAAAGGTTCTCAATAGCGACGGGTGTCAGTTACTCCCCGTCACTATAGTTTGACCTTTAGTGATGGGTCACCATATTCACCCATGACTAAAGAGGTCATGCCGGACGTGACGTGGACTTAGAGTGACCCTTTAGTGATGGGTGTTTATCCATCACTAATGACAGGGCTTTACTGACACGATAAGAGTGACGGGAGACATACCCATCACTAATGTATGTTATTACCCGTTACTAAAGTGATTTTCTGTGATAGTGGTTAAAACCAGTTCGTACGCATCCCCGTCAATGCCATGGATCGGACTCAACCGAGACAGCATGCCGTTGACAATCAACATATGATCCAGTCTAGTACAATAAGCTAAACCGCCATGATTGGCAAATACACAGATTCGATCAATAAAGCACGGTGTGAGAAAATAAATCAATGCATTAAACCGATAACTAGCAAACCTACTCCATCTGATCACAGTATTGGATCCAATCAAGAAAGCCATGAACATACAAATTTGTTTGCCAAATAGGCTATCCCCATTGAAGTCAGAGATCGGTTTAAACCGATGCAGCCATAACTTCGGTGGGGAATCACCCTAATGCTACGTACCTAAGGTTGGCGATACGCCGAAGGGTTTAATTGGTTAGTTGTGTGTGTTTTTTACAATGACCCCAGGCTTACATATTTATAGCTGAGTGTACACGCTATCTATGGATAACACAGAATTCTAATTGACTTATTTATTGTTAACTAATTGAAAACTAATCATGAAGTATCAGCCCACGCCACGCGCGACCCGTCCTCGCCTGTTAAGCCTCTATCGGTGGCCCATCAGCTTCGTTGCCTGGTTTGCTAAGCTGATGGTGCACCGGTCCAAATTTTGGTGTCAACACATGCCCCCAAAGTTCGGAATATGAAACGTCGTGTTTTGAAATCTTTCCTCGAGAACTGAATCGCCAGATCACCGAGCATATATAAATCTTACCCGATAAGCCTCTTTCTTCAAGCTCGGTCATCTTCACCATACGCTAGCTTGTTCTCTGTCTCTCTCTTTTCATCTCCCGCCATGGCTTCCAATGTTCGAAACTCTCCACCGAGCAAGAAAATTAAACTGAGCCCCTCTGATCACAATGCGTCGGCGATAATGATCTGGTATGTTTCTTCCTTATTTGCGTCCCTGGTACTCATGCTGATTCCACTTGTAACTTTCTCTATCACTTGATTTGGATCAAGATGTGGTGGCACCTGTTGTTAGCAATAGCAACAGGCCGATTGTATATATGGCATCATCATCGACTCCAAATTTAGGGATTGGCGCAACGAGCCTGTCTACCATTGTCGATGCTGATCCTTCACCGTCCTGGGCCTCTGGCCCCACTCACCAAAAACAGCCTACGATGCTGCCAACAATCAAGATCCCGACCAAATAGAAAAAGAAAGCTCCTACCGCTTCTCTTTCGGCCTAGCCGACTTCTTCTGCTCGTGCTGCCTCTGTAAGAATTCCCTTAACTCAGCATGCTTTTTCTTCTATATCTCCTCTTCTTATTTCATTGTTTGTTTTTAGTCTGATGTGGCCAATCTGTCGGTTACCCTTGCTCTGACTGTCGAAGCATTAGTGCCCCTAACATAGCCGGCATCTCTCCCGCCGGTCAATCATGACCTTCGTATTGGTCCGACGGTTGCTGATTTGGCTGTGACCTCTTCTAATTCCGTCGTAGCTGGGGGTTAGGGGTCAACACCTGATTCAGCGGCTGATGTTGCAGTTGGATTGGCGGAAGAGATTTTCATTCTTGATGCCGATGAAATCGCTCCTCCATCCGTTACCGATCTAGCAGCTGCTGCTGAACTTCTTGAGGTATCTTTTGGCGATATCACATTTTCCCTTCGTTACTTTTAATTACCATGACCTGCTTATCACTCGGATGCAGTCTTTCACTGACTTTTTCTCCTTTGACCTTGGTGAACTTGTTGTGGATGATGATGCAGCTGAAGCCAAAATCCCTGCTATCGAGCCGATATCTACAGATACCTGATCCGTACTACTTGATGTGCTGCGTCAGCTCCATGAACCGATTGACATCCCTGTGGCTAATTCGGGACCCATTAGGGCATGGCTTGCCGAGATTTCAGGTTCGCTTCCTCATCATCTTATGGAGGCCTTAACCTTGGGAACTTATCTCGAAGTTCATCAGTTCTGCTATGAGCGCCTCGAGGAGCAAATTGTCACCCGTGTCGAGCGTCGTTCACATCAGCAGAGCATCCAAACTGACCCGGATGTGCTCGAAAAGAAAAAGGCTTCCCTTGATGTTCTGACAGCCAAGCCTACCAATGTTGAAGGTCAGATCGCTCAGCTCCTTGTTGAGGCGGTTGATCTTGCCTCTTGTTTATCGGCGGTCCGTGCCCGCATCGCCACTCTTCGCCAACGCCTGATAGAACTACCGTAGAAGCTCGAAGCTGAACTACAGGAATTCACAACCCTCGCCAAGGAAATCCTCCACCGACTTTGAGACTCAAAACCTATTCCTAGGAGTGATGACGAAGATCATCAAGAACTGGCCACCATAATTGATCTTCGTGATCGTGCCATAGCTGCTCTCGTTGACTATCTTGGGGAACTATGAATAGTTGTATATTTTTCTTTCTTTTGTAGTAATATTCTTCTCATTCAAACTTAACCCCGTAATCATTTGTGATGATACTTTGCTTTGCCTGCAGTGTCTTGTGTCAATTTTGTACTAAAGGCGATACCCTCGGTATCAGCTATTTATTGCTGCTGAAGGCGATACCCTCGATATCAGCTATTTATTGCTGCTGAAGGCGATACTCTCGGTATCAGCTATTAGATGTTGCTAAAGGTGATACCCTTGGTATCATCTATTTGAATGTAGTCTTTGTCTTATGTGTATCAGCCTGCTAGCCGATTTGATCTCGATCTAGACACTCGGGTGATATTTCTTTAAGTACTTTCCATTGAGCGCCTTTACAAACTCTTCTCCTTCTAATGTTTTCAAGATATAGGCATTACCTAGTGCAACTCGGCTTATCGATAGGGACCCTCCCAATTAGGACACCATTTACCGAAGCGATTATCTTTAGTTCCGATCGGTAGCATGAGTTTCTAGACTAAGTCATTTGCTTCGAACGTCTTTCTTGATATTTTCTTATTATAATGCCTTGACACCCTTGCTTTATTCTCTTCTATCTTCTTAAGCGCACGAAGCCGATTCTGTGCCTAATCCTCTAGCTCATCGATCATTAGCATGTAATAGTCATCGGTCGTTAACTCGTTCTAAAGAACGAGACACCTAGAGCTGATGTTTGTCTCCCATGGCAATACGGCTTCATGTCCATAGACCAACTGATAAGGCGGTACCTAAGTCGATCCATGGCAAGCTATCCGATACGCCCAAAGTGCATTGGCCAGCGTTGTGTGCCATCTTTTGGGTTGTTCTGCGATCTTCCGCTTGATTAATTTTTTTAGACTTTTATTTGAGGCTTCAGATTGGCCATTTGCTTGGGCATAGTAGGGCGATGAATTGAGTAACTTAATTTCCATGCTGACTGCAAACTGCTAGAACTCTTTCGACATGAACATCGATCCTTCATCGGTGGTGATTGTTTGCGGAATCCCAAACCTATAGATAATGTGCTCCTTGACAAATCTTATGGCTTCTTGAGCAGCCACCTTTTTTAAAAGAATCGTCTCTACCTATTTGGCGAAATAATCGGTGGTTGCTAGTATAAATTTATGCCCCTTGCTAGACGATGGATAGATCTGACCGATCATGTCTATTCCCAACCTCTGAATGGTCATGGCTTGATAATTGGGTTCATGGTCGATGCAGGAGCTCATTGTATGTTTTCAAATTTCTAGCAGTCTTGACATCCCTTATAATACTTGAAGCAATCTTCGAGCATCATTGGTCAAAAATAACTAGTGCGACGTAGCAGCCACTTCATCTTGTGGGCCGATTGATAGGTTCCACGGATTCCTTCGTGTACCTCATACACTAGGACTTTGGCTTCTTCCAGATTTAAGCACTGTTGAGACATATACTGTTATGAACCAACAACCTGGCAAGAGCTCCCCTCTAAGGGGGGAGCCCAAGCTTGTATCTGCAAAGGGCGAGGAAGAGGAAGGGAGGAAGAGGCAGCCAGGAAGGGAGAGCCCCCTGGCCGCTTGTTCTTGGGGGAGGAAGAGTGGTGGTGCCCCTCCTAGGGCTGAGCGAATTCTGGTGACCCCCATTGAGGGTCACCCCTTTTTATTCATGCTTGCTAAAGGAAATTACATTGCTACCCCTGGGCTCCTTCTTAAGGAAGTCACTCTTACAAGGGTATTTTGGGTCACTAGACCTCCGTACATGTACACATAAATTCATACTTTTGGGAATATAAATATCCCCAACAAGCACCTTAACAAAACCTCATCAATCGTTCGATAATATAATTCCTCATCCAGCAACACATACCTTAATGCTTTGTACGGAACTTTCTTGAGGCCGATTGGGACGGATCCCGTAGATAACTTACTATTTCAGCCCTCCAATCTTCAGCATCGATATCGGCTATTTCTGCTTCAACCAGCCTATCCATTGGACGATACCGATGTGGATTGTGCCAGGTCATTGGCTTCTAGGTTTTGATTCTTTGATACGTGTGTTAATGATACCATCTTGAACACTTTTAACAATTCCTGCCATTTTTCAAAATATACCCTTAAATTTTCGTCTTTGCAGTCATACTATCCAGAGAGTTGCCTGATCACCAATAATGAATCTTCCATGATCTCGATAGCATCGGCTTCTATCTCGGCTAGCAGCTTCAAACCTTTGAGGACTGCCTCATATTCTGCCTGGTTGTTGGTGCGATAGGGCTTAATAGTGTAAGCGAACTCAAAACTTGTCCCCCGAGGCGATATGATTACCAGCCTGATGCCATACCCATGCCTGCAAACTGATCCATCAAAGAAAAGTGTCCATGGTATAGGCTCCACATAGTCTACTACTTTGCCTCTGTACTGTACTATGAAATCGGCGATGGCCTACCCCTTGACTACTTTAGCTGATTCATACTGCAAATCGAACTCTATTAATGTAAATACCCATTTTCCAATCCTTCCCATCAAAATTGGAGCCGATAGCATGTACTTGATCACATCATCTTTGCATATAATCGTGCATTGTACCGATAGTATATAGTGCCTCAGTTTAGTGCAAGAGAAATAAAGACATTGGCACAATTTTTCAACTGCAGGGTATCTTATTTTAGCGTCTACCTCTTGGATCAATACCGACCCGATGCTTGCATCATCGGCTGACAAATATAATTTGTATGGCTTAGCAGGCCGTGGTGGGATTAACACTAGAGGAGAGCTCAAGTATTTCTTGATTTCATTGAATGCTTTCTGATGTTTATCGGTCCAAATAAATTCCTCTCCTTCCTTTATCCTCGGCAAAGGCGTGAATGGCTCCAATCGGCCAGATAAATTTGATATAAATTGGCGGACAAAGTTAATCTTGCCGATTAATGATTACAACTTTGTCTTATTCCCTAGCAGAATTGTGTTCTTGATGGCCTAAATAATGTTTTGACTTATTTAAATTCCTCTTTCATGAACCATAAATACCAGAAACTTCCTAGCCGATACGCCGAAGGCGTACTTCTTTGGGTTCATACGAAGTCATATTTGTTTGCCCTCTCTAAAACCCTTCTTAAGTCGGCTAGATGTCCTTCATTATCTTATGACTTCATGACAACATCATCAATATAAATTTCACCAAGAGAACCATTCAAATCATGAAATATATAATTCATTGCTCTTTGATATGTTGCCCCGGTGTTCCTTAGGCTAAAAGTCATAACAACTCATTCGAATAGGCCGATGGCACCGGGACACCTAAATGCAGTCTTTGGAATATCTTGTTCTGTCATAAATATTTGATTATATCTAGCATTTCCATCCATAAAGTTGATAATCTTATGTCTTAATGTTGCATCGACTAACAAATCTACGATCGACATCGGGTATTCATCTTTAGGTGTGGCTTTATTTAGGTCTCTGAAATCTACGCATACCCTCAGCCGTCCACTCTTTTTCCATATGAACACTATATTTGATACCCATTCCACATATCAACATGGTCTTATGAAATTTGCTTTGTATAATCTTGTGATTTTGGCCTTTATATGAGGATACATCTCTAGCTTAAATCTTCTCTGACTTTGCTTCACTAGCCGAAATCCTATTTTTATTGGGAGCCGATACTCTATAATCGATCGGCTTAGTCCAGGCATTTCATGATATTTTCAAGCAAAACAATCCCGAAATCCTTTAATAATACAATCAATTTTCTTTTTACAGAAGAAGGTAACTTAGCACTAATGTATATCGGCCTTGGCTTGTCTCCTGGTCCGATGTCTACCGCTTTCAATTTATCGGCCGACATAAACCCTTTCATGAGCTTTCCTTCTTCGTCATCTATTTCTCTAAACATGGATCCTGGCCTAGAATCATCTCGTTGATCGGCTGGAGGCCAAGATCTGACACCCTTAAAAAATCCCCTTCCTAAACTCGTCTAGCAAGGCAATCCATATTCTTAAAATTAGGTGCATCGGCTATTGATACGACAACTGATCTATCAACTTGAATAACATCGACCTGATCACCCTACTACTGCATTAGACTCTGGTGCATTGTAGAAGGAACGCAACAATTGGCGTGGATCCAATTCCTTCCTAGTAAGAGGATATATGAACATTTTCCGTCAATTACAAAAAATGTGGTCGACGATGTTTTACTTCCGACCATGAGCTCAACGTTCAAGGCACCCTTGGTATCTGATAAATTACCACCAAAGTCTTTCAACACCATGTTGGTCTTTACCAGGTCCTCACTCACCTTACCTAGCTTGCGAAAAGTGGAATAAGGCATTATATTAACGGCTGCTCCTCCATCGACCAATATCTTCGACATCAGCTTACCATCAACATGTCCTTTAATATATAGGAGCCTCAAATGCCGATGCTCATCTTCCTTTGGCTTCTTAAATGTCACTGGTTGTGGCTATAGTAATAATTGTGCAGCCGATTCCTCTTCCTTTTCACTATTCGATGGAGGTGCCCTATACTCTGCAGGTAATATGAAGACTATGTTTACCTCCATCGGCTTGTCCTCTATATTGGCTTTCTTCTTTGGGTGCCACTCCTTTCTCACCCATCATTTTCTCAGTTGATATTCCTCGTAATCTTCCACTAGCTGCTGCCGATGCCTCTGACGTTGAAGCCTCCTTTTCTCACTCCGAGTTAAACCTTTCGGGCACCATCGAGGCTTTTTTATGGGGTTCTGATCCCCTTGCCATCTGTCTTCATTCTAAATGCGCCGATCATCCATAGTGCCCTGTTCGAGTGATCCCAATCGGTCTCTTGCAGGAATTCTCTTGGGGGCTGACCATCGAAACTATCATCATCTTGATCAGTTTTTTTGGCGCATTCTGGGTAATCCTTAATTGATGAGAGCCTCATATTGTTTTTCCAACAGAAATGAAAGAAAGTGCACTCCTTTGTTTGACGGTGGATTGGATCTGCTAATGAAAAACTTTGCATTCATTGGTGTTATGGGAGCCAGAATTGTGCCACTTACAGTGTTTTCTTTTCTTCAATTCTTCCGCCGATGGAATCACGTGATTCGGCGGGAGCTAGATCGGCTTTTCTTTCAGTAACAAGTTAAAGATCTTTTCTGCCTTGTAAATATCAAAATCATACTTTTATTCTTTCTCGGCGGCTTTGACCCATGGACATGTTACCATTTTCTTCAGTCTGGCCCACTCGGCCAGAGCAATATCGCCATCGGAATCCTCCTGTTCTGAATCCGATGAATAGAATTATACCTGGGCCACTTGCTTTTAGTATTTTCTTTAAACATCTCCTGGAATTGGCTTTCATGGGCCGATATCGTCTGTGCCAGATGTGATAGGCTATCAAATTCTTGTGAGGAAAACTTTTCCCTGATCGAGGCAGAAAGCCCTGAAATGCCAGTTCGACCAATTGAGCGTCGGTCAGACTGAGGCTATAGCATCGGCTTCTTCCGTCATGGAAGCGCTAAATATACTCCGGCACTAATTCATCCATGCGCTGCTTTATGGTTGTCAGGTCCGTCAAATTCAACTCCTAGATCTCGGTGAAGAAGTACTTGTGAAATTGCTTCTCTAAATCGGCCCATCCCTTGATTGAATTTGGCGGTAGGGAAGAAAACTAAGAGAAAGCCGATCTAGACAGGGATAATGGAAAGAATCTAACTCTAAGAGCCTCCACAGCCGATGCCTCCCTGCATTATGCGAGAAAACGGCTAATATGCTCGACCGTTGAAGTACTGTCCTGATCAGAAAACTTTGAAAAATCTGGAACCCTGTACCTGTTCAATAGCGGCACTCTGTCGAACCAATCTGGATATGGATGCCGATACATATAACTTTGTTCTTTTGGCTTGAGCCCGAACTGATCCCTCGAAATCTCCATGATCTTGAAGGAAAAATCATCTTCCTTTGGCACCAGATAATGCGGCACCCACTACCACAAAAACAGTCTTTAGTGATAGAGCTTTACTGATAGATAATTGATGCGTGTTACTAATACACTTTTAGTAACGGGCCATTTTGGACACGTCAGTGATGTTGCCTTACTAGTGATTGATCATAATTTAGCCCATCACTAAAGAGGGGGAACCCCCATTAGTGACAGGCTGAATTTCCACCCATCACTAATGGGTCGAAGAATACATGACGGGCAGAAACTATCGCCCGTCACTACTAATATAGTGAGGGGTGGTAGTTTCCACCATTCACTAATGGCAAGATCAATAGTGATGGGCAGAAACTATCTCCCGTCACTGATGATGTTTATAAATAGGTGGACGCTAACAGAATGCTTTTATATCGCACAGAACCCTAAACCCTAGCGACCACGCCTTCTCCACCATTATTTTGCCGTCACGCTCCACACGTTCCGCTGTCGTTCTCCTCCTCCATCGTGGCCTCCGTCCCATCGTGGCCTCCTTCGCCGGTCTCTGTCCCATCGTGGCCTCCTCCGCCAATCTCCTCCTCCATCGCTGACCCTCCTCACTGCCGCCTTGTCTCATGCATCTTCCTCCTAGGGTCCTCCTCAACCTCCTCCTCCTACTCATACTCCTCCGTAGAGGCTAGGGTTTTTTGTTTTGTGAATATATATGTTGCTTTGTGAATATGTTGCTTTGTGAATATATATGTTGCTTTGTAAATATATTGTTTTGTGAATAACTCAATGAAGAGAAGGCTATTATAAGTATGAGGGTTTGTTTATTAGGATTTACGCAAGTATTATTGTACTTTTTTCATCGTTATCAAATATAACATGAATTAGGGACATGGCAAGCCTCCAAAGTAATCAATAGGGCACTCCCACCGGACAACATGCTTTCACTAGTAGGCGGATCCCTATGGTACCAACTTATGTTCCTGACAGTTGCTTCATAAAAATCAATCATCTAGTCAATGGTGGGCGTCACTAGGTTTATACATTGTATATTGCATATTCTGTTTGTGTGCTAATAAAACTAACAAACTGATGCGATATTATCTTAGTGTTGTAGTTTCTATTAAAAAACTTTGGCGATATCAATAACATTCACGCTGGTTACAACCTTAAGATATTAACAAGAGATCGGTACACCACAGAGGTTGAGGTTGTGAGCTGTGAAGGTAGGGTATGTCTCCACAAAGGGTGGCCCTAATTTAGTAAAAGAGACGGCCTAACACAAAGGGATTATGTGGTAATAACAATGGGATAGACCCCATTGACTATTATTGCCAAATTTTATACTAACTTTGGTGATGAGAAGGCCCCCAACGGCCATACAAGTGGAGGACAACGATGGTGGTATCTATAGCAAACTAACATTACTTAATAGACATATATATTTTGTGCATGTACTTAAATTGGTTTTTTATAATGTTAGGGGATGGTCCTATCAATGTTGCGAAGAAGAAGAGGAAGCAGATAGCCAGGCAGGTCGACACCAACCAAATGGATCAATTGAAGAACATCTGTTATTTTGGCAATCCAACAGATGTAACTCTAGCAAGGAAGGCTCTCCTACAAGATATCTCAGCAGATTTATCCTCTAAGACTCAGTTATATGTATGCATAATAAATAACTCTATCAACAACAAGAAATCGGTGGTAAGCTATTTGCACATATCGGTGGTTAACTCGATCATTTATGCACTTGGCCTTATCTAACCAGCTTTATTTAAATTTTATTATTATAGTACTTTTCAAGGCAGTACTGTGAGAAGTACATCACACCTCACCTACACCAGCAGACCACCGAGATTCAAGTGGCAGTAGCAGGGTCTGAGGTAGTCCAAATTGCAGTGCATGAATCCACGGATGGATGGTACTACCTAACTACTGTTTTTAGCTAATTTCTTCGAGATAACGCGTTAGAAGTTGACACAGTATGCGCCTTCCATTTCAACATCAACAATGGTGCAATTGATGCTATCTTATATGTGGTGTAAACCTAGGGTATGATGTCTTCCTATCCATCTTTCTTTTTGCACTGATAGCCATTGTCCATATTATGCTGATTCTTTTTTCTTCAGAGAGAAGGAGTACAGGGTGACCATAAAAGAGGCTACAAAACTAGACATGTATAGCCTTACGCAATTTATGGTGGGTAGATAGAGAGAATCTCTATAGAACACTATTCAAGCCCTTGATATCGCTCTTAGGGAATGCCCTAGTGGACGTTAGAAGTTAGCTAGAAGTAAGAAGTTAGAGAACGCTTTTATGAAACTTTGTTTTAGCCATGCAATTTCTTCGACATAACGAGTTAGAAGTTAATATATGTGATATTAATTTGGTTATGAATCTTCTGTAATGAATTGTCTGTGTTCTGTAATGAATTGTTTGTGATGTGCTTTAGAATGTTGGATATATATGTTGGCTGCCAAATCCTGGCTTTGATTCAGGATGCAGCCTAAAAACAATTATTTTTTTCAAAATGATCATAATATTAGTGACGGGTGATAATAATCACCCGTACTAAAGAGCCCTTCAGTAACGGGTGACATTATGACCCATCACTAAAGGGCCATAACAGGTGAGCCGATAGGCCCCCTTTAGTGACGGACAAATATTGTCGCCCGTCACTGAAGGTTAACCCTTTAGTGATGGATAAACACCCGTCACTAATGATGTTACATCACCGATGTGATAAGAGTAATGGTAGACTTGCCCGTCACTAATAAAGGTTATTACCCATCACTAATAGGGTTTTCTGTAGTAGTGACCAGCGTCGCTGCCCTTTCTTGATGCCAAAAATTATTTTGGGGCACCGTTCCTTCAAAACTTGTCTGTTGTCGTGGAGGTCCGTAATAAGCCATATAATGGTACCCCAGCGGAGGTGCACTCGCCGGAGGTTGATATGTTTGAGGTGGTGTACCAGTTGGCATTGAGGCTAGCGGTATTAAACTTAGTACTGTATCGCGCTCCAACCCATACGTCACTGGTGGCAGAGTAGCTGTCATCAGCGGAGGTGTGCTCATGGTGATGGGCGTCGATGACCTCTGCTAAAAATAGACCGGTCCTTAAGGTAATTCCTGGGCAATGGACCCGTCTATCATCTTCTTGATCAACCCATGCAGAGTGTTTACTAACACACTAGATTGGTTAATCAGTGCATGACTAACTGCCTCATTGACCATATCTTGGAACGATCTCTATGGACTTTGATTGCTAGACTCAGCTTGTAGGGCTGGGATTAGTAGTTGGCTCTTCTGGATCGCCCTGCGCCGAGTCATGCTAAAAGACTCCAAGCACAACTTCTAAAAATCTACAACAATCTGCTGTACTTCTGCTCTCTGTTCATCGGTCAAAAGTTCCAAGGTAACCGGAATGACAGTGTTGTTGGTCTGCTCAACCTCCTTCCTGGTCATGGCGCTGATGAAGAAGATTAATCTTGTTATTAACGAAAGTGGTCCCACTAGGCATGCCAAGAAAGCGTGTTGACACAAAAATCATAGGTATCCCTACGTCTTTACACTCGAAGGCCTGGAAGAGTCTACTTAACTCTAATGCAGGTTCTAAATAACTCAGAGGTGTCAGTAGGCATGCCAGTCAATTTGACCCTGCATTTGACAAGGAAACAAATGTGAGATGTCCTAACGCTATCGGTGATGGCTTATCGGCATCGGTGACGATAGCATGCTTGAAAACCATGATACATCATGGAAAGCGCGTAAAATGTAGTAAATCCTACCAATCGGCTCTAGTATTAATGCCCTAAAGCACCAATCTCTACGGTTCGAACTAAACCGATGCAGCGTAAAGACCCGTTACTGAGAGAACTGCAGATAAGATTAAACCGATTGACAGAATAATAAATGAACCATCGGCTAAAACTCCGATGAACGTCAAGTCAGTAGATCGGTTCAAACTAGTTCATATGCATCCTCGTCAACGCCATGGATCAGACTCAACCGAGACAGCGTGCCGTTGACGATCGACATACGATCCAATCTAGTACGATAAGCTAAACTGCTGTGATTGGCAAATACACAGATACGATCAATAAAGCATGCTGTGAAAAAATGAATCAATGCATTAAACCGATAACTAGCAAACCTACTCTATTTGATCACAGTATCAGACCCAATCAAGAAAGCCACTAACATATGTATCAGTTTACCAAATAGACTATCCCCGTCGAAGTCAAAGATTGGACTCAACCGATGCAGCCATAACTCCGGCGGGGAATCACCCTAATGCTACATAACTAAGGTTGGCGATACGCTGAAGGGTTTAATTGGTTGATTGTGTGTGTTTTTTACAATGACCCCGGGCTTACATATTTATAGCCGGGTGGACACGCTATCTGTGGATAGCACAGAATACTAACTAACTTATTTATTGTTAACTAAATGAAAACTAATCATAAAGTTTATGCCGCACGCAGCCCGTCCTCACCTGTTAAGCCTCTATCGGTGGCCCATCGGCTTCATTGCCTGGTTTGCTAAGCCAATGGTGCACCGGTCCAAATTCTAGTGTCAATAGATTCAAATCATTAAGACATTGCCTTTTCGTATTAATGTTACAGACATGAGATTCTTTAGAATTAAAAATGTATAATCTATTCACTAATGGAATATGACAATAGAACATTTCTTTGAAATAAAGAGAACAACTATTGTTCATTGATCTAAAATCATAACCTTCTGCTTGCAAACATGAAGCAGAAATTACGTTCTTAATAGAGATGGAACACAATAATAATTATTTAATTCCAAAACTAATCCTAAAGGTAGAAACAATGGCATGGTGCTGACAGCAACCACAGCAACTCTTGCTCCATTGCCCATGCGAAGATCTACTTCGCCTCTAATCAAACTTCTACTTCTTCTCAACCCCTACAACAACATGCAAATGTGAGCCACCGATTCAATAATTAATACCCAAGAATCAGTATATAAAGTAGCAAGATTAATTTCTATAACATTTATACCTAAAGCGGAAGTCATACTTCCCTTCTTCTTGAAATCCTCCAAGTACTTCTTATAGTTTCTCTTCCAATGACCTGGCTCCTTACAGTAAAAGCATACTGCATCTTGAGCCACCCCTTTGTTATCCTTTTTGGTCTTGGAATTGCTCGCGATCTCATCGAGAGTCAATTTTCTCTTGACCGCACATTTCTTGACACGGGGTTATTTCTTTCCTTTCTGCAACATCATCACATGATTGTTGTTTTTCTTAATGCTTTCATCGGTGGTTTTTAGCATCCCATGTAGTTTCATCAAGGTTTTGTTCATGTTATTCATATGATAATTTAGTATGAATGGTTAAAAACTTGATGATAGGGATTGAAGAATAAAATCAGTAGCCAACTCTTGGCTAAGGGGAAAACTAAGTTTTTTCAGAGTCTTAATATAACCAATTATTTTGATAACATGGGGGCTGATGGGATTCCCTTCAGCAAGCCTGCACGCAAACAAGGATTTTGAGGTGTTGTACCTCTCGACCTTCGCTTGGTTCTCAAACATGCCACGAAGACCCACAATAATATTATAAGCGTCTGTGTTCTCATATTGCTTCTAAAGCTCAGAGGACATTGTGGTAAGCATACGACAGCTTACATCAAGACAATCATTAGTGTGCTTCCCATAAGGATGCCATACAGGCACAGTAGTATTGTTAGGTAAGTCATCAGGGTAGGGACTTTCAAGAACACACTCTTTTCTTTCTTGTTTGAGAATAATTCTCAGATTTCTATATCAATCCATAAAGTTTATTCCATTAAGCTTTTCTTTCTCAAGGATGGATCATAAATTAAAAGTACTAGACGTGATAGAGGCTGACATAATCTATAACATAAGATATGCAAAGTTTATGTTAATCTTTCATTAAACTATTTAACAAAAGATTCTTTCACTATGTTTATGGACATCAAAACCTCCCTCTAGGTAACATAACGGGTCAACATCCACATTTCACTAATTCCTAGTGAGCTTTGCTATCACTGCTAGAAAACTAGTAACATGTGTAAGCAACACCTTGCTAGTCATATCTTTATGTGACTCATGTTCGTTGGGTAAGCATCACCATGCTCCGGCCCCAACCTATTGTAGGACCGAAAAGGCGACCAAAGGGGGGGTGAATGGGCGCAAATTAAAATGCAGTGGAAAATACAACTACCCCCAAAACTTCCAACAACGAGAATATCAGCCTTGCAAGTGACTTAAGAAAGCTCAGCACAAGATTGTGCGATAAAGATCACACCAGGCAAGCTGATATCTCAAAACCTCCTCAAAAGCACTCTTCAAGAATAGCAACAACTATTCAACTCAGAACCTCTAACAAAGATCTCTACTAACACGAAACAAACACAAGAATACAAAGAAAAGCATCCATTGTGCAACTTGAAAAAGTAACGTGTCAGTGAGCAATTAGTAAACCCTAGATCACATTAACATCCTCAGAATGACATTTGAGCACAATAGATAGGGTTCAGAGGGTTTTACTGCAAGCTTAGTGTAGAGGGTGCTGAGGATGAATCCCTGTAGTCGTTGACGAGCAAACGTGCTTCAAACTGTTCTGACTGGCCGGAACTTCCTGCTATAGCCGAAACTTCTGGGTAGCCTACTACAGTAAAAAAATAGAACAGCCCCAAACACGATTTCTTCACGATTTTCACCGGGGAAACTCTCCTTTTGCCCTGAAATCACCTCCCTTGTGTTCCAAATCAATCAATACATCTTTGGGCACACACAAAACACTTGGAAACACATCAAATCTCTCCAAAGCACGAGTAAAAGCTCGAAAAAGGAAATGCACCGTAC
>KE371019.1:911607-932763 GCA_000418225.1 Zizania latifolia
AGGGCAAAAGTGAAAACACACAGACTCGATACAGACTGGACTTTATTCGGCGTCGCACTTTGCGTGACCGTTACGACACCGTTAACACTGACGGTAAACATACTTTTCCGTTGGGGGTGACGGTTTTGAGCTAAAACCGACAAAGCGTCCACCGCCCTCGACCGTGCACCCGGATTGGACTCGATCCGACCCCGCGGCTCTTCAGCCCGGCGGTCGGTCGTCCGTGTACCTGAGTCGCACGCGGCAACACCATGGTGGATCCCGTTTCTTCACTTGCCGCTTCAGCTCCATGCACCCAGATTGGACTGGCACGCCCTCGCGACCCCTCTGTCCGACCAGCGCCCATCCGTGTACCTGAGTCGCACGCAAACTCCGTCACGGTCAAGTTTCTTCATCTCTTCATCTCTCTTCTCTTCTTCACTCTTCTTCACTTTCCCACGTTGACAATCACTCATCATCCCCATGGTGCAACCATGGCTCCTCACCTATGCCCTAAGGTCTAAAACCATTTTTATAACCTTATTAAGCAAACCAAAAGCTTCTGCATACAGATGTCCGACATTTATCCCAACTAGTAATGATAATTGCCGACACTCCGCTTTGGTAGACCTACCAACAACGGTCACTGCCATGTTAGGTGCAGCAATTGAAAAGACATGAACACTTAATTTTTCTTGAGGGATTCTATCCTACCAGGGCAACATATTGCATATGACATTGCATAAAAGTAAGATAGAACACATCTAAGTTGATGTAGATGATCTTCATCCTCCACATCATTCCTTCGGGCCACCATCCTTGAAATCCTGCAATTTTATATCTATGCTACTACTATAATAGCTAGAAAAAGAAGATTACAAATAATAATTCAAGCATCTAAGTCGACATGCAGGTCGGCAAATACAGTAGAGACAGCTTAACCATAAACTAAAATTCATGGCATGCAAGCCATGCATAAGAGTTACATGCATCACATACATCTCTTACAAATCATATAGGGCCATACCATTCACATCATTCTCTGCAAAAACAAGTTAGACGTAGAATCGAATTCTAGCTAATGGGGTCTATACAAGGCATGCACATACAGTGGTTTTGCTAGCCAGTTAGCGGGCGGGGGTCGAGGGGGGAAGTTGCTTTGGAAAAACTGCTCGGGACAACCAATTCATCACGATCTGAGACAACCTCTCGGGAACCAATTTTTCCTTTAGCCGATGGGGTCGGCCAGGTGGTCAGGCGATGCGCTCGGGAGTCAGTGACAGTGGTCAGGAAGACCAGTCGGGAGGCGCCTGAGGCAGTCAGATGCATAACCTACTCAGATCATGATACTTGTTTGCATCCAATGCAACAACATATCCGATTCAAGTGTTATGATCTAATCTTCAACTACCCCATAAACCAATTGATCTCATCAACCCATGCTATCGATTGATTCATCACATGAACTGATTGATCTAGATTGTAATAGATCCAATCTAGTATAACTGCATATCAACTATATGCACCGATCTAGTTCACAATCTATGCAAGATGGCACTGATACCATTGTTGGGTTACGAGGATGCTACGCTAGCTGAAAACAAAAATTTTCTACCATGCACACCAGAATATCTTGCTAAGAAAAGGACCATAAATCATTACCACTTGGCACGTATCATAGCGGAAGAAGAGTTGGAGTAGCGAGCTCGGGAAGCCAATTAGCGTCCTCAGGAAACCGATCAACGTCCTCAGGAAGCCTTCACCCGATGATACAATGTCCTTGAGAAGCAGCTAATGATGCCACCGATCCAATCTGTGGCACCATTGTCGGTGCTTATAGGCGACACCGATGTGAAGCAAAATAGCAACGCCTTTACTACGTTTGCTGGTATCCACACATCTAGGAGTGGAACGCTGGCCGATGGTGTACTAGCACCGGGGCGGTCAACGTGATGGCAGGGCTTAGGAGAGGCGATGGTGACTAGGGTTTCGTGGTGGCTAACAGATTAGCATGCAAAAACATATGCTACACGAGACCCTCGCCATCATATATATAGACGGCCTAGCTCGGGCCCTCCTAGGCCCAACTAGGACTCTATTCGGATCCCTATCCGATCTATTTGGATCTCTATCCAAACCATTTGGATCTTTATCAAAAGTAAGCCCAATTCGAATCCTATTAGAATCTAGTGTTCCAACCCGTTAAGTGTGTGACCCTGTAGGTTCACGTGTAGCTTGGTTAACATATGGAAACTTCTTTCCATACTCTGTTAACAGTGGTCTCTAGCAAAGCATATTAACCCAAGTATACGTAAAGATCATAACGACTAAACCTTTTAATGTTTCTCATGTATAAATCCATTTGCCACATGATATTGATCGAGCACAAGGTGAGACTTGTGCCATCCTATCAATAGCTTGATCCCTCTCTCGATCTCCGTATTGGATCATAACTTGTGATTAATTCCTTAATCATGTCAGCATGGCCATACAATTCCATAATCCATTATACTGAGGGGCCCAGAGATATCTCTCCATAAGGAGGGGCAAATTCCATCTTGATCACTCACATGCCACTACATGTTTCATAGCAAACCAGATGACTACTTTTATAACTACCTAGTTACGGAGTAGCGTTTGGGAGTCCCAAAGTGAGCTACTATGCATGTTGGGAACCATGGAGATCTCAGGTCTAAGGACTTTACATAAACACTATCGAGACCTACTGATAACACATCAAAATCCAACAGTGTCTCGTAGCGGGTCTATCCAACATATGTCTATATTATTGAGTTGATATCTCCATACCTATGATCCATGAGACACGATCATCAATCAATACGCATGCCAATCTCAGTCATATCTGTTCCATATATGACCAATATCTAATCAGGGATCATTTAGAAATAGTTACATTATGAGTCTCATAAATGAGTCATGAACTCATTGATCCATAATGGTGGTTTCTATTTCAAGGAACAAAATAACATTATTTCATAAACATAGTATGCTACGTATAACATCTCTATGTTGCCTCTAGGGCATAATGCTAACACCAACTCTGCGAAGGAAAGGCGGTGGAGTACCTAGAGATGCCGCTGACCACCTCAAACAAGGGCTGGCACACCGATTGGTTATACGCCATGAACCACAAGCCAGCCCTTCCGGTCGAGATCGATTGGTGCCTGGAGGGCTTCCTCTAGGGGTCAAACTAGGGCCACTCATCAGAGCAGGACTAGGTCTGAGAGTTGGTGGGGCTGGTGATGAAGCTCTGCCATGATAGGCTAAGCGGGATCGGTGTCACGGCCTGCTTCCTGACACAGCAGATATTTTTGCTGTAGGAGCGGGCGACGCTAGCTATGAGGCGTTCGGGCCATGGGACTCAAACAACCCAGCGGCAGAGTGGATGACCAGGGGGGAGGTCGTCAAGCTCCTCCGCAATTTCTTTAGCGGAAAGCCTACCTTCCCGACAAACCTCGAGTTTGCAACGTACTGCGTCATGAACCCATAGCCACTGGGAAGTTTCTCCTCGGTTTGTCTGTCTTCATTGTCATCGGCATTTGTGGTCTTGAATTTTTTCTAATGCCCAACCACCGACACGGTGTCTCGTGGCCTAGCTATAGGGTCGCACTGCATTTTTCTCACAGCCGCTGTTCCCATGCACCCGGCGGGTGTCGACCTACCACGGTGCATGCAGCCCTCTAGCGACTTTGACATGCCTCCCCTGATGCCAAAGCAGAAGGGGAAGGAGATAGTCGGGATGAGCAAGCGCTTGAGGTTAGTGATGGTCGGGAAGGACGGGTCAGTGCTGATTTCGACCCGGCATTTGATACTTCCTTGCTCGGTTGAGTCGGACAGCGAGGCGAATGTCTCTGTCTCCAATGCCATGGCGATGCCCGCTTCTCTGGTGAAGGGGTGGTGAGGTACCAGTTTGCGGGGTCCTTTCGGCTAGGGGCTAGGTGAGTTTTGTGTTCTTCGCTCTTTGGCTATGGACTTTATTTTAGTCTTTGCTTATCTTCAATATCTACTTCTATGACTTGTAGGGTCCTTGTGGGTGCTCTCCCTTCTGGGGTGATGGCAACACCATCCTTGCCGGCCACGGTGACAGCGGTCGAGTATTGCGTCGGCGAGCGTCTTGTCATGGATAATGTGGCTCTTGTCACCGGCGCTCTTGCCCTAGTTGTCGGGGATGATGTGGATCCCAATGCCACTGCCTTGCTAGGGATGCTACGGTGGACCCGGTCTTGGTGTCCACCACACCGTCGCCGAGTGGAGATGCTTCAGCAGAACATGCTACGGCATCTATGGTAGAGGTTGTCAGTCCAAGAATGCTAGAGGTGGTGACTATGAAGGACCCACCAGCCTAGCGGGCAATGGTAGTCAGGGTCGGGCCATTGAGAGCCCTAGCTAATCTTTAGGTGGTGGCGCGAGTGCCTGACCAAGCGTCAGCCCCAGCGCCCGAGAACGTATCGGGGATCCTCGCCTGACTGGTCAAAGTAGAGACGTCAGAGTCCTCAGAGGGTGTGGCCCTCGAGGAGATCAACGCCCAATTGGTTGGATGGCTGGCGGTGAGCCATCGGCCTTTATTTCTTGTTCTCTTTTCCTTGCATCTTTTTTTAACTGACTTCTTCATCTTTGCTGTGCAGTGATTCCATGCAGGGTTGACAGGTAGGTCTAATGGACTTCGCTGGGTTGGCCAGATGCACATAGGGGAGGCCTCCGACGTAGGTCGGGTGGCCACCCTTGATGCCAAGGTCGAGCGGCTCAAGCGAGAGCGTTCTGACCTCAAGGCGAGGGTCGAGGCCCTGACGTAAGAAGGCGTCAAGGCTCGAGGCAAGGTAGGCGCGGCAATGGTGGCTGCTAACAATGCCCCGAAGATGGCCGAGGAGGCCATGCGGTGGGAGGAGGCCACCATGTCTACCGCAGAGGCGGCAAGGGTGTTGGAGGAGGCCACATGGGCCGCCATGAGGTGCTGTGGAGCACCTATGAGATGGCCATGGTGGTGATGCAGAATGCTGCTGCCGATCATGGCAGTAAGTACTTCTGCTTGTCCGCTTTGCTCCTAACCCCTTTTCTTTGTTTTGGCCTTGATGTTGTCTTCTTTTCTTCTTTGTGTAGAGCACCATGCTCGGGCCAAGCCTTAGATCACTGAGCTCGAGGCTAGAGTGGTCACTTTGAGGGGGAGGTAGGTTGAGCCCGCTCGATGGTCGACCGACTCTATTATCTGCTGGTGGACAACACGTCTGGCCTAAGCACTTCGGATGAGGAGTTCTCGGGGAGGCTTGAGGGCCTCAAAGTCTAGCTTTGGGTCTTCATCACGGACGTGGCACAGAAAGGGGTCGAGCATGTCTTGGCCCATGTCTGGGCGCACTACCCCGATGTGGACCTTGAGCCAATGGCGGCCGAGTTCCTCGTCGGAGTGTCCCCGGATGAGGCCCTTGCCCTTTGGCAAGGAGTGGAGGGACTTGTCGTGACCATGGCCGAAGATCTCCATCTTCTTCCCCCCGACGGTGACCTAGAGTAGCCGCCGTCCCCTGAGGAGTACTGTAAATAACATCTATAATATAGAAGTAGATGATTAGACCAAGTCTTTTTGTAAAAGAAACTTGTCTCTATGAATGAAATCCTCTTTTGCTTGACTTGGAGTTTTTATGCACCAAAGTTGTCAGCATCTTAAGAAACATTAAGTTAGTCATATAATGCTCAGCACAGGGATCTAATGCCATGTGCACGCTTACCAACATCAGGCATCACAAGTTCCTGAGAGCTTCTAAACTCTTGAGTTTTTTTGTTAAGTCCTTTGCGAGGCTGTGGTAGGGTCCTAAGCCCTCGGTATAACCATATAGTCTTAGGCGTAGGTATCTAATGCCACATACACATGAACCCAACATCAGGCATCATGAGTTCTTGAGACCTTCAAAGCTTCAGCAAAGTTGAGGCTAAGGACTCAAGTTCCCTTGGATCTTAGCAATAAGTCAGGTATCGAGAGGAGCGCTGCTGCAAGCTCTTTTTCACCCACACAGTTGCTAGCATCAAACACAGAGCTGCTTCATAGGGGTACAACCATCAGGCTAAGTGTATGACATTTTGAATCAACTCAAGGGAGTCGAGCCTTGCTGGTCGGGTATGAAAAAGAAATCCTAGATTCACTACTACAGAACACGCCATTAGTACCGGTTGTAAACCCTCCATGTGTCCTGGTTTTTGATCTGGTACTGTCCATCCGGGACTAAAGGGGTATCACATTAGTACCGGTTATTCAACCGACACTAATACACCAATCTAGTCCTAGGTGGGGAAACCAACCGGGACTAATTCTCCATGCATTAGTACTGACTGAGACGCACAGCCGATACTAAAATCCATAACTTTAGTGTTGGCTTAACTTCTCAGCTGATACTAAATATACAGTTTTTTAATTATTGTCTACTGTTATCTTAGTTAACTAGTAAAGATTAACATTATCTTAATTTCAATTATTTACGCTAAATTCTGGTCTGTTGATAGATAATTGGTAAAGTCTAATTTTATATTTCGGTCCGATGTAGACAGGTAAAGTTTAATTTAATTTTCGTTATTTTTTCATTTAATTTGTATCATACGCAATTTTTTATTTCATTTCACACAGCAAAAGAAGAGAGCATAATATAAAAGTTATCACTTTATATATATAATACTAGGTATATTTACATATATATATATATATATTTGTAGATATGTATATATATTTATATACTATTATATACACACTATATACTATTTGTGTAGCCGCTGCCCAATGACGAGCCGCCAATGTGGACGTTGCTGCCGTCATCGCCGTCGCCCCATGCCGAGCCAACACTGTGGATGTCGCTGCCGCCATCGTCGCTCCAGTCATCGTCACCGCCATCATCACTCCAGCCACCGTCATTGCCGCCGGTGCCATCACCGTTGTTGCCATCATCGTCATCATCGCTGCTGGTGCCATCGCCGCTACCACTGCCGCCGCTAACGCTACCGCTGATGTCCTACCATGGAGCGCTGTCGACGGCATCATCTGGCATTACGTCGATGCCAGTAGCACCGGCATCCGAACAAGCGGAGTCTTGCTTCACCAAGTTTCTAGCCCAGATGGCATCGTCTTCAGCTTGGAGAACCCTAGTATCCTCCGAATCCTACTAGGCCTGCATGACCCACGCAATGTATGAGTCGTTTGTGGTCATCGAGAAGTCCTCCTCGGACGTCCATGACCACGAAGACGATGTAGAGCAAGATGACATGACTGAACACAGAAACAAAACTTAAGACGAACAAAATATAGGGCTAAAGACGAACAATAGAACAGGACAAGAGCGGATCGAATTTACTGAAGCGAAAGAACAAAGAATAGTAAGTTGGCAAAGAAGAAGATGGTGTAAAAGTAGTACATGAAACAACAGAGTACATGGACCTCCTTATATAGTCATGTCTTTAGTACTGGTTACGAAGACAAATCGGTACTAAAATACGATGGGCTCAGGTCCCAAAGAGATGTAGGCATGAAACTTTTACCTTTTAGTATCAATTCACATTATAAACCAGAACTAAAATTGGATGGCCATAGATAACGAGGAGACGCACGCCATAGTTTGGCCAACTGCTCCATTATTAGTACCGGCTTACTACTGGAACGGGTACTAAAGTTCAACGGGTGTTCTGAGGAGAGACGAGCGTTAGTACAGAGGCTTGCGATTGTAGCAATTGCCATCGTATAAAGTTTTTGGATTTCCTTTTCTGAACTAAAATTTTTTTAGCACAAGGTGAACACAGAAAAAAACTGATCAGATACTTGTTTAGCTCGTACACTGCATTTCACAGAACAAGAAATTTAATTTAGTTAAATACTACTCCACTTCATTGAAACACAGTGGTTAATACAAAAATTCCAACTACATAATAGCTAATTAATTACAACTTGTTAACCATAATACGACAGTGCTGGCATTCAAGAGAAGAATAGATGGCACTCGAGCTTGATTCTACATTCCTCGTTGCAGAAGGAGAGTAAGTCCAGAAGATAGGGGATTTCCGACTCGCCGCAACCGCGGGTCGTGCACAAGTGCGGCATCACTGCTGTGTTGGGTTCTAGATCCCACCACTCATGCACCACCAGATGAGCAGAGTCCACTGCGCAATCACGAAAATGCCAGCAATGCTCATTAGTGATCCTCCTATGTATGCCGCCAATGGTATCCGTCCTATCCGCCACCTCGCATTCCACTAGCCTTATGAGCCATAACGCGAGCTCGGTTGCGGTGTCCTCATGGTTGTACTCAACGAGGGCGAGCAAATAGGCAGCCATCTTGTGCCCGATCTCCATGGACGTACACAGTAGTTGGGCACCCTATGATGGTGGCCCTACATGAAAGGCTAGATGCATGCCCCAGATAAAGCATGCCGTCATATGGCCTGCGTCTGCCAAAGCGTGCACCAGTCGTAGGTACCAAGGATGCTTCTCCCATGACATCTAGGGACCCTCATGAAATAGGGCAAACCTCCTCCTGATGGCGTGGTCATGGCACACCTGGTGCATGATCTGGGTGACATGGCGTAGCCTCTAGTGGTTAGCTAGCAGTGCTTCAGAGGTCTCTATGGTATGCCAGGCGATCTCCACAGCGATATCATACGATACCATGTTCCAGCCACTCGGCGCCATGGTCACCACGTACGTCGATCGACTCTCTGCTGGCGGTCTAGTAGGAAGAAGGGGGTTGAGCGAGGAGTTCTAGAGTGCTAGTAGGAGATGTATGGGTTTCTACCGGGGAAATTTAATGTAGCGATTAGTGCGATCAAGCGTCACCAAGGAAAAGAAGCGGTACGGTTGTCATGAGAAGTGAACCGTCACCTCGGGACTGAACGAAGCAGTTCCATCATCCATCGGCACGTGTGGCTCAGCATGCTTGCGTGTGTCAGTGAAGAAATGATTTGGAATCTTTAGTATCGGTTTTCTTTTATACCCGGTACTAGAGATATCGTTAGTACCGGTTTTATATATCACCCGATACTAAAGATACATGATTATGAAAAAAACACAGATTTGCATTTCAACTAAGTTGGATTTTTAGTTCAAATTCTCCACAACTACGTTGGATTTTATTTCAATTCAAGTTTTACTCAACTAAGTTGGATTTTATTTTAATTCAAATTCTACTCAACTTGTAAGATCGACATAAGCTAACCACGGCAACCAGAGGGGGTGAATGGTTGCAGTACCCCAAATTGACATCAAAAACAAAAAATCAGGAAGCTAATTCTTGACCAATCAGCAAAATCCCCAACCAGACTAAAATTCCCGATGTCTTAGGTAATTTCTCGAGGGCTTTCTTGAGAATCAGCAGATTTTCCGAGAGCTTTCTGAGGGCAGAAAACAGCCTGACCAAGATATGGTAAAATGAGCGTAACTTTAAAACTATAACTCGGATTGATCTGAAATTTTAACACAAGAAACTAGACTTCAATATGAAACTTTCTCGGGAGATTTCACTAACATCCAAGTTCCCAATAAAAAGTTATGATCTCCAAAATTTATAGTAGTGTAAAAACAGAGCAGATCCGATCCAAAAATTAAAATCTTAATTACTTCTAAAATATGAGGAATTTATCAATGAAACTTTCCAGATCTCTTTCTCAATATCCTTGCAAGGTTTTGGATGAATCACTTCAAATTAAATTGCAAGTAAAAGTGAAATCACAGAAAAAGCCAAAACAATGCAAACTGATGAACATTAAGAAGAAAGAACGTGATACCACACTCCTTGATGCTTGAAGATGAATCTTTATTATATAAGAGTGTTTACAAGGTGCAATCCAAAACACCCCTCACCAAATCATAAACAAAGCCCTAGATGGAGAGCAAAGAGCTAAACCCTAATTTTTCTCTTGTTCCTCATACATCTTGGATACCCTGTTTGCTCTCCCCTCTAGTCTATTTATAATCACATCATGGCTGCCACCATGAGCCACAAAATTAATAACTTTTAGAATCCTAATCCAACTAGGAATCTATATCTCTTATGAATCCAACATATTCTAACTCCTTCTGAAGTTTTCTCTCTTTCCATATCTGCACACTCCCATGTATGCCATATGGAAACCTCGCATCATTTCCATATTCACACACATCCCCACGTACAACATATGAAAACCTTATCTTTACATGCCGCATCCTCTAGCTCGAGCATCCCGCATGACATCCTTAACGTTCTGAACCTCAGCTCCTCCCTGAGCCTAGTTTCGATCCCGTCATCGACCACGACTCGCCCTCAAGCAATGCCTACACATGAACAAACCAAGAAACCCTTTTCTCCGAGCACAAGTTCTTTGCAACTTGAGTCAATCAGTCCAATCAATTCTTTCTAACCTAACTCAAACATTCCAATCAATCGTAAACAAAGTGTATTTATAGAATAACCAATTTAAAGCACGTGATCCAACTCGCACATCAAAAATCCGAGTGATCCAAAATCCTGAGTGCTGAATTCTTTTGGGTGCTAAAAACCTCTCGAGGGCTATCTCTTGATGGCTGAATTTTCTCAAGTGCCGAGTGCTCATCCACTCAGACCAATCAAAATCAATTTATTCAACACATATCAATATCAAAATCAATTTGTTCATCATTTATCAATGATCATATACATGATCTCACACAACTAAGTTGGATTTTATTTCAATTCAAATTCTACTCAACTGAGTTAGATTTTATTTCAATTCAAATTCTCCACAACTAATTTGGATTTCATTTCAATCCAAATTCTCCACAACTAATTTAGATTTCATTTCAATTCAAATTCTCCACAACTAAGTTGGATTTCAATTCAATTCAAATTCTACTCAACTATGTTGGATTTCATTTCAATTCAAATTCTACCCAACTAAGTTGGATTTCATTTCAATTCAAATTCTACTCAGCTGAGTTGGATTTCATTTCAATTCAAATTCTCCACAACTAATTTGGATTTCATTTCAATTCAAATTCTCCACAACTAATTTGGATTTCATTTTAATTCAAATTCTACTCAACTATGTTGGATTTCATTTTAATTCAAATTCTACTCAACTATGTTGGATTTCATTTCAATTCAAATTCTACTCAACTAAGTTGGATTTCATTTCAATTCAAATTCTTCACAACTAATTTGGATTTCATTTCAATTCAAATTCTCCACAACTAATTTGGATTATATTTCAATTCAAATTCTACTCAACTGAGTTGGATTTCATTTCAATTCAAATTCTACTCAACTAAGTTGGATTTTATTTCAATTCAAATTCTACTCAACTGAGTTGGGTTTTATTTCAATTCAAATTCTGCTCAACTGAGTTGGGTTTCATTTCAATTCAAATTCTACTCAACTGAGTTGGATTTCATTTCAATTCAAATTCTGCTCAACTAAGTTAAATTTCATTTCAAATCAAATTCTACTCAACTAAGTTGGATTTCATTTCAATTCAAATTCTTCTCAACTGAGTTGGATTTTATTTCAATTCAAATTCTACTCAATTGAGTTGGATTTTATTTGAATTCAAATTCTCTACAACTAATTTGGATTTTATTTCAATTCATGTTCTACTCAACTATGTTGGATTTCATTTCAATTCAAATTCTCCACAACTAATTTTTTCACAACTAATTTCATTTCATTTCACTTCAGATGTCCACCGAAGAGCGACACAACATGGTTTCATTTTAGCCAATCACAGTACGTACCAACAATTTATACCACATAACAGATGTTATTCTAAACTAAAGTATATATATAGTTTTCTCCAGTGCACCATTGCTAATGTCGAAATAGAAAATGCAAATTGTGCTGACAACTATCTCGTTGGCTTATAGAAAATGGCCAAAACCAGCCATCAGGTAACAGCGCCCATCTATTGATTTATGCACTGCAATTGGGACTGGTGTACCTCCTACTGCTATCACTTGGATCTCTGTGGTCTATTAGTGTAGGTGAGGTGTGATGTATTTCTCACAATACTGTCTTGAAAAATATTATTACAATTAAATGTTCTGGTAGCTAGTTAGCCAAGTCAAGTGCGTATAGCTAGGTATAGATGTTTGCCATTGTGACATGTGCAAAGTGCATATCATCCTGTTTTTCTTGATGACCGATGGATTGATTGTGCAGATATATAATTGAGTACTGGAGGATTTTGTAGCTAAGATGTCTTAAAGGAGAGCCTTCCTTTCTGTCATTAGATCTATTGGATTGCCAAAAAAACATATGGTCTTCAGTTGGTCGTTGTCGTCTTCTCTAGATTTTTATTTTCTCTTCTTCTCAGCTGGCTGTGTGGATCTAATAGCGTCATCTGCCATTATAAAAAAGTCGATAAGTACATATACAAAATAAATAATGACTTGTATGTATAATAAGTAATGCGAGTTCGTTATATATATACCGCTATCACTTGAGTCCACTCTTATGACTTGTGGGTCTTTCTTTTCACCATCATTATTGAGAATGGTAGCCCTGGCTGACAGCGGGGCTTCCATTGTTAGTACCACAAGGTCCCCTTCTTCTAGGCGGACTCGGTAATAAAATTTAGACTACCCTTTACCTAGGCAGAAGGTGCTTTCACATTTTTTAACATCAATCATATTGGTGTAGCCATCTCTTGTTGATATCTCAAGAGTGTCACTCTCGTGCATGTTGTGGAGATTGACAAAGCTTTTTGGTAGAAACTAGAACAGTGAGATAACATCACATCAGTTTGTTATGATTTTGTTACCACATAAATAAAAAATACAATGTATATACATACGATGTAAAGCCTTTGCCAATGATCGATTTTCAGAAGGCAATCCTTCGACTCATAAGTCAACACCTAAAATAGGCAATTATGTCAAACCAATTTCACTTGAGATTGTACAAAAGTTGACGAACTAATCCACATTATATATTCATCTGCATTATATTACTTGTATTTATAAATTAAACTAAGATGCATTGCATAACCGATACTAAAGATGCAGCATTTCTATTGCATATTTGAGTGAGGGCGTACTGGTCAACCGACGTAGAAATGGAAGTCACGTGTGCATTGCAGTACTAAGATTATTCACAGGGACTACTACATCTATACATAGCATTTGCAGTACAGATCGACCAAATAACAACATCTCATAATGCAGTGTTCAATCAACTGTAAAAAATAGCCAAAAAATGAGAAAAACAATGTACCCTGTGGGTGGTGGGCCTACTGCTGGAAGCACGATGTCCAAAGACACCACTTGGGAGCCTTGCCATGTCGTTGGCGCCCGATCTGGATCACCGATGAGCGGTTGGCTAGGCTAAACCCTAAACCCTAAGCTGGTCACATGGGCAGAAGAAGAACTGAAGAACAGAGGCTGAAATATGAAACAGGGGATTTTTGGGGATATCACAAAAGATTTAGTACCGGTTCAGCATACCACCCGGTGCTAAAGTTATTAGCACCGGTTGGTGTGCCGACCTAGTACAAATGTGTAGACTTTAAGTACTGGTTAGGTACCCCGACTGGTACTGATAAGCTTAGAACCAGGCGGTTTACTGACCCGGTACTAAAACTCTTTATTAGTATCGGTTGCGGCTATCCATGATGTTCTCTCTCTTTTCTAAACATTGCAGACGATTTTTGGTACCGACTCCAGTTGGAATGGGTACTAAAAGGGGTGGGTAAAAGGCCACTTCTCTAATAGTGATTGTCATCAGGCGTAGTGACGTGCGACTGCGAGTGTATAGCTAAAGAACTTACCCTCTCCCCTGTCTAGCTGCATGCATGGCAACCTAATAGGTGACCAACTCAGAGGGGGGATGTAGTCGGTGAGGTCGACAAAGATGCACAACTACGAGTGTATAGCTAAAAATCTTACCCTCTCCCTGATTCGGTTACATGCACGGTGGCCCAATAGGTGCCTAACTCGGAGGGGGATGTAGTCGGTGGGGTCAGCAATAATGCTCGACTATGAGTGTATAGCTAAAAAGCTTACCCCTTCCTAGCCCTGTTGCATGTCTAGGGGAGGAAGTAGTCGGTGTGGTCGGTGATAATGCTCAACTGCGGGTGTGAAGCTTGGAGGATCTAGGTGAAAGGGTCGTATCACAGTCCTTTTCTAAGGTACCATGGTGGAATCGAGGCGCTTGGTGACATGTCATAGGGCTATGTCTTGTGGATAAAGTTATGCACCTTTGATCAGTGTAAAACTATTCGAATAGCAGTGCAAACAGTTAAGGGCGAGCTGCGCAATGTTTTTTGTGATTAGTTCCACTATTACTTAATTTAACTTGATGTTTCTTTCTATTTAACCTGGTTAGCTCTGGTTTAGAGTGGTAAGGTTGATTTTGGGCCTGATGACTCTCGGTAGAGTTATTCAGTGAAAGATTAATTCTGTTATAAGACTTTCAACATAATTAGTTCAACTTTTGAAAATTCTATCTTTCTTTAAATGCTATTTTATGCAAATTAGCTCTATTACGGCTCTCTTTTTTATCCCTGTGCATTATTTATGTTCTACTTGGATGGCTTATTGAGTATTCAAAATACTCACCCTTGCATTCCCCAACCACCAGAAGAGGAGTCCATTAGCGAAGATAAAGGTGGCGCCTTTTGAGTTAGGCCCAGTCAAGTCTGCTTGTGGAGTGGAGTCATCGCTGCATCGTTTAGGAGTTGTTTATTTATATTCATTAGTGTTTTGAGGTTTCAATGCTACCTCTGTAATAAAGTACTTTATTAATTTTGTTGCGAACAATTATACTTATGATTTTCAATAAATTGTCTATTGTATACCTCGACTGATTCCTAGATGAGGGTACATTCTACACAATAAATCGTTAGGAAATGGTTGGAATTTCCGAGCGTAAAAAATAACATGGTTCGGTAGGAGTTGAATCTGCTTCTCCTTCAACAATAAGTCAAATATTTTATCTGCCTTTTTAATATCAAAATCATTTTCTATTGTTTTTCAGTAGATTTTACCTAAGGACACGTTATTGTCTTTTTTAATCCAGCTGACTCTATGTCGTTACTTAGAACGGCAGTCCTCCAATGGGGTTACCCACAGAGGTAGATTGATTTGGTTTGGGGTAGTCTCTGTGTTCACGATCCTATGGTTGCCTCAAAAACTAAGAGAGATAGACAAAATTTAGACAGGTTCAGGCCTCCCTGAGGATAATAACCACGATATTATTTGCTATCTTTACTAGTCATTCAAGATCGGCCGTTACGTCTTTAAGTTATTGCCAGTGATTAAGTGTGTTGGCCTACTGTCACCTCCGTCTTTCGAGTCCTCGTACTCGGGATATTTCTCGAGTCCTCAACTCGGGGTGTCATCCGAGCTTCTCTTTACATGTTACTGACTGTTTTGCTATTGACCGCCAATCCGACCTCTTTCGAGGTCATCTTTAGTGTCTTGTCTCCTAACCTCTTGTTCTGTCTGACTGCCCCAAGGCGACTCAGGGGGTACCCTGGGGTCATCCCCTCGACAGGAGCCCCCGATCTCTTCACGGCCGAAGGGCGACAGCCGTCTGGGTGGAGTCATTAGGCCGTGACGAGTACAAAGATGAGCTTCTTGATTAATTCCTTTCGTTTATCTAGTAGGTGCACCTGTCGGATGTAGCCCCTGAGCTAGGAGTCTCATAGAAAATCAGGCTTTAGGATTCAATATCTTGCGTACTTCAATAAGACAAGTCATTATTCAATCGGGCATCGTTGGAATGAGGGATGTCCGAGCCCCCGAGCGACTTGGCGATCGAGCGCCATTAGAGCGAGGGGAATCCGAGCTCTCGGGCATTCAGGCGATCAGGCGTCGTTGGAGTGAGGGGAATCCAAGCCCCTGAGGGTTCAGGTGATCGGGTGTCATTGGAGTGAGGGGAATCCGAGCCCTCGGGTGTTCAAGTGATCGGGCATCGTTGGACTGAGGGGAATCCAAGCCCCCGGGCGTCTAGGTGATCGAGCGTCGTTGGAGCGAGAGGAGTCCGAGCCCTCGGGCGTTCAGGCGATCAGGCATAGTTGGAGTGAGGGGAATCTAAGCCCCTGGGCGTTCAGGCAATCTGGCGTCGTTGGAGCGAAGGGAATCCAAGCCCCCGGGCATTCAGGCGATGGGACATGCAGTATAGGCGATGATCCGTGATCGATCTTAGGCATCTCTTTGCATCCCCGCTTCTTCAGCCATCCGATATGTCTCCAACGGTTGGCTGCGGTGTTCGGGGAAGTTGAAGCGGTTCAGGTGATGATGTGGCCTTCCATTCGGAGCACATCTCGATGCGGTTGCGAGGAATCCAAGAGATCAGTCTGTTACTTCACTGCCAGCTATAAATTGTCCCGTTCGTCTTCCACCGGTCGCACGCTCTCCATTTGCATTCAAGCTTTTGCTTTTGCCTTCTTCTTCCTTGTGCCAAACTCCTTCTTGCACTGGCTCCCCGTTGTCTCGGTCGCCATTGCAACTGTGTAGTGTGCTACCGCAAGGCGCGCCGCTTGTTCAACCTCAAACCCATCGCTCCTCCGTCGCATCCTCCGATGGCTTCATCCAAGGATAACGTTGACCGCTCCACCGAGTTTCATAACTTCATCTCCTCCAACCGACGCCTGAAGTACCTAGAGAAGGCCGGCGTTCTCCCGGCCTAGGCGCTGTCTCTTTGGCATCGGTGAATCGTTCCTGACTCCGAACACCGAAGAGCTGGTGGTGTTTGAGTTGTTCCTCCTCGGTGGGCTCGGACTGCCAGCGCACCCCTTCCTCCGCGGACTCCACCACTATGATATCTCCCTTGTCAGTCTCAACCCTAACTCCATTCTCCAAATCTCTATCTTCATCCACCTTTGCGAGGCCTATCTCGGCATTGAGCCCCACTTTGATCTCTTCCTCAACTTCTTCTAAATCAAACCATATTCTAAGAGGGTAGTCGAGGGGGCCAGACTCCAACTCCGTGATGGGAAGGCCACCGAGTACATCCCTGTCCCCCTCCTGACCTCGAACAAGGGCTAGCATAGCCAGTGGTTCTATGTTGGGAACCATAAGCCAGCCCTCTTCCCGAAGCTCGACCACCTCCCGACCTCAGCACGGACCTGATCGGACCGTTGCGGTTCGGGTGACCAAGGTCAAGTTGACGAGCTGGTCTGGATGGTCGCCGGCCTTCGAAAGTAGCAGTTGAAAGGGGTCGTCATGGCCCTGAACTTTGTGCTCCACCGCATCTAGCCCTGCAAGAGCCGGGCGTGGTCAGGGTACAACTACAAGGGTTAGGTCGACCTTTCCCGTGAGTCTCCAGAGGTGCTGTCCGTGGAGTTAGCCGACGCACGGGTGAGAGAGTTCTTCACGGCGAAGACCAAGATCACCAACAAAGACTGCCCGAAGGCCGATCGCCTCGCCAATCCCTGACCGAAGGTAAGGTGTCGCACTCATCCTTATTTGTGCTTTGTAATTGTTTCCTTTTTTTCCTTTGCGAGCTCACCTACCGGGTGTCGGGCATGTTGTGATACATTGTAGGAGTGAGACGTTCTGCTCCCTCACGCCGGTACCAGAGCAACCGCAAGCGGTCAGTGTGAAAGAGATCGATCGGGTCGATGGCCCGATCGGTAAGAAGAAGAAGGAGAAAGATCCCTCCGCTCCCGCGATGAAGAAGCCGTGGACGACGGTAGCATCCAAGGGCAAGCCTAAGGTGCTGTCATCGTTTCTAGGCAAGGCCGACGCTGAGTCAGAGACATCAGAGGGAGCCTCCATCGATGTCACGGTGGTGGTAGCGTCCTCATCCTCCTCGCAGTCTCTGCCTCTGTCGTCACGTCCACCGGGGGAGCCATCGGGCAAACCCTGACCAGTGAAGAAAGTGGCTTTCCGAAAGTCAGGCAGGTAATTTCTTCGTTCCTGAAAGCATATATGATAATATGGAATTTCGTGTCTTAACTTGTGCATTCATTAGGCCGCCCACTCTAGAGCCCAAGGGAGACAAGGTCTCCACCACAGGGGCGGTCGGTGGTGTCGATGCAGGGGCATTGGCGATCGCGCCAACCCTCGATGCGGGCTCATCGGGGTCAGCAGTGGCTTCGAGAGGTGTCAGCACGGGGGCGCTGGTGGTAGTGCCACCCCTAACGCAGGGTCATTGGAGCCGACGACCGCGCCAAGTGATGCTGATGTAGGGACATTGGCGATCGACCCGGCTCTTGACGTACGCTCATCATGGCCAGCTGCTGCTCTGACTGCCCCTGTCATGAAAATTGCTCCCCCGCGGATGCTCAGCCGACTGCTGGGCTCATGGGGGAGGACGTAGCGGTGGTCCCCTGATCGACTAAGGCGCCGGTGGAGTCTGGAGATCTAGTACCTCCTCTTGGCCGAGATGACATCCAGCGGGATGAGGAGGAGTGCCGACATCTCTTGATTTGGCTAGGGCTAGTGGCAGACGTAAGTCATCCTAGGGTTAAGTATTATCACAGTGCGTGTTAGGGCATCTAGCCGACCATACAAACAATTTGCGCCAATTCGGTGCAATGGACTAGGGGGCGAGCAATGCCCGGGTCCAACAATTGGAATCTCAGCTGGCCAAGGCCAAGGCTGGGCGAGAGGCGGCGGAGAAAGAAGCCACCGACCTCCGCACTCTGCTGGACGTTCAAGAATTTGGTAACGATCATGTACCTCTTGTACCTTACCATCGTATTCATGAAGTCATTCTAATTAGCTTGGTCGATAGACCGCCACTCTCTTGCGGTGCAGCTGGAGATAGCAATTTGGCTCATCGAGCGGTCGCAGACGACGGTGGAGACGGCACTTAGTGAGGCCAAGTAGGCCAAGAAGAAACATGTCGAGGCTGTCGGTGAGTATAAAAGTATGGTCGACCGGTACGTGCTTCCACTTGAAAGTCTGAGTGCTCATCTTGATGTTTTAATCATGATGCAGAGCTGCACCAGTGTGTCAAAGCCCACTTCGATGACTTGGAGTCTCGCTTGACTTGTGTTCAGGCAGACTTCGACAACTGCTGTGCTAGTGCCGAGGCGTTGTTGAAGATGGTGGATGATGAGCCAACGTGCGCTGACCTGCCTAAGAATGATTTCCTAGAGCGGCTTCGCGAGGCTCCCATGCGCCTCTGAAACCATGTCCAAGGGTGGTTACATATAGCGGCGGCGCACGCGCTTGGAATTGTCTAAGCGCTATACCCTAACACTCGGCTTGAACCGATTCGTGAGGGGTGGCCATCGATCGTCGAGGAACCCGACGTGGAGAAGTACTATGCCGAGGTAAAAGAAACAACCGACGTGCTAATCCAAGACCTGAAAGTATTCTTAGAAGAAACTTCCAAGTAGTATATTTTGATATGTAAAAACGTTGATGTAAATATGACAGTTTTATTTTAATTGCAATGACATTTGGAGTTTTATCCGTATGTTGTACCCGACCACCCAACTTGTTAATTCTCGAGTGCTTGGTATAGCCTTAGTTCACAACGTAGGGAAACTTAGCCATATACACGTATATTGAACCACGGGCTTCACAAGTCTTTGGAAAGGAACACAAAGGCGATCAAGCGACAGGCATACTGGAAAGAGATCATGAGGCGAGTTTGATGAGCCCTCGAGCGTTCGACGAGTTAACTGACAATACCTCCCCATGGAGCGGAACGGTGGAGCAGAACGGATACCAACTCGGGGTGATCGGTCGGGGTGATGCCTGACCGATCACCAGAGCTAGAGCGGGTCGGAGACTCTAGGTAAAGCGACAAGGGGCGAGCACTCGGGGGTCCAGTGGTTCATAGTTATTAGAGAAACGGAACTATTATTAACCCAGGATAAAAAAATACGTAGCTTATAATATCAGGGATAAAATCGACGTAGATGCTCGATGTTCTAGGAGTTGGGGATGCGCTGTCCATCTTCTCGAATCAACCGATAGGAGCCTGGCCGAGTCACCTCCGAGATAATGAATGGACACTTCCATGGGGCGGACAACTTGTGAGCACTAGCCGCAGACTGCACTCGGCGAAGGACCAAGTCTCCGATTTTGAATGACCGACCGTGTACATTACGATCATGATATCAGCGAAGTACTTGCTGGTACCAGTCAGACTGAATCATTGCGGCCAATCAGGCTTTCTCTATGCTATCAATGTATTCTTCTCTTATTTGTTCGGCGGCCCCCTCATCATAGTCTTGAATTCTAGGGGACTCGTGAAGCATATCCACGGGTAGAATGGCCTCCGACCCATAAAATAGGAAGAAAGGAGTACGACCAGTAGCTCTGCTCGGCTGAGTACGAAGTCCCCATAAGACAGCCGGTAATTCACGCAACCACCGACCGCCATACTTATAGAGAGGGTCAAAAACCCTAGCCTTCAAACCTTGAAGAATCATGTCATTGGCTCGTTCACATTGACCATTCGCCCGTGGATGTGCTTCCGATACGTATTTCACCTTAATGCACCGGTCTTCGCAAAATTTCTAGAAATTATTTACGATGAATTGTGTCCTGAGATCGGTGATGATTTGATTGGGGACGCTGAATCAATATGTAATTTCTTGGATGAAATCCACAGCCTTCTTCGTGGTGCAGGTCTTGAGTGGCATAACTTCAATCCACTTAGTGAACTTGTCAACGGCGACGAGCCGGTGATCAAACCCTGTGGAGCTTTCTAAAATGGTGTAGGACCGAAACTAGCGACCAGAGGGGGGGGTGAATGGGCGCAAAACAGAAAAACAGCGAAAAATAAAATTCTGGACAGAGGGTCCAAATCGGAAGTTCCGATTTGGAGCCGGAAGTTCCGACTGAGAGCCTGCACTGGAAGTTCCGAGACTATAAGCGCAAACCGGAAGTTCCGGTTGGAGTTGGAAGTTCCGATGTACCAGAAATTCTGGTCGGAGCCGGAAGTTCCGATTGATTCAGAACACCAGACTGAGAGCTCAAACCGGAAGTTCCGGACGGAGTCGGAAGTTCCGGTCGGAGCCGGAAGTTCCGATTGATCCAGAACGCCATACAGAGAGCTCAAAACAGAAGTTCCGGTGGCAATTCGGAAGTTTTGATTTGCCTAGATCAGCACGAAAAAACTTCAAAAACTCTCAAAATCAAGTTGTCCAAAAGAGGAAGATGATGGCCAAAGTGTAGATGAGTGCAACAAGCGTTCTATTGCAGAAGAAACGCACAAAAGCACTCAAACTACCTCAATCATCATCAAGACCGATTAAGACTTGGGCAACAAGAAAACTCTC
>KE371019.1:933781-955240 GCA_000418225.1 Zizania latifolia
GACCGGACGCCTCCGCGACCCCTCTGCCCGGTCGACGTCCGTCCGTGTACCTGAGTCGCATGACAGCTCCATCACGGTCAAGTCTTCTCATCCTCTTCTTCTTCTCATCATCTCCCCGGTTGACAAGCACTCATCACCTCATGGTGACTACCATGACTCCTCAAATGGCCGACTATGTCGAGCCCCCAGCATGCAAATGGCAATGAGGGTGTGATTGTCTAAAGTGCTTGCGTAAGAAGATGATTTTGCTTGGCAAAGAATTGGCACCCTTGACATCTTCTGACAAGTAATTTGGTGCCTTTGTTGGCAGTCGGCTAATAAAAACCCGACAGGAACACCTTTCCCACAAGAGTCCTGGCTCTAGCATGATTTTCGCATATTCCCGAGTGCACCTCCTTCAGGATGTTGGACCCTTCAGATCAGCTGACACATTTTAAGAGCACCCGAGTTTTTTGTGACTCATTTATACAATGCCGACCCCACGACGACGTATTGTTTACTTCACCGGGCGAGACAAATGGCCGAGTCCGTATCTTCGAGCAATTTGGCGGTGAGAATAAAGTCAATGAGGGGTTGGCGCCAATCTTCTTTATCTTCGGTGATGACCATGATGGATGGCTTCTCCTTGTCATCCGGGGATTCTGCTTCTTCAATCTGGACCGATGATTTCTGTAGTTCTTGGATAAATACTCCATTTGGCACTGTGGCTCTAGAAGATCCCATCTTGGCGAGACAGTCGGCGGTCGAGTTCTAGTCTCTAGGGACATGGTGAAACTCGAGGCCAAAGAACTTTCCTTCAAGCTTTCGTACTTCTCTACAATAGGCATCCATCTTTCCATTGGTGCATGACTAGTCTTTATTTACTTAGCTGATAGCCAACTTGGAATCTCCATAAACTATAAGCTGCTTAACCCTGAGTGAAACAGCAATACGCAGGCCATTAATGAGTGCCTCGTACTCAGCCACATTATTTGATGCTTTAAACAAGAGTTGCAGAACGTATTTCAAGCGTTCGCCCTGGGGGAAAATTAGGAGAACCCCTGCCTCGGCTCCATCAATACTAAGGGAACCATCAAAATACATGACCCAATGTTTTGGGGTCTCAGCTATCGGCAGGAGTTGAATTTCCTATCGGGGATCTCCTGCATTGCCAAGGATCCCCTTCCTCTTGATTTAGGCTTCTCCTCTATAGGCATGACTTACTTGGGCTTTCTCTTCCGAGTAGTCAAGCAAGAGGACTCGGGCTTTTTGTGGTCGGTGCGCTGGGGTGATCGGCAATCATCGTCCGAGCGTTTCTTCTACTTCCGAGGTTCTCATGTGGCCGGGCGCATTTGTTCGCGCTCGGTTTTTTCTGCATTAGCGTATTGCTCGGTGACGGTGATCATTTGTCCTAGTGTCGCTAGCTCATTCATAACCAAATGGCAGAATAGCTCTGAAGGCTTTCGCAATCCTTCCTAGAAAATCCGAATTACGTCATCGTTGGAGAATAGCTTCGAAGGGATTCGTCACTCCCTTGTCGTATTTAGCGTAGATCATATCAAGAGGCTGGCCTTTGCTAGGTCCCCTGGTAGTTGGCGATAAACATATCACATAACTGATCCCAGGAGTCAATGGAGCTCTCTAGGAGTCTTGCTAACCAATTAATGGTGGTCGGCATAAGCATCACAGGGAGATAATTCGCCATGATGTGCTGATCCCCATTTGCTGCTCGAACTGCTGTATAATATAACCACAGCCACTGTGAGGGATCAGTCTTACCGTCATAGGACTCAATGCCTGTCGGGTGAAAACCCTTGGGCCAGACAACCCGGCGGAGTTGTTCCGTGAAAGCTGGGAACCTGTTATGGCGAGTATTCATATCATCACGCCAGTCGGCTCTCGGGGTGCCATGACTTCAGTCATATTGCTCCCGACAACGCATTTGGCCACGTTCGCGATCACCACGGCGGTGAGAGATAATATTACGGGCGTCACACACTTGGTTAACAATTTCCCGAGCATCGCCCAAATAGGAGCTTCCTTGATGCTCATTCAATCGGGACCGCTGCGAAGGACCAGATGGTCGGGCGTCATTTTGATTGGTGGAGAGCGAGCGGCCGGGCGAGGCCAAATCAACAATTTAGGCAGCGGTGGCCTGTGTCATCGTCCGGGCCCTCTATAGTTCCGAAGTCTCGGGGAGGGCGGAGAGTGCCCTTTCGATTGTGACCAGATTTACCGTAGGCGTACGGTACATGGCATGACCTTCAAAGTCCACTATGAAATCTTCGTGATTATTCTGATGAGAGCCTTCTACCATGGGGTCCTTGCCCCGACGAATGGAGCAGGCAGTGTTTCGCTGTCGGTGTTCTCGACGATGGCTGCTAGACTCGACAGCATTGGTAGTAGGCTCGTCCTTAGAAACAGCGGCCATCACCATCATAATGGAGCTTGGTGGAGTCGGCAAGCTGGTCGACATGCTTCTCTTCTTGGATCATACCGAGACAACCTCGGTGAATTGGTGTCGCTGGACCATGTGTCCATTCGGGGTAGAGAAAATGACATAGTCGGTGGAAGAGTCGTTGGAGATTGTTCGGCGGGCGTTCGGTGGGGTCGGGCGTTCGGGTGTTGGGGTCACCCAGTTGCAAGGGCGGGTCGCCCCCCGGGTGATGGAGGGAGTCGGCCGCACAGCGGGCAACCACAACGTCTTCGCCTGGCTGGCAGCGAAGTCAGACAAGACGAGCTGGTGCATGGTGTTGCCAACGAAGGTGAGGCTTCCGAAGGTGATGACGGAGCCGACGGGGACCCTGGTGCTGAAGTTGCAAACGATGGCCATAAGATCCGAATGAAAAAGTCACAGAAACCTCCCCTACCTAGTGCGCTAACTGTCATTACTTAGAATGGCAGTCCTCCGACGGGGTTACCTATGGAGGTAGATTGATTTGGTTTTGGGTAGTCTCTGTGTTCGCGATCCTATAGTTGCCTCGAAAACTAAGAGAGATAGACAAAATTTAGATAGATTCGGGCCTCCCAAAGGATAATAACCCTAGTCTTGTGTGATAAAGTATGCAGGTGTAAGTTGTGCGTAAGTCCCAGTGTCCTCCTGAGGGAGGTACCCCTGACCCCTTTATATATCCTAGGTATCGGGGGTTACCATTAGGCTTTAACTACCTCAATTAAGTCCCTTTATATTGGGCAAATTACCAGGAATCATGGGCTAATAACCATGATATTATTTACTACCTTTACTAGTCATTCAAGACCGATGGTTACGTCTTTAAGTTATTGCCAGCGATTAAGTGTGTGGGCCTGCTATCGCCTCTACCTTCCGAGTCCTCGTACTCAAGATATTTCCCGAGTCCTCAACTCGGGGTGTCATCCGAGCTTCCCTTTGCATCTTGCTGACTGTTTTGTTGCTGACCGCCGATCTGACCTCTTTCGAGGTCATCTTTAGTGTCTTGTCTCCTAACCCCTTGTTCTGTCCGACCACCCCAAGGCGACTCGGGGGTACCCGGGGTCATCCCCCTGACACTCTGTAAGGCCGATTTCATAATCCTCTTGCTCCGATTCCAACAAGTAGAACTGTACCTGTGCAACTCATTTTTGCAACTTCTCTTTCCATGCCTCCTAGAATTGACTTTCATATGCCTAAATCCTTTGCACAAGATGTGCTAAACTGTCAAACTATTGGGAAGAGAATCTTTCTCTAATCGGCGTCAGCAGGACTATAAAAGTTAATTCAGCCAACTAGACTATAACATCGGTTTCTAACATCACGGAATCGCTAAATAAATTCATGAACCGATTCATCCAAACACTGCTTTATAGCTGTTAAATCCATTAATTTCATTTCTTGAATACCGGCAAAGAAATATTTGTGAAACTATTTCTCCAAAATGACCCATCCTTTAATCGAATTTGTTTGGAGCGATGAAAACCAAGTGAAGGCTGATCCCGACAAAGACGACAGAAAAAATCTCACTCGCAATGCTTCTTCAACCGATGCTTCACCACATTGCGCAAGAAATCAGCTGATATGTTCAACTGTTGAGGTATTATCTTAACTAGAAAACTTTAAGAAATCTGGAACTCTATACCTGTTTGATAACAGCACCCTATCAAATCAATCTGGATAGGATGTCGATACATAAAGCTCTGCTCCTTTGGCCAAAGCCCAAATTGATCTCTCATAATTTTCATAATCTTGAAAGCAAAATCATCCTCCTGTCGCACCGAATAATATTGGATTGGCATCATCACTCTTTCTTGCTGGTAATACTCTCTTCTGGGTAGATTACCATCAAACCCCATCTAGTGCTGTTGTGGCCCATAATATGAAGTCTAATGATATTCCGGTGGAGGTGCATTCATCCAGGGCTGAGGATGTTGCGGCTACACACCGATTGTTGCTTGTGGTAAAGGTATTAGACTTAGAATTACATTTTGCTCCAGCCCATATGTCACTGGAGGAACAGCAATGTCATCGGTGGAGGCAAACTCAAGACAATAGGCACCGATGACCTCTGCGACAAACATATTGGTCCTTGGATGGCTCCTAGGACCCTTGTCTTCTTGATTAACCCTTGCAAAGTATTTACTAACACCCTAGATTGATTTATCAATGCATGATGAACAACCTCGTTAACCGATTCTTGAAATGACCTTCTTGGGCTAGTAGGCCCTAGCTACTAGCCTCCCCTGGTGGAGCAGGCACCGAGAGTTGACTCTTTTGAATCGGTCCACACCGAGTCAGGCTGAATAATTCTAAATATAATTTCTGAAAATCTTTAACGACCGTAGGCTACTTCTTTTCTTTGTTCTTCAGTTAGGTTCTCCATGGTGACTGGGATGATGTTGTTGGTGTTATCGATCTCCTTTCCTGCCATGCTGTTGATGAAGAACTTGCCGATTTCTAAAGATGATGACGATGATCCCACCGAGAGTGCCAAGAAAACATGTTGACGCAAAAATCGCATAGGGATCTCTCCACCTTCACATTCGAAGGCCTGGGAGAGTCTGCTTAACTCTAGTACAGGTCCTAAAAACCCGGAGGTGTACAAAGCGTGCCAGTCAATTTGACCTGCAATTGCTAAGGAAGAAAACATGAGTTGTTGTAACACTATCGGACGATGGCCAATCAGCATCGACTTCGATAGCACCTGGAATGACTGCGATGCATCGCATGAGATCATTTAAACGATAACTTATCGGCTATTACTTTTACATCTATCAGGACCTTATCGGCAAGATATATCAATCAACTTGAACAATGCTCTTAACACATCAATCTTTACCGTTCAAACCTAACCGATGCAGCATAAAGATATCGTGCTAAATATAATTAAGCCAGATTGATCAAATGAAAAGGTAACCTATCAGCTAAAACCCCGATATACGGTGGATCTATGAGCTAGATTAAACCATCTCGCATGCATCACATAAGCATAATGGATCAGACCCAACCGAGACAGCATTATACTTGTGATCGTCATGTGATCCTGCTTAACTTTGGCCACAAGGCCAACGTAATTGATGAACACATTGATCAAAATGATAAAGAACACTAAGTAAAAAAACTAATGTATTACACAGATAACTAGCAAACCAATTGATCTAATAATAGTATCAGACTCAACCAAGGAAGCTATATTAAATCAATTAAGCTTACCGAGAAGGCTATCCCTGGCGTGATTAGAGATCAAACTGAACTGATACAGCCTGATCCCACATAGGGAATCGCCCTAATGCTACATACCTAAGGTGGCGATGCACCAAGCGTTGTTTGGTAGATTTGACTAAACATATTTACAATGATCCGGGGCACAACTATTTATAGATGGGGAAGAAACTAATTTGTGTACGACACAGAATCTAAACTAATTTCTTATCTAATAACTAAGATAACAGGCTCATCAGGGACAAGCCCACCTCGCATATGTTTTAATCTTTCCTACCAAGTCCCATTTGGCGGCCCATCAGCCCAGCCAGTAAATCCAATAGTGGGTGTTCTTCATGCCCTGTCGACCCAACTTCTGGTGTCAACAGTTATAAGCGGTATTGTATTCATATGTAGATATTAGTTATAAGCCACATGAAACAAGAATGTTTGCTTTGTACTTCTTTCAGCTTTGTCTTATCTAAGCTGCAGTGGTTTACCATTCTCTATATAACATAGAATAAAATAAGAGATCTTGCCACTCGTATAAATATCTAGTAGGAGTAGTTTCTGAAATGTGATAAGAATGCGGATAAGGATACTCATAAGTGATATTGTCGTACGTTATAGAGTCAAAACTAGAACTGTAACTATCATGCATGCATGTGAATCAATACAACCAACGCTTGTGAATCAACATGCTTTTTACAAATAATCAATGGGCAACACTAATGAAGCACAAAATTTTATTTGATCAAATATATAACATTAATCCAAAAGCACTGCATGCAAAGAATCAAACAATAACGCGTGAAGAAGATTGAAAAGTGAATTGTTTTTGTATTTTGTATTTTTGTTCATCTTGTTTGGTTCATAACTTTATAATAGTTCAATATTTTTAAAAACTAATTTTACCATAAATTATATTAATTCATCTACTATTTATAGGATTTTTTTAAAAAAAATTCAATTTCAAATTTTAAATTTAAATAAATTCAGCCGGTTTACGTGTGCCAACCATCAGCGGCTCGTCGGCTACCGTATGGTAGCCGTGGTAGCCGAACAGTAACGCTAACCCTTCTGGGAAGAAAGAAATGATGTCGTTCTGTTTTTAAGGGCATAAATTAAGAAGTTATCTGTTTAATTAGTAGTGTATGTTACACTAATTAAATGGTGTGCTCTCCTTATCGTCGTTAGCGGGTCAGCTCCTTCCTAGTCTGCAAAGCACCAAAATCAGGGCAACCAAGCGATCGATTCATACACGTGATGAAAGTGCATGCGGCCGCCAATAATTTGGCTATCGACCTTTTGCTATCCAGCACACACATCTTCTACTATCTGTCGGAAAAAAAGCAGCCACCAAGAGTATATGTTATATATAATATGACAGGATATGCATATGGTACGATAGTATGTGTTTCCTGTGTTGAGCTTGTTTCTAATATTACGACTACCAAAAGTTATAGAAAATTTAGAATTTTAGAACGTAATTTTAAATATTGCACGGATATTTTCCTTCATTCTTTTTTCACTTTTATATTCTAGCTAAGATCATCATGAATACAAATATAAAATCTTGCATAAATTATTTTTCATTACCAATAAGTTAGATAAGTTTTTTATTTTAAATAAGAACGAGTGCTGTTGAAACACTTTACCGAATGTTTTTAGCTTTAACCGTGTGCCCAAGCACACGGCAAAGTGCCGAAGTCCGGTAGTGAGACCCTCGTATTGTACTTTCGTGCTATATATACATACACACACTAATAATGTACACTTTTCCTTCTGCCAATCTCTCGGCAACGAAACTTGAACTAGCGAATTAACCGTACACCATGACACATTACCCAGGTCAATGCAATGACTTGGCTGACAGTGGCCTGAATGGAAGTTATCTGCCGACGGTTTTATCATGACATGTACACAAAGGGACAGTATTTAAATCACATACAAGATAGAAACTGTGAAAGCCATTTTGCAAAAGTTTCAATTAAACCCAAATTTAATATAATATATGTAGGGTGATATTACACGAAATTATAAAAGATTGGAAGATCAACTCAATTTATATTTTACATGATGGTTTTGTATCTATTTAGCTTGCAGTGCATTATAGCACACGCCAGCGTTTTTATCAAAAAAATTTGTCAGTTTTGACGACACAACTATAAATATAAAAATCTATAAAATATTTGTGTTGTAAAATTATCAGACTCAACTTTTTTTCAAAACAAATAATAACACATCAAACTCAACATATTTTGAGGCCAATAGCATAGGAAAACGAGTGAGACTAGAAGCTAAGGCCCGCGCCGCCTGGTTAGCCACTTATATTTGATCTGCAGGGTCATGAGCTCCGATCCTAACACCGGCCGGATTGACAGTTGAACAGCAACTAGCTAGCACAGGGATGGACGAATTGATTGATGGATGTGATCAATCGATGAGACATCTGCTAAAGTGACCAACTAATCAATGCAATCCTATGGCCCCGACGCGACGTCGAGAGAGCGAGAAATGGCAGAACTAGTACAAAATTGATAGACGACAGTACGATACTCCCTCTGTCTCAGGAACGTTTGGTTCCGTAGATTAAAATTTAGTCCGTATTACATCGAATGTTTGGATATCAATTTAAAGGAGTAAACGTGAATTAATTATAAAAATAATTACAGAATCGGAGGATTATTCGCGAGAGAAATCTATTAAGCTTAATTAATCCATGATTAGCAAATATTTACTGTAGCATCACATTGTCAAATCATGACGTAATTAGGCTCATTAGATTTGTCTCGCGAATAATCCACCGATTATGAATAGGTTTTGTAAATAGTCTACATTTAATACTCTAAAATAGTATCTAAACATTCGATGTGATAGGGACTAAAGTTTAATCCCTGTAACCAAACGAGGCCTTAATGTTACGCAACAAATTTAAACAGTGAATTTTTTAATAAATTTTATAAACATGATCAAATTTTGGTCCAGGAGATTTTTTATTATTCTATAGTTGAAAGTATATAAAAATCTTTATTATATATTAGAGCACAAGGTTTTTATTTAGATTTTTATCTTAACTAGAATATATAACAATCATACATCATAGTGTCTTTAACTTAAATGCAAAGTATCCTAGGTTAATACTTAGAGTTTTGTACTTCTGTGTGTTTAAACTTAGTATTTTATAAGAAGGTTATATGCTATCATGAGATGAATGGATATTCACAACAAACTATTTGCTACATACATCTTTGTTATTTTGATTGTATTCACCGGCCCTATTATACCATCACACTGCTAACCTTGTCACCTTGATACATGTACTCTGTTTAGGTCGGCATCTTAAGGGTCGTCGCATGAAATATCTCTAGCTTTTCTCTAAATTAGGAATGAGACATGATAATTAAATTAGATACATAAGATCAAACACCTTAAATATAAGATAACATATGACAAACATATTTAATATAAATTGATCAATGTTTCATTGACGCACGTCTAAACTGAATTGTCTTAGTCACCTAGCTTGTTTGATAGTCGAGAGCTAGGGAGAGGAGGCGCGAGCGTCAACGTACACTGGCGGCGCGCCACACGTTGGACGATTGCCATCCATCGTGGATTGTATGGAATTATGGATCGCAGATTAGCAGGTAGGTCGGCCGGCCCCAACCAAAGCAATTATGTAACGTGGATCCATGGACCAACCAGCTTCCCTCCTATGTTATCTCTTCCCTACAATTATTGCTTCCTCAATTCGATGCTTCTATATATTTGCACCTGCGCCTTCTAAGTTGTACCTACCAACAACATGCTAGCTATCAACATAGAACTCATGAATATCCAAAGAGGTACGTAGCTAGCTAATTGCATATATGCTATACACACACACACACACACGCACACACACTAGTAGACATGATGCATCACGAGCTATCTGTCTCTATTATTCATAGATCGTTTCTGATCAAGGCAGCGGTTAGATAAGGATCACTTCTTCAGTTCCTTGCCACCAAGATCTCAATATACCCTCAATTGGGACAACAGTACAGATAAAACCCCAGCAAGGTTTGATACTATCTTAGCCAATGTCTGTACGTACGGCAGAATTATTTATAAGCTTAGTTACTGATTATTTTGATCCCTTGTATTTTTGTTTTGTTCTAATACATGCATGCATTTTTTATCAACTATTTGTGTTATATATATGAGCTAGCTAGATAGCTTGCTCAAACGAGCAAATTTACTACGAACGTATACTACTCACACACACACACAAACTAATTAGGTTTACAGCACGCATGTGGTTGACTATTTAATTAGTTTAATCACACACACATATTGCAATTCTCCTTCAATTGTACAAATTAATATACAAGTCTACATGCATGTGTGCATTCATCGATTTTAAAATTTGAACGAGCTGAATCCCCCAATTTATTAACTACAACAGTACGTACGATCGATAGACTTGAGATGATCCGGCCAGAAAATTAAGCATGCTATGTTACCGCAGTTTGATAATTAAGTCAGTCAGGATAGGGTGTATTATTACTTCCTTGAGTGACAGCTGATCGATGTGGGGGCAGTCTTAATTATATAGATTGATAAATTAACAAAAGGAAAAAGTCGAAATCACACTATCAAGTTTGTTATATGTTTAAATAACCATATGGAAAAAAAACAGTTTAAAAATACCCAACGATATTGTAAAAAGGTTTATTTTTCATCTTTGAATAGCGGTTTTGCTGATGTGACGAAACGTGACCCTGTTTTGGCTGACTGTGCAGTTGACATGGCCGATCGACAAAAAAGTATAAATCACACCATTCAAGTTTGTTCGATTTTTGAATAACCCCCTGAAGAAAAAAAGTGTTTAAAAATTATGTTTTTATTTTAATTCCGAGATGTTCTATTTCATATAATTCTCTCCATTTTTATTTTCTTAACAGACTGAGAATTTTTTTGCTTCGTTTCCATTCGTAACAATACCTAAGAAATCTATGTAATCATCTCATTAAGCTATCATCATGCAGCTGTACTCAACGGGGAGCATCTTAAATTTTTTAGGCAAATTTTACGGTACACTAGAAATATTGTGGATCATCCATTTATTTTGATCTAATGGTTAGGATTAAAGATGATAATCTATTATCTCCTAGGAAGTAGGAGGTAATAGGTCACCTTTGATTTTTCTGTGCAGACTTTCTAATTTTCTGCGTTAACTTTCTAATTTCCTGCACATACTTTTTTAATTTTCTGTACTGACTTTCCAATTATCTGTCGATCACCAAGTATTTTTAATTTTAGTTTATTTTTAATCCTAATTAAAATCAATGGTCCAGATTAATTTTATATATTACCTCTTAAAAGGTAATGGGTGTATCGTAAAAGAGCTTTTTTTTATATATTGTGAACGTTAAGTTATCCACTGATGAACTGAATTTAAATTAATTAATTCAGCTAAGTGGACCGTACGACCCTTTCTTTTTCATTCTTAATTTACTGCATGCTCTTTTTCCAACCATTTCCTTTTACTACTCTAATGCTTCTACTCACCTCTGACACCTACTGTTCTCTTTTTAAGAATTGCTAACCCTATTCTAAAATACATAGATACATATAGTCAAACTTTAGAATCTTAAATTATTAATAGACAATTATTATGATTTAGACTTAGACATTTTTAAACTTTTTTGGATGTTATTTAAACATCGGGCAAGCTTGAGGTGTGATTTGGATTTTTTCCTTAACAAAAACATTGCAGTCACAACGTACAATTGAGTCGGCAGGTTTGCACATGGCAGGATATATATATAGATAGACACATTCATGCATCATGTGCTACAAACTACATGTCTATCTTGTTAATTACCCACTGCACACGCTGACATGCATGCGGCCGCTCGATCTTTTCTTCTTGCTGTCCTTGATAATAATGCACGAGGTCTAACATCGATCTACTGCATGACTCCGGCCGTTAGGTATATGAAATTCCTGCGGTAGCTGATCCTGTATATATATGAAATTCATTTCTGCCAAACTTATGGTAAATTATATTCCTATATATATACAACGTTTAAGCACTTGGAATCGCATGCGTCAATGCCATTATTTTACATGCATGCATGTTGCTCCATTGATTGTTATTTGACGCTTTGTTTTTTATTAATTGCTACTTGTGTCGCGTCACCTATTGCTTTATATAGCTTTAATTTTCACGTAAACATGGAATTTCATATCAATTAGTTCAATTTCTGAAGGAATCAAGAAAACTTTTGAAAATTACCTGCATATATATATTTGAGTTTTGCAGCAATCTTTAATTTGATTAAATATTTGAGTTGACCATATTTTTAGTTTAATAACAAACTGAACAAGCAATAAGATATTTTGTCAAGAAAAAAATCTACTTTACCCTCCGAAGTATTACCCTGTAGACGAATGTTGCTCCCAACTAAAAAATCAGGCTCTTAATCCTCCGAACTAATCTATACAGGACAAATAGCCCCCCGGACGGTTTTACGGCGGTTTTGCTGATGTGACAGTCCACGTACGCTGGTGGTTTTGCTGACATGGCGGTCTACGCTGGTGGTTTTGTTGACGTGGTTGTCCACGTGGCCCAGCTCTGGAATCTGAACAGTGGGACCCGCTTGTCAACGATACAGAAAAAATTTTGGTGGGACCCACTTGTCAGTGACTTATATAAATTTTTTTCTTTTTTTTTTCTTTTCTTTTCTCTTCTTTTCTTCTTTTCTTTCTCCTTTTTCTTTTCTTCTTTTCTTTCTCCTTTTTCTTTCCTTCTTTTCTTTTCTTCTTTTTTTCTTTTTTCTTCCTAGGTTGGCCGGCAGGAAAGAGGGGGAGGAGGAAGGAGGAAGAAGAAGGAAAGAAGAAGGGGAAAGAAAAGAAGAAAAGAAAAGAAAAGAAGAAAAGAAAAGAAAAGAAAAAAAGAAAGAATTTTTTTTATACAAGTCACTGACAAGCTGGTCCCACTAATTTTTTTTCTATGTCACTGACAAGCGGGTCCCATCGTTCAGATTCCAGCGCTGGGCCACGTGGATAGCCACGTCATCAAAACCGCCAGTGTGGATTGCCACGTCAGCAAAACCGCCAGCGTGGACTGACACGTCAGTAAAACCGCCGCAGAAAATCACCTCGTGGGGTTATTTATCCGGTATAGATTAGTTCGGGGATTAAGAGGCTGGTTTTTTAGTTGAGGGTAACATTTGTCTACAGGATAATACTTCGGGAGTAAAGTAGACTTTTTTCTTTTGTCAGTCTCGTGACAGGGTATACTTGACCATTGCCATTATTTTTTTGCCCTGGGATGTATATATGATGATTTGCTGACAAATGTACGTATCAACTATTGCGTTAGTCTGATTTAATTAATTACCCATCGACTCTAATTAATACCAGAGAAAAAACACCGTCAACTCATCAGTTAGGACAAAATTACCTCCCTAGCTAACACAATCCAAGGGGGAATAATAAGTCCTACGTGGCATCCTACGTGGTAGTGGAGCCTACCTGTCATTGCCTTTTCCTCCTCTACGCTGGACTCCTCTCTCTTTCCTCCGACGACAACTCCATCTCCTCCATCCATGGCGCTGCTGTCCATTCCCTCCTCGGTGATGCCGGCTGCTGGGCTTGGTCCCCTTTCCCTCCTTGAAGCCCGTCGCTGGCTGCCAGGCAGCGCGCCAACACTCGCTTGCTTCTCTGCTCTGCTCTGAGGGGTCGATCGCTGTAGGATGCCGGCGAGGAGCTCGCGGAGAGCTGAGGTCCCTGACGCCGCCATGCGAGGAGCGAAGAGGAACTGGCTGGTCTTCGATTCTTCCTTTTCTTGGAAATCACCCGGTGAACCGCCCAAGCACACAGAAAACTTTCATCGTATCATCTGCTTTCCTGTGAGCTCGACGCGAAGAGAATGATGGCCGTGCTAATCGAGATGTGCTTTCCTGATGGTTTTCTTCGGTCCGGCCACTCTCTTCTCCGCTCATGCTGCTTGTTAATTTGCTTTGCATTTCCTTTTCCGTTCAGTATTAGGCAGCGCGCGCATGCTGTAGCCGCTCGATTCCCCACGAATTACTTGGTGGCAACTGTACCTCATTTTCTGAACTTCTTTTAGTTCAATTAAAGTCAACAGATTGGTCGTTCAGTTCGATTGAATTTGAGCTTATGTGACAGGAGAGATGCGTCCTTAATTAGTTTATCCCTGAATTGGGTAGTCAATTGTATATATCCCTGAATTGGGTACTAATTAACAGAGTCAAGATCGATTAGTTAAATATACTATATGCGTGCAGTGAGTGGCTACCACGAGTGACATGATCGGGCAAGAAGTATAGGAATTACCCGGCCGGCGTACGCGCGTATAGGTTGTGAGCATATTTTAACTTTGCATTATTTTATCGATATCACACATTATGTTGGTCGATCGGTAAGCACAACACTTTGACATGCCAGTCGGAATTGAAGCTGCCATTTTAATTTGCAGGACAGACAAAATATACGCCTCGTCGATCAAAGAGAGTAGTTAATGGACGACGACTCCAATCCGCCGCTGATGGCTACGTACAAGCATCTCTTCGTCGTCGACGGCCACCCGCACTGTCTGGACGCCGCCGGCGACCGCGACGACAACCACGAGTGTGCCCTCCCTGTTATCGACCTCGCCCTCCTGGACAAGGTCCAGTCGGTGGACATCGTGCGCGCGGCGTCGGAGTGGGGCTTCTTCCAGGTCACCAACCACGGCGTGCCGCAGGCGCTGCTGCGGCAGCTGCACGACGCGCAGGTGGCCGTTTTCCGGCGGTCCTTCCAGCACAAGGTGAGCGAGAGGCTGCTCGACTTCTCGCCGGAGAGCTACCGCTGGGGCACGCCGACCGCCACCTGCCTGGAACAGCTGTCGTGGTCGGAGGCGTACCACATCCCCATGGCGCCAGCCACTGGCGACAAGCAGCGCAGGACCAGCAGCTTCAGTGCGGTGATCGAGGACGTGTCGACGGCGATGTCCGAGCTGGCGCAGAAGCTGGCGGCGATCCTGACGGGAGGCCTGGGTGGCGACGCCAAAGCCGACGAGACGATGCATCGGTGCACGAGGGACACATGCTTCCTGCGGCTGAACCGGTACCCGCCGTGCGCGATGGGCAGCGGCGCCGCCTTCGGGCTGTGCCCGCACACGGACAGCGACTTCCTAACCATCCTGCACCAGCACGACGACCACGTCGGCGGCCTGCAGCTGCTGAAGGGCGGCCGGTGGGTCGCCGTGAAGCCGGACCCGAGCGCGCTCATCGTGAACGTCGGCGACCTCCTGCAGGCGTGGAGCAACAACGTGTACAGGAGCGTGGAACACAGGGTGATGGCGAACGCGACGGTGGAGCGCTTCTCGGTGGCCTTCTTCCTCTGCCCGTCGTACGACACGGTGATCCGGCCGCGAAGCAGCAGCAGCAGGCATGGCCTGTACCGCAGCTTCACCTTCGGCGAGTACAGGAAGCAGATCAGGGAGGATGTCAGGCTCACAGGCCGCAAGCTTGGCCTGCACCGCTTTCGCCGCCTTCCTCCGTCGTCCATCTCTTCTTAATTACCTACCCCATCGGGAAAAAAATTGTGTGCAGTCGGGCTGCAGGATGCCACCCCTGCAGCCCGACCTCGGATTCGTGCCACGTGGCGTGGAATCCAATCGGATGATGGAGCGAAGCAGCCGCCCTGCGTCCGCCCGCTCGGCTCCTCTGCTCCGCACGCTCGTCTTCGGCTCCTCCGCTCGGCTCTGTTGCCTTCCTTGCTCAGTCCTGCCCAACCTCTCCACGGCAGCCGCTGTGCCACGGGCGACTGCGGCAGGACGCTGCACTGCAACAGCACCGACGACGCATCGCCCGCAGCCATGCTCTGGAGGCACAACAACAACTCCCTAATGTTTTCAAGATAAGGCCGCATGCACATTTCAGAAAACCTGGAAAGAACATCTTGCACTGCACTTTTGGAGAGACATTTTAATTGTAACCCATCAGCTTCCAAAATGCTTTGTCCAAATGCATGCAAGAGTTTGCTCATACTTGTAAATAAGAAATGTAGTTCAGGAAGTAAAATCTGAAAGTGTCATGCTTGGTTGGTCTGACAGCATAGACGAAGTTCGGTAGTATTATCACTATCAGACTAGCCAGAACCAGCTTCTGGAGCAATGTCCAACGTCTTTGTAGACAATGTAGTTTTACCCTATCCAATTTCTTATCCTTTGTTAAGACATGAAAACTAACCACTGAGATCTTCAGCAGATTTTAATATGATATCAATCACATTCTCTGGTGGACAAAATAAGTCAGTTGTTGAGTGCAATATGAACAACAAGCTCTGATGGAGAATTTCATTAGGCAAGTGTCCTTTCCATTGGAATTGCTTCATAATGCAATGACAAAACATAGCCTGGTTTTTTCTGACCAAAGTTACAACATCATCAAGGTGTCTAGTCTCTGGTGAAATTTCCATATACTGCTTGCAATTTTCAGCACCATCTAGAAAGGTTCCCCATCAGGTATCTTTTCTTGGTTATTCGCAATCAAATCTTGCAGCTTGCATGAGTAAATCTAGGACAACTTCATCTCGTTGTAAATTCTCCCTGTGAACTGAGCTAGTTCTGGAACACATCAAATTTAGATAACACTGTAAAACGTGCAAGTTCAGGAGGAATTTCACATATATCAAATTCAGACATCACATTCTTCAGGCTCTCAATACTTTCTGAAACATCCCCATCCAAGTGTATCTCCATCAGCGTGGCGGGCGGGCGGCGTATCGCCGGCGTTGTTGTAGTGTAGCATCCTGCTGCAGTCGTGGCGCAGCGGCCAGGGCCGACGGCATCGAAGCTGCATCCCTGCCGGACCTAGACGTTGTTGGGCGCCAGCAGCTCCTTTCTGGCGTCCAGCTGAATCCCCGGCCACACCGCCACTGCCATTGCCAGCGCTACACCACAATCGCGTGGAGGGGTTGGGCAAGGCTGAGTCGAGGTAGGCAACAGAGCCGAGCGGAGGAGCCGAAGCCGACCGCACGCTGCAGAGATGAGGAACCGAGCGGACGGACGCCGCGAACGTGGGGCGGCTGCTTCGCTCCATCATCTGATTGGATTTCACGCCACGTGGCACGAATCTGAGGTCAGGCTGCAGGGGTGGTGTCGTGCAGCCCGACTGCACATAATTTTTTTCCCCTCATCGACATCACATATATGCACCTTCATTAATATTTAAGAATATATAGTGTGTAGGGTCGACAATGTAGGTGGAATAAGTAATATTGATATGAGCATTATGTCATTATGGAATGTTTTTGAAAAAATTCACTTTTGAGATTAGAAATTATAATATTTGAGACAAAATTTAAATAGTACAAATGGCTGTATATTACGATGGAGGGAGTACCTAACTAGCTACTCCATACATGCATTAATCTTTCTATCTATCTATCTATCTATCTATATATATCCATCTACACAACTGTAGAAACCGTTATTGGTGTCAGGTCAAAATCGTCATCAGTGACGGGTTTTAGTCGAAACTAATAGTCCACGAATGTCAGTGGTTGTTTTAGAACCACCACTGACATCCACTTTGAGCTGATAAGCCACTTTTAGTGACGTACGAACCGCCACTGAAAGTGAGTATCAATGGTGGTTCATCATAAGAACTGACACTGAAAGTGTCACTAGCCCAAGCAGCGAAGCTACATCAATTAGTCAATCGATTTTGAAATTAACTACTAATATATACACACAGATATTATGCAACAAATTTATGTCATCACCACTTCACATCACCCAACCACAAGATCCATTTGATTGTTTTATTTATCTCTATATACATCAATACATACATATGCATGCATTTACAATCTCTTTTTATAATACTAGAGTAGAGGCTTGATTAGTTGTATGCCATGCATATTGCGATGTCTCTAAATTTTTATCTTTTTGTTGCTACATCAACAAATTAAAGGAAGATAAGATGAGGAACGAAAAAAGTCATAAAAGCTTTTCTAAAGAGAATATGTTTAAGAGATTTTATACATAGAATATGATTGCTTTTTGATGTCGGCAAGCCCACGACTGTTCACGAATAGCTTCACGTCATCTTCGATGAACCTCTTCTCCTTCTTCATCTTCTCTACGCTCACTATGGTACTGGTTTCTTTCCCAATGCTTTCCTTCTCTACAACAAGGAATAGCAAGTGTCAGATATTAAAAACAAGGCAACCGATTGAAATGGTTAAGAAGAAGAAGAGAGGGCAGTGGGCAGTGGCCAAATAGTGGGATGCGTGGTTTATATATATAGATAAGAGTAGCTATCAGGGGCGATTGATGAGAGCAACTGCTAGTTACTATCAGTAGTGGTTCATAATACAAACTTATTGACACAATAATCATACGGAGATCTTTGCACCTTCACACTCGAAGACCTAGAAGATTTGCTTCCACTCCAGTGCAAGTCCTTAAGCTCAAAGATTGCAGAGCATGCTAGTCAATTTGATCCTACAATAGACAAGGAGTAGAATATTAATTGTCCTAACATTATCGGTCGATAACCTATCAGCATCGGCTCCAATGGCACCTTATTCAGCTATAATATATCGAATACAAAACTAGATACACTGCATTGGATTATGATAACAACATAACATATTGGCTTAATCATACTCAACAGATTGGGTGAATGCAATGCAATGATCATCGATATAATAGAATAACGAACGTCTAGACTATAATATGCCTAACTTTCAGCATGCATATCGGCTTATGAAGGATAAACCTATCTATGTTGGCAACAACCTTTTAACAGCTCAAACCCAATCGAGACAATGTCAAAGATCATAGCAAACATGATAGAGTATAAGCCTTAAGGAACTAATCTGATATGAATAGATTAAAGATAACTTACTGGCTACAACTCCAATAAAACATCAATCTACCACCTTTAGTTAATTGATCCCTCATAACCTATATAAATCTACTAGATCCGACTAAACCGAAGTAGTACTAGATTCATAATAGTTACTCAATCTCGTTTAACGAAAAGCACAAGACCAACATGATTGATACAATAAACTGATCTAAACATGAAGCACACAACAATTGTGATTAGCAGGAAACTGTACCGATAACTAGCAAACTCATAGATCTAATTAAAGTATCAGACTTAACCGAGAAAGCTCTAATTAGACCAACAAAGTTCACCAAATAGGCTATCCCTATCGTGATCAGATGTTGAACTTAATCAATACAGCTCAATCCCATGCAGGGAATTGCCCTAATGCTACATACCTAAGGTTGGCGATGCGTCGAGAGTTTCAAATGAACAGATGATGTTATTGATCTCGGTCCTCGGGCATACATATTTATACCCATGGGATTATAAACCAATTAATACCCAAATTATGGATATTTTGGGATAGAAAATCTAAAGATTACAATTATAATTTATCGGTTACTATAATTACATGAAAACAGGAAATACATGCACACTACTCCTTTACATGCCGTGCATCTAAACAGGCCTGCTGCACATCAAATCACAATGACACCTTATCAATCTTTATAATGGTGGCCCACTAAGTCCAGCCTTCAACTGCCGGTGATTTTTCTCTCTTTTCATGCCTGATGGTCAAAATTCTAGTGTCAACAGAACCTAGGGGTGGGCATAAAATAATAGAAAACCAAAAATCGAACTGAACATAAAAACAACTAATTTCAGTTTTTCCAAAAAATTCGGTTTTCATTTTAACGAAGTTCGGTGTTTGGTGTTTAGTTCGGTTTTTGTCTTCGAAAAACTGAGCCAACCACAGTACCGAACCGAAGTTCGATGACAGGCAACTACAAGCCTGCAAAAGGCATCGCGCATGACCCATCGCTACAGCTATAGAGCTACATGGGCCAGCCCAGTTGTCCACTGTCAGAGCCCGATGACCCGCTACACCATGGGTCGGCTCACCCATGTCGAGCTGGGCTTGCTCACCCGCAGGCCCAACTGGAGTCACAACATAAATTCTGAGCCTGCTCAACCCAAAAGACTAGTGTCACGGACTGATTTTTCAGTAATTTAAAAATTAATTTCTAGAAAATTATTGAAAGCAAAGTAATTAAAATAAAGAAGCTAAAATATAGGCTTAAAAATTTTGTTTTAAAATTGTAAGCGGGAAAGTTTTTCCTAAATTTTCCTTGCTTTAAAATTTGCTTCCCAAAAATTTTCGTTAATTTTTAGAGCAATGGATTTAATTTCTCATTAACAAAGAGAACAGAAGTAATAATAATTAAAAATCCTTCGTTATCTTTCCGATCTTTGAGCCTATCTTCGATCATATCCTGTCCCTTCATCATGTCTTCAAAGAAGCCTTTGAATCCCTTCTTCATTGAAAATCCTATTCATTCATGAAATTTGAATTTACTAGTTGAATTTGAATTTCATCGAAATTCCTTGAATTCCAAAATCTTTCAAACTTATTTTGAGAGATTTTTCGTGATGGAATTGTGCTCAAGAGAATTCTAGGGAAACAGGAAGTTCTGGCCTAGGGCTGGAAGTTTTGGGTTCTGGAGCATCCTGAAGTTCTGGGCCAGCCCCAGTTTTGGTTTCTGGAGGAGCCGAAAGTTCCGGGCTTGCCTAGACGAACCAAAAGTTCTGGTTATACCGAAAGTTCCGATTCAGGCAAACAGATTAGATCTGTTAGGTTTTAATACAGATTAAAGACCTGTGATAGGGCACTATATAAAGAGAGGAGGGGCTAGCATGAAAAGGCTGCTGCCACTGCTACTTGTTGTTGGTTTGACCAAACCCTAGCCGCCATCTCTCTCCTCGATTGCAAAGGTTATGATCGATCTCTCGGATCTCATGAGTGGTGCTAGCACACCGGCGCGAGGTGATCCTATCCCAGACGTGTGGATACTATAGAGGCACTACTCCAATAGTAGTGCTCGTCTTCCTTCCGTGGAGTTCATCGGATCATGGGATCGCGTCGTCTTCATTGCCGGATCACCGACGAATGAATGGAGCCGGGAGGAGCAGCTCGAGGACACGCTTCATCGACTCTACTTCCGCTGCCCGAGCGCGTCTTGTGGCTTGAGGTACTGCGCTCAGCAGGAGGACGGACAGAAAAACTTAGGTGAACACACATATCCCAAATGCCCGAACCCTGGCTCAAAAGATAAGCTCGCATGCGAGTCTTCCAATAGGTATAGCCAAAGGCTTCCAAGGACGGGATCTTCCCTGAAGACGTCATGGTCGCTCTACTTTGGGTCTCGAACCAGTTAAGGTATGAAAAAACCCTAACCAGGCTCTGATACCACTTGTAGGATCGAAACTAGCGACCAGAGGGGGCATGAATGGGCGCAAACAAAAATGCAGCGGAAAAATAAAACTCCTAAAAACTTCGAGTATCGGACTTTCCAGTGACTTGATGAGATTTAGCGCAAGGCTAGACAATAATAGTCACATCAGGCAAGTCGATACAAAAACTCTCCCAACAACCACTTCTGAACACGGCAACTCAACAAGAACACAAGTAATGATCAGAATGCATCCATGAGAAAAACTAGCGTTCTCATAAGAAGAAGATATGCACAAACTGCTCTAGCGCAAAAGATCGAGTACTTGATGAAACAACTAATGCATCTCAGATCCTCTCAAGCAAATCCACAAACACTTGACATACACTAGAATACGCAGAAAAGTATTCGCAGTGTAATCTGAAAAACAAGCGCTTGTAGACAATCTATCAAACACCTAAAGTGCAGTGCAGAACTCTTTGAAACATTTCATCAAACACGTGGTATGCACAAGAGATATACTGCAGATCTC
>KE371019.1:961800-978137 GCA_000418225.1 Zizania latifolia
AGAGGTGGGAAGAAGGAGAAGCACCTGAAAGCAAAAGTGATTTTTCAAATTAACTCGAAATCCTCAAGTCATTACAAGAGGGGTTACCCCTTATATAGCCCAAGTGGACCATGGGGAAAGACACAAATGACCCTTTCACGAATGTTCGCTACAGACTCTGGCCCACAGGGAAAAAACGTAAAATAACATTACAGATATTTATTCGATGCCGAACTTTTCGTAGCCGTCACGACACTGCTATCTTTAACGTTTTCTCCACTTTTCCGTTAACTGGTGACGGTTTTAAGCCGAAGCCGTCAAAGCGCCCGTCGCCCTCGCACCATGCACCTGGATTGGACCGATCCGACCCCACGGCTCCTCAGCCCAGCAGTCGGTCGTCCGTGTACCTGAGTCGCACCGGTCGACACCACGATGAGTCACGTCCGCTTGCCGCCTCTGCTCCTTGTACTCGGATTGGACCGCCACGATCTCGTGACTCCTCAGTCCGACGATCGTCTGTCCGTGTACCTAAGTCATACGGGCAACACCACGGCAAGTCACTGCCTCTCCTCAGAGGACTTCAACTCATCACTTCTTCTCCGCATCTCCTCTTCATCTCATGATCTCTCCCGTTGACAATCACTCATCATCCCCATGGTATTCACCATGGCTCCTCACCCATGAAGCGGGGTTTGATTCTGATGAGGAAGGATGAGTCCTTATCAGATGATTGGCTGATGAGGAAGGTACCCCCTTGGGTGGACTGCTCGATGATTTACCGATAGTTGGCGCTCCAAGTAGAGGATCGTGTCGCTTTCACTAGGATCCAATGGCGTCACCACATTGACTTTCCGCCAAGCCTGGGACGATGCTCATCCTGGGCAACACGACGTACATAGCCGACTTGGTCATGAGGCGGATTCCTTTCGACTCAGTCCCAACGTCCGGGCAATCACCACGTCGGACTCTTGACCCCTTCCTCCCACGAAAGGTAGATCGGACCGCCAAACATTTGGCTGATACTGTCTGGGATTGGATCTCAATCAGCTCCCCAAGCAAGTGGCTATTGAAGTCATTCGCCACCTCAACCAGAGCTTTGAGAAGTTGTATCCCTGAGGCTCACGTCATCTAGAGGATTTCCCCAAGCACGCCGGGGGGCGTCTCGCCCGGACGCACTCCGAATAGGCTAATGCGAGAAGACGGGCAAGCAGTACCAAACTCCTAGAGCTTTGTTGGTTCTATGCCTAACAATGTTTTGTAAAATAACTTTTGTCAATAAAATATGTTCAGGCACTCGTCGACCCCATGGTGCTGTTTCTCCAGCAACCTTGCCGACTACTTCCCTCCCCCCTAGACACGTCACTGGGCCGGGAAGGGGTCAACCTTAAGGCTGTACAACCGCAGTCGAGCATATTTTCTCGCCGACCTCGCCGACTACTTCCCCCTAGACATGCAACTGGGCTAGGAAGGGGTTAGCCTTAGGGCTGTACACCCGCAGTCAAGCATTTTTCTCACCGACCTTGCTGACTACTTCCCCCTAGACATGCAATTGGGCTAGGAAGGGGTTAGCCTTAGGGCTATATACCTGTAGTCGAGCATTTTTTCTCACCGACCTATGCCAGTTACATCCCCCTCCATGTTGGGCACCAGATGGCCGCCGTGCATGCAACTGGACATAGGAGAGGGTCAACTCTTCAGTCATACACCCGCAACTATGCATCTTTGAAGAACTCGCCGATCTATGCAGACTACATCCCCCTCCTAGTTGGGTGCCACATGGTCACCGTCCATGCAACCAGACCCGAGAGAGTGTCGGCTACTTAGCCATACACTCATAGTCTTGCATCATCATCAACTTCACCAAGATATACCTTGTGGGTGATACAGCACACGATGCATGGTACAAATTGTGCAAGGCAAAATTAAAAGCATCTTTATTCCTCAAGGACTAATTGTTTACAGGGGTTGCACTACTTCAAAGAAGGGGACACAGCACTTCTATGATGACTGCATTACTTCATAAAAGGGGACACAGCCTCCTTAGATTAACAAGAAGAAAAAGGCACACAGACGGCCAGAGACAGCATTCTGCAAAGCAAACATGGCGGCTGTGGGCAACGAGGTTCTCACAGCAGCTTCACATCATGCAGCATTAGCCTATCATGGTCGTCATGAGCACCAATGATCCCAGGGGCTGCTACTATGGCAGCAGCGACTCTATAGGTTTCTGGTTTCAACCGAGGGAGATAGTCGAATAACCCTGAGAGACCAGCACAAAGGGAGACCGCCTTCTCCACTGAGAGGAAAAATAGCTCGGCCTCGCCAGTGGGTTCAGAAACTGCTTCCTGGGCGTTTGCATTGGCGGATGTCTCCAGCTCATCTCACCGAATCGAGCCTCTATCTTGGCATCGAGACGTTTAGACAGGCAACACAAGAGCACCGGACAATAGAACATCAATGAAGAGAGATATGTCAGAAAAAAGTCTCGGGGGTGGCTCGACATAACCCTGCGCCAGGACAAAATGGAGGTCACAAACCATACAACGAAGATGAAGCAGATTTATGTGAAGAAAGATATGCTAAACAAACCTAAAGTCGTGAGCTCCCAACACCTAAGCCCGCCAAGTTCATGACCGAACTAGAACGCCACAGATTCATGAGATAGCAAGCAACATCAATGAAGATCTTTCAGAGGATAGGAGAAAAGCTTTGGCATAAGGAAAGGCAGAAAGAAGCATGAAAGGACGAAGAGGAACTTTGCTATGAAGGCAAAAGGGATGCCTCGGTTTAAATAGGGGCATCGCCACAAGCACCTACCGCCATCACCATGGAGAGCGTCGCTTTGGTCGTCGTGCACTTTATGGCGAAAAAGATGGGACGACTTTGCCTCCTTATCTACACCCACGTCCTGTGCCTCACGAGTGGCTCTGTCAGAAATAAAGCATCCCTGTCCTTTCGTCTGCCGCACATTGATTGCGGATGGAGGAAGAAGTTATGAGATATCTTTTTGGGTGCACTAGGCGAAGTTCGCGATGTTTGGGATCACCTGCGCCAGTGGGTCCCACACCTGGGGGCTCGCACGCTCGAGAACATTCATGCCTAGGGGCTTACACGCCCGACGACCATGATGCCTGGGGGCTCGCCCAATCAGAGGTCTCTGCGCTCAAGGACTCATGTACTCAGGAACTTCTAAACCCGAGAACCTTCTCGAGTACCTGGGCATTCAAGGACTCAAGTGGCTGAAGGTCAACATACTCGAAGATTGAAGATCAACCATGCTCGAGGTCACCATGGTCTCGGGACTTTAAATTTCAGCCTTCTCCTGACAAGGCGTCAACACCAGCAACGCCAGGAGACAAATTCATCAGCAAAGTATCAAAGGATCCCTCGAAGGTTTTGTCAGGAGACAAGGAGTTACAAAAGGCTTTTCTTGCATGATATTTTTTGACCCTTGAGCTAAATGTTCCATTTACCTCGAGGCTCGAGGGCTACACCGTGTGGGTGCACCTATACAGTGCACCTCACATGAAAGAAGGGATTCAAAGCTTTTTTCAAGATCATCAAAATTCAGCAGAAGTATCAAAGTTTCGAGAAGAGCCCCTCCCAGCTTGTTTTTATCGAAGATTTTCTTCAACCAAGATAAGAAGAGCACGGGGGCTGCTGTCGAGGATGTGACCCTTGGGTACCCCAGGACTGGGCTTATCAGTCTAGACCAAGGGTAGGCCAAGTCTAGTATTGATCGTCTGGTATGGCCCATGAAGCGGGGTTCAGTTCCGATAAGGAAGGATAAGTCCTTATCAGATGATTGGACTTCGGATATGGCATAAAAAGATATGTTTGTACCAGAATTTATATAATTAGGGATTTAGTATCCGAGATCAGTACGAAACCCTTGATTGACTCGAGATAGAGTCTTGGGTAGATTCGGCTCACCTCCTGAGTATATAAAGGAGGTAAGGCACCCCCAGGGACAATCCAATCTAATTATATTCTTCTTGCTTCCGACGCCTTAAGCATCCATAGCTTAATTATATCGTATTGTAAGCTCCACCATAATATTAAACACCAAAACACTGGACGTATGGTTATTATCCCCCAAGAGACATGAACTAGTATAAACATTGGCTCTTGTGTTCTAGAGTCGACCATCGGGTTCGAAGGCGCTGCGCTTCCCTTACACACATTTAATCACCACCTCGGATACCTCCTTAGGTGGACTGCTCGGTGATTCACTGACAGTTGGTGCACCAGGTAGGGGATCACGTCACTTTCACCAAGATTCGATGGCATCTCCTTCAGATTTCCTTGTGTCAGCCTGCTCCGTGTTTATGTTCGAGTGTTTGGCATTCATCAGGGACTCAGCGGAATGGCTTGTCCTGTCAGGCCCATCGTCGAGCGCTACTCGTGCATCGACCAAGCCAAGAAACTCAGCTTTTCCTTTGATCCTCGGGCAGAGTGGTCGACCGAGTCATACCTGGGATCCAGTTGGCCCTGAGCACTACATCATCTTCTCTAGCGAAAAGGGTCGAACGGTCTGGCGTTGGTGGGCAGAGACTGGGTCAGTCGGCAAGCTCGAGGCTAATCGACTACACCTATAATGGTGAATATGCGTCGACTACACCGACCTAAACAAGCACTGCCCAAAGGACCCTTTTGTGTTTCCTCGGATAGATCAAGTCATCGACTCAACAGTAGGGTGTTCTCTCGTGTGTTTTCTCAACTACTACTCTAGTTATCACCAGATTGGCCTCAAGGAAGAAGACAGGAGAAAACATCTTTTATCACACTGTTCGGAGTATATTGTTATACCACCATGTCATTTGGACTCAAAAACGCTGGGGCGACATACCAATGGGCCATCCAGCGATGTCTCTTAGACTAGAACAGCCACAACATCAAAGCCTATGTTGATGACGTGGTCATAAAGTTAAAAGAAGAAAATAACCTCATCAAAGACATCGCCGAGACGTTCACAAATCTACGGAAGTTCCGATGGCAGCTCAACCCCGATAAATGTGTCTTCGGGGTACCGTCAGGGCAATTACTCGGGTTCATCGTGTAACGCCCTAAATTTTTTTTCGAAATAATAAATGGAATAAAAAAAATTGGAATAAAGAAATTGAATTTGAATAATAAAGTGAATGAAAATGACAATAATTAAAAACCTTAAGAAATCAATTCAAATTTTGGTTTGGAAACTTTTTAATAAATTTTCCAAGTCATGAAAATAATCTAGGAATTTTCTTTGAATTTTTAGGATTTTTACAGCTAGAATAGTAAGTACAAACAATAATTTAGTATTTATTTAAATCAGAAAAAGAATTAAATTTAATTCGGGCTGACCTGCCTCCCTTTTTCTCTCTCCTAGACTAGCCCAGCCCATCTTGGCTCCCCCCTCCTCTTCTGCCTACCGGACCCCACCTGTTAGTGCAGCCGCCCGCGCGCCCTTCCTCTCCTCCTCTCTCTGCCCTACCGACCCCACTCGTCAGCCACCTACTAGCCCCGTCAACGTGCGCCAAGCATCCGCCAGCACGTGGACCCCGCCTGCCAGTCCTGCCCGTGCCTGCGCTCAGCTCGCGCCACGTTCGCTAGTGCCTGCCCTCTCTCTGCGCGTGGACCCCGCTCGTCAGGATCATCTTCCCCGAAGGAAAAATCCCCAAATCCTGTGCACTGTTCCCCAACGTGCCCTAGCACCCAAATCCGTCGCTCCCGTGGCCATTTCTCTCTTCCCAATCTGCCGTTGCACTTGCCAAGCTCCCGGATCCCTTTTCCCCTTGAAATCCCACGCCAATCAGAAAGTAATCGTCGAATCCACGCAAAAAATGGAAACCGGTTGGAGTAATTTTGGAATCCTCCCGAGCACTTTCCTTACCCGTTCCCTTTCCTTCTCTGGTGCCACTATATAAATCCCCACCACCGGTGCTGAACCCCTCCTTCAATTTTAGCCCTCGCCTCCCGCAACAGAGCCTGCACCGTGCCTTTTTCTCTGCTGCCACCCGCCGAGCTCCAGCCACCCACCCTCGACACTGGCAGCCATTTCCGGCCTCGCCGTCGACTTTGTCGGGTCCGCCGTCACCTCCCCTACCTCGGCCACCGCTCCGTTCATGCCTGGTCACCGGATCGCCGTCGCTGCCATCGACCCGAAGGTCCCCGGAGCTCCTGCTCGTCATCGGCTGTCCCAGTTCATCGTCAACCACCATTTTTGCCCTGGTATTGATCCTCTTCGCATCCCGATTCCATTTCTGCACTCTGTTTCGGTCACTAGGTCCTCGCGGCGGCGCACGGCCATTTCCAGAGACGATGATAACAGAGCGCTACCGTTCTGTTTTTGTTAGATTCGATCTCGCCCGTTGGATCTTTAGCGAGCGGCTGCAATTAGATAAGAGATGAACAGCTAGATGCCCACTTGACTCCTGTTGACCGGTACTGTCAGATCTGGACCGTCCATTTCCACTTAACGCACCCGCTTCGATCTGAACCATAGATCTGCCCTATTTATATCTTAGCCATCCGATCTTCATTAAACCTCAGCCATCCAATCGAGATCTGACCGCTGCGTACCCCTTCGCTGTTCCGCAACTGCGTGAGTCCACGGTGGACTCGGTTCACCGTGAACCCGTGGGGTTTTCAGTTCAAAAATAATTCAGAAAATCCAGAAAAGCCCAAAACCCCTTAGAACTTCAAATCACCATAACTTTTGCATCCGATCTCTGTTTCCATCCATTCAAATTGCAGATTGAACGTAGAATTGCCCTCTACAACATGAACTAAATTAATTGTACTGAATGTACTGTTTTTATTCTGTTATTTATTTGTTTTGCCTCGTTTTACATGCCATCTAGCGTTTGAAGCTGTCGAGGAGCCGGAGCCGTACTTTGAAGCACCGCCGTCTCTGTTCGCAGATCAAGGCAAGTCATGACCCTCACCTCGATCATATTAAACCCATGTTTTCAAAATGCTAAATTTGCTACAAACACTTATATGCATGTTAATATGGTAAAATAGGATTAATTAATTATATGCCTATGCCCTTGTACATTTAAAACCATTGCTTTGTTGTGAGCCTTCTACCTTGATCACCTTAATTTAGTTTAATAGTTAGTGCTCTATGTATTAGCACCTTTTGCTTAGCCATACTTAGTAATTAAATAATTAGGCTTTTAATCTTGTTAGGATACAATCATGATATTCTTCCCTCCTAGAATTCAAAATGTTGACAATGTTTTGAAAATGGTTAAGATGTTGACATGGGTGGGTTCTGGGTGCAAGCTAGGGCATTGGTGGTCGCACCCGGGGCACTATAAGGATCGGTCTACGGGATCTGTCGCAAAAGCCTTCTTGTACAAACCACAAGTCTAGTGGGTAAGACCTAGTTTGGCGTATGGTTCGTTCCAACACGATACGCCGAGTGGAGGAGTCAATATCACCGCTGAGGAGCTTCCTTTGGTGATTTGTGCTGACGAGGCACAAATGGGGGCTGTGTTTCCTTGACGGGGTCTTACCTATGCCATTATGGGTCAGACTCCTTTTAGAGCGTTAGCGAAACCTAGTGTGGATATCCTCATGTTGGGCAGGCTGTATTAAGGGCTTTGGCATGGGCTTGGTCAGGGTATCATGGTGGTATTCTGGTCTACATTAGGTCTGTGCCTTGTGGGTAAATTTGTACACATCTGATCAGAGTACAATCTATTTAAATAGCCACGCCCTTGGTTATGGGCATGCCTCATGATGTTCTCCGCAGTTAGCATAATGTTTTACTCATTCTGTAATTAATTGAATCTATGGGTTTTGGCCTTGTCCCAGAGCAAAATACTATATTGATAGCTCACTGGTGCGCCAGTGCGTGTCATGTGTGGTTTGGGTTGGCGCAGGAGGGTGAGTTAGTACTGGTGCGCTACTCGAGGTAGTGAATCACATGTTAATTATTCATTAATGTTGTTTAATTACTCTTTAATGATAAATTTGGTTTAAACTTAAAACTGGCTTTTATGCAAAATAAATCATTTACCATTCCTTTGTTATTATCCTACATTATTTGCATTTCTATGGCTTGTTGAGTACTTTTGTACTCAATCTTGTTGAACCCCTCTCAGAAGCCGTGTTCTATGAGGATGAAGGTATGGAGTAGCTGTCCCAGTCAAGGAGCGAGTCGTGGGCCCAGCGTGTTCGTCATTATTTTACTTTTTATATACATTTGATGTAATAAATGTAGCCTTGAGCTGCAAATTGAATGTCGTAAGACGATAGTCGTATGATGAACATTTTGTAAGTTGTTTCCCCTGGAAATTGCAATAAAACTCAAAACCAGTAGATTTCAGGCATTACACATCGTCAGCAACCAAGGTATCGAGGCCAATCCCGACAAGATAGCTGCAATAATAAAGATGGAAAAACCCGATAACGCCAAAAAAGTCCAGAAACTCACGGGCTGTATGATGGCCCTCGGGAGATTCACCTCTCGACTAGAGGAAAAGGGTGCGCCTTTCTTCATACTGGTGAAACAAGAGGAGAATTTCCAATGGATGGCCGAGGCCAAAAAGACATTTTTGGCACTGAAGAAATTTTTGACCTCGCCTCTAATCCTCACGGCTCCAAATCCAGAGGAGGTCCTTCTTCTCTATATTGCAGCAATGACCAATGTCGTCAGCACGGCAATGGTGGTCGAGCGGCCCGAGGAAGGACATGTTTTCCTAGTCCAAAGGCCGGTATACTTCATCTCGGAAGTCTTTGGCCTATCAAAAGCGAGATATCCACATGTTCAGAAGCTCCTTTACGTCGTACTGCTCACCGCCCAGAAGCTGAAGCATTATTTCCAAACCCACAGAATCGTGATCGTCACATAATACCTTCTGGGTGATATACTCCACAACCGGGACGCAATCGGGCGAATCGTAAAGTAGGCCATTGAGCTAGGAGAATACACAATAGAGTTCTGATACCGCACCACCATTAAATCATAGGCACTAGCAGACTTCATCGCCGAGTGAACAGAAATCCAGCTGCCACCAATCTGAGAGGAAAAAGAGTATTGGACAATGTACTTTGATGGCTCCCTAAGCATAAATGGGCTAGTGCAGTTATTCTCCTTATATCTCCGAAGAGGAAAGAGCCGCGTTACGTACTACAGCTACTATTCAAGGCTTCCAACAACGCAGCCGAGTATGAGGCTATGATATACGGCCTCAAGATAGCAATGTCGCTCAGAGTAAAAAGATTCATGGTTTACAAAGACTCCAAGCTAGCTATCAGCCACGTTAACAAGGACTGGTCTTGCACCAGCAACAAAATAGACGCCTACTGTGTCGAGGTTCAAAAACTCGAAGGCAAGTTCTTCGGCTTAGAATTTCACCATGTCCCATGCGATGAAAACTCATCGGCCGATGCCCTAGCATATCTTTAGTCCTCTCGAGCAACGGTCCCCACGGGCGTGTTCATTCAAGAGCTCACCAAACCATCAACCAAAGACGATGAGCACTAGGTCACCAGTCCACCAACAATCATCGCCATGGCCGAAGATACCGATGACTGGTGATAGCCCATCATCGAGCACATCTTAAAAGGTACAACTCTAGAAGACAAAACCATGACCGAGCGCCTGACACATCAAAGCAAGCAATACGTGGTCGTTGGGACAAACTATACAAGCGTGTAGCCTGAACAAGGGTACTTCAGAAGTGCATCCTACCAAGCGAAGGCATCCAGATCCTTAATGAAGTTCACGCAGGAGCATGTGGCAATCATGCCGGGGCTAGAACGCTGGTCAGAAAGGCCTTCTGATCAGGGTTTTATTGGCCAACAGCTAACAGTGACGCCAAAGAATTAGTTAAAAGGTGCACCGGGTGCCAATTCTTCACCAAGCAAAGTCACATACCATCTCATGCTCTTCAAACAATCCTGCCAACCTACCCCTTCACTTGCTAGGGGCTTAATATGGTTGGCCCCTTCTAGAAGGCTGCCCGAGGGATTGACCGGCTACTGGTAGCCATCGACATATTCACTAAGTGGATAGAAGTAATGCCACTAAAAAACTGCGCAGCCAAGAAAGTAGCACAATTTATCGAAGGAATCACCTACTGGTTTGGAGCCCTGGACCAAATAATAACTGACCTCGAGACTCAGTTCATAGCAAATGATTTTTCAGACTTCTGTGAAGAAAGACTGATCGAGGTCAAATATGCGTCAGTCATGCATCCTCGAGCCAACAGGCAATGTGAGCGTGCCAACGGGATGATCCTTCAGGGTCTAAAAGCCCGAATCTTTGACCCCTTACAAAGGTACGCCGGGAGGTGGCTCTAGGAACTCCCCGTAGTACTCTGGGGGCTCCGTAGACAGCCAAACAGGGGCACGGGATAGACACCTTTTTTTCTCGTCTATGGCTTCGAGGCGATCCTCCCAAATGATATGCTACACAAATCCCCTCCAGTCTAGTACTACGATGAGGGAATAGCAGAGCAAACTTGGGCCAAAGATATCGACTCTATTGAGGAAGCTCGGATAGCAACTACGGTACAAGCGGATCGGTATCAATAGACCCTTCAGCGGTATCATGACCACAATGTGCAAAGTAGAAGCTTCAAGGTCGGTGACTTAGTACTTCGCCGGGTATAATCAACCGTCGGGATGCACAAACTATCCGCCCCCTAGGAAGGACCTTTTATCATCGCCAAAGTAACAAGACTAGGGGCCTACAAGCTAATGCGAGAGGACGGGCAAGCAGTACAAAACTCCTAGAACATCGAGCACCTTCATCGATTTTACGCTTGATAATATTTTGTAAGATAACTTCTATTTTCGATAAAATGTGTTCAAGCACTCGTCGACCCCATGGCGCTGTTTCTCCATCGACCTTGCTAACTACGTCCCTCCCCCAGACACATCACTGGGCTAGGAAGGGGTCAGCCTCAGGGCTGTACACCCGCAGTCGAGCATATTTTCTCCCCGACCTCATCGACTACTTCCCCCCAGACACGCAACTAGGCCAGGAAGAGATTAGCCTTAGGGCTATACACCCACAGTCGAGCATATTTTCTCACCGACCTTGCTGACTACTTCCCCCCAGACATGCAATCGAGCATTTTTGCTGACCCATGCCGGTTACATCCCCCTCCATGTTGGGCGCTAGATGGCCACCATGCATGCAACTGGACCTAAGAGAGGGTTGACTCTTTAGTCATACACCCACAACCATGCATCTTCGAAGAACTCGTTGACCTATGCAGACTACATCTCCTTCTAAGTTAGGCGCACATGGTTGCCATGCATGCATCTAGACCCAGGAGAGGGTCAGCTATTTAGCCGTACACCCACAGTATCGCATCTTCATCAACTTCGCCAAATCCACCTTGTGGGTGATAGCACACGATGCACAGTACAAGTTTCATAAGGCAAATTAAAGCATCTTTATTTCTTAAGACTAATCTTTTACAGGGATTTCATTACTTCAAAGAAAGGGACACATCACTTCTATGATGACTACATTACTTCAAAGAAGGGGACGCAACATCCTTTGATTAACAAGTAGAAAAAGGCATACAGACGGTCAGAGACAGCATTTTGTAAAGCAAACGTTGTGGCTGCGGATGACGAGGTTCTCACATCAGCTTCACACGATGCAGCATCAGCCTATCACGACCGCCATGAGCACCAAGGATACCAGGGGCTACTGCTACGATAGCAATGACTCCGCACGACCCTCGTTTTGACCGAGAGAGATAGTCACCGACCTTGAGAGACTAGCACAAAGGGCATCGCCTTCTTCACCGAGAGGAAAAATAGAACGACCTCGACGGCAAGGTCAGAAGCTGCCTGTAGGGCACCTGCGTCGGTGGATGTTGCTAGCTCCTCTCGCTGGTTCAAGCCTCTACTTTAGCACCTAGACATTAAGACAGGCAACATAGAAACACCGGATGATAGAACATCAGCGAAAAGAGATATACCAGAAATGAGTCTCAGGGCTAGCACGACATCATCCTACACCACACCAAGATGAGGGTCACAGACCATACAATGAAAACAAAATAGATTTATAAGGAGACAAACACACCAAACGAACCTGAAGTCGTGAGCTCTCAACACCTAGGCCTGTCAAGTTCATGACCAAACCAGCACACCACAGATTCATGGAACAGTCAGCAACATCATAACAATCTTTCCCTTATAGAGGTTAGGAAAAGAAGTTCTAGTAGAAAGCAAAGTAGAAGAAATGTATAAGGATAAAGAGGAGCTCTGTTGCAAAGGCAAAGGGGGCGCTTCGGTTTAAATAGGGGTGCCGCCTCAACCACCTGCTACCACCACCACAGAAGGCGCCGCTTTGGTTGCTATGCGCTTTATGGCAAGAGCGACGGGACGGTTTTGCCTCCTCATCCGCACTCACATTCTGTGCCCCACACGTGGCTCTGTCAGAGATAAGGCATCCCTTATCATTTCGTCCGCTGCACATTGATTGCAGACGAAAGGAGTTATAAAATATCTTTTTGGGCGTACTAGGCAAATCCGTGATGTTTGGAATCATTTGTGCCTATGGGCCCTATGCCTGGGGCTCATGCGCTCGAGGACCCTCATGCCCAGGGGCTTGCGCGCTCGAGGACCCTCATGTTCGAGGGCTCGCTTGACCAAAGATATGCACGCCCAGAGGCTCGTGTACTCGAGGACTCATGAGCCCAAGAACCCTACTTTCTCGAGAATCTGAGCACTCGAGGACCTGAACGGTTGAAGATTGACATACTCGAAGATTCAAGATCAACCATGCTCGAGACCACCATGGTCTCAGGACTTCAGCTGTGGCCTCTTTCTAGAGACAAGAAGTTCTAGAAGGCTTTTCTTGAAGATTATTTTTGACCCTTAGACCAAATGTTCCATTTAACTCAAGGCTCGGGGGCTCCACCGTGTGGGTGCACCTATATGGTGCACCTCACACATAAAGAGGAAGATCAAGGTTTTTTCAAGACCATCAGAATTCAGCAGAAGTATCAAGATTTCAGATTAAAGGAAAGCTCCTCCCAGCTTATTTTGTCGAAAGCTTTTTTCAACCAAGCTAAGAAGAGCTCGGGGGCTGCTATCGGGGATGCGACCCCTAGGTACCCCATGAATGAGCTTATCAGTTTTGACCGAGAGCAAGCTAAGTCTAGCATTACCGTCTGGTATGGCTCATAGAGGGGGGTTCGGCTCTGATAAGGAAGGTTGAGTCCTTATCGGGTGATTAGACTCTAGACATGGTATAAAGAGATATGTTTATACCATAATCCATATAATTAGGAATTTAGCACTCGAGTTTGATAGACAATCCTAGATTGGCTTAGGGTAAAGTCCTGAGTTGTTGTGCTCGCCTCCTGAGTATATAAAGGAGATGAGGCACGCCCCCAGAGGACAAGCTTTCTAGCATAATTTTCTTGCTTTCGACGCCCTAAGCCTCCATAGCTTAATTGTATTGTATTGTAAGTTCCACCGTCATATTAAATACCAAAACACTAGACGTAGGATTATTATCCTCTGAGAGACCTAAACCAATATAAACCTAGGCTCTTGTGTTCTAGAGTCAACCATCCGGTTCAAAGGCGCTGCGCTTCCCTGACACACATCTAATCACCACCTTGGGTACCCCCTTGGGTGGACTGCTCGTTGATTCACCGACACTAATGATAGGGACACGGTTGATAGGTTAGGTGTTTGACACTTTGCTTTGAATCCCAGGAGGTCGATCCTGCTGGTCGACGAAAAAAATTGTAGGCAAAAAAGTGGAGCTCAGCTTTATTTAGTCGAGAACCAAGGTACGGGAGTACATAGCAGAGCTGGACAAAAAAGGCAGTCGATGGAGCTTGTTATTTTTTTAGGCTGCTTGCCCCAATCAACAATGGGGGTCCCTTCCATGTACAAGCCTAAGTGTTGATGCTTTTGCCTTCTCGAATTTGGTTGATGACCTCCCTCGCATTGTGGAGGCCGTCTGTTTGGTTGAATTTCTCGCACCAAACCTATCTCTGAGTCCTTCAGCGTTGGCAGTGGGTCAGCCCTAAGGTGACACCATGACTTGGTTCTCCCAACCGATTTAGTTGTAGAGCGACCACATGGAGAATTATTCTCGCCTTTTGCAGGTCTAGAGTCTGTGGCATTTCGACGAGGGTTCTGTTGGCGACCGGATCCAGAGATACATCGCCATGCCTGAAAACGACTAGGAAACCTTCCACTTGAGGCTGGGTCAATCGCCTGCCTTGAGCTCTTCTGCTTCTACATCTCGTCGACCCTGTGCGATGACTGGAGCTCACCTCAGGTGCCCTGAGACTCTCATCGATCACCTCGATGCGAGACTGAGATAATCACCCTGCTAGGCATCCCTAGCATGCTCGGGGTACTGTTTCTAAGCTGGGTCAGGGGATGACCTCGAGGGATGCACATTCCTGTGCCCTCCCAGCTACATCGTTGGGTGCCTAGTTTTGCGCTAGATGATGTGGTCAGCCACGTGGTCGGTGATCTGGTCAGTCATCATCCCCATAACATGGTTGGCCATGTGCTTTGTGGCCTGATCTACTTTTCAAGCAGTTTAGGAGTCAGGAGCTTGGAGTGGAGTTCATGCCATCGAAGTGGTCAGGGCCAAGTCAAACGGAACTAGTCACCCAGTTGTGTCGTTGATGAAGGTGACGTCCCCAGGAGTGAACGTGGTTCCTAGCTTGGTCAAGAGATGACGAGAGGTTGCCATAAAGCTCGTGGTAAGAGAACAACGCCCCCTACCTAGCGCACCAACTGTCAGTGTATTACCAAGCAGTCCACCCATAGGGGTACCCGAGGTGACGATTGAAGTGGTAGGGAAGCGTTGCACTCTCGAGCTCCAAGGTCGACTCTAAGAATTAGAGCCAAGATTTATACAGGTTCGGGCCTCCTTCAGGATAATAACCCTACGTCCTGTGTATTTGTTGGTTGATGATTGTCTAAGCTATACAATGCGAGTAGATTGCATGTCTAGAGACTTGCCTCTGGGGGATGCCTCGCCCTCTTTATATAAATCAAGGGGCTAGCCAAACAAATCCAGGGATCTGGCCCAAGTCGATTCCCTAATATCCAGGATAACATACCGAACTCTTAGCCTATTACCTATTTACAAGGATTCTGGTACAAGTATATCTCCGTATACTAGATTATGATGTTCGATTTCTAGACATGGTGCTGATATACCTTATCAGAATCAAACCCCTCTTCGTGGGCCATACCAAACTCTAAAGTTGGCTAGGCCCACTCTTGGTCTAGACTGATAAAGCCCATCATAGGATACCTGGGAGTCATATCCCTAACACCAGGGGTGCATCTCTTATGTAGCGAGGAATGCAGAATCAAGCATGAGTTCCGTGTGTTCTTCTCATGACTGTCAGTACTACCTATTATGTTTGAACTTTTGTAATTAGCTATTATAGTTTGAACTTTTGTAATAGCCACAGTTTAAATGAAGTCAAATAGGATTTAATGAAGTCCTAATGTGTGTGGTTGATTCTGTGAAATGCGGAGTGATGATCACAGGTAAAATTTAAGTTTATTTCACAAATTTAAGTTGAAAAAGGAAATCCAAGTTCAAGTTGCAAAAGGAAATACAAGTTTGTTTCTCCGTATTATTTCTATTGTACCAAAAATCAAAAAGGAAATGCAAGTGTCACTACATTCGCTCATGTCTCTTTGGGTAATATTCAATCGATATTAGGCGGAAGTTAGATGTAAGTCTATAATGAAAGTTTCACACGTGTCTCCTCGGTACCAGTGCCCATTGAACTTTAGTACCGACTCTAGTTTTAAGCCAGTACTAATATTGGAGCAGTTGGCCAAATTATGGCGTGTGTCTCCTCGGTATCTGCACTCATTCAAATTTAGTACAGGTTTATAAATTCAACTGTAATAAAAGGCTTCTATGATAAAAGTTTCATGCACGTCTCTTTCGTACCTATGCCCGTCGCACTTTAGTATCGATTTGTAATCACAATATGTAAGATCGAAACAGGCTAACCACAGCAACCATAGGGGGTGAATGGTTGCACTTGTTGAGGAACGCGGATGCTACGCTAGTTGAAAACAAAAATTTTCTACCACGCGCACCAAGATATCTTGCTTAGAAAGGAACCACAGATCGTTACCTCAGGCACGCAGTGTAGTGGAAGGAGAGTTGGAGTAGCAAGCCGATCCAACTAAAGCGTGCCAAAGTGGTCAAGAAGCCAATCAACATCCTCGAGAAGCCAACAACGTCCTCGGGAAGCCAACAACATCTTTGGGAAGCCTTCACCCGATGACACAATGTCCTCGAGAAGCAGCCGATGACGCCACCGATCCAATTAGCGGCACCGATGCCGATGCCTATCGTTGACACCGATGCGAAGCAAAATTGCAAT
>KE371020.1:20625-31386 GCA_000418225.1 Zizania latifolia
TCCGATACAAGATGTGCGGCACAGATTGAGGTACAAGAACGTGGTCGCAGATGCAGAGCTTGGGCTCCTACTCCGGAGAGGCAGCTCAGCCGCGACGGCGAGGGCATCGCCGCCGCAACACCGGCGGCATGCTCTCAGTCATATCGCGACCGGCGACCTGCTGCTAGCTGACCTTGGGCATAGATGCATCGATCCTTCTGTTATCTGCTACTCCAGAACAAGTAAACAACCATCTACACCGTTTCAGATAAATACAACTCCCCTGTAATCCAAGTTTTTTATGTGGTCTTTAAGGTAAAATTTTGACTATTAATTTCTTTTATAATACATCATCAAAATTATCAAAATTTACAAAAATGATATTAAATTAAAGTGTTTTTATATATAAATTCAAACTATATAAAATACACAATTTTAGCTTAATTATTAGTTAAAAGTAAAAAAGGATTATTTAAAAGTAAAAAAAAGGATTAATATTATAGATGCTTTTAGCTTAATTTTTAGCAAAAGTGAAAAAATAACTTTTAAAAATGCATACATGTCTGATATTTCTATATGGAAGTCAGAAGAATGACAGTTGGATCCATCCATACTCTGAACAAGCACAGGATGATCACATCTGGTTAGCTTAGAAGCTTCACAATCCTAGGTAGTCAACACTCGGCTTAAGATGCCGGTTACCGTGGTAACTGGTTTTGGTTACTAGTTCAAACCACACAAAATTTAAAATTTAAAATTTGAATTCAAATTTTTAAACCAAATGGTAATGAGCAGTTTTGCTCGGTAATTGTTCGGTTTGGAGCGTTAACATTCAGTACATGCCGGTTACCGACTGGTTTGGTGTTGGCCGGTCAGTTAGCCACGATAATTGGTCGTTTTGCGTTTTTTTAAAAGAATCGGAAAATATAAAAAATAATTGAAAATGTAGAAAAATCTAGAAATATATATATGTGTGTGAAAAATATAGAAATGTAAAGAAAATTTGTGATACAATGACAAAAATATTTGGTATGATATTTATTGTTTTTTGGTTAAATTAAATGGTAGAGTATCTCAAATTTAGTAATACTATTTTTGTGGAAAAAAATAAAAAAAATGTGTATGGTAGTTTATTGAGCCGAGTAAATTTTTTTATGTTTACCGATTTTATTTTGCTCATAACTTTATAGATTTCAAATATTTTAAAAACAAATTTCAACAAAATCATTAAAAATCAACTTGTATTTATAGATTTTTTTTGGGAAATTTTTCAATATTTTTAAATTCGAATTTAAATTTCGAACTAAACCGCGTAAGGGGTTACTTCGCTGGGTTGGGGAGACCTGAGTATGGGCATTTGGTAAGCTCTGATGAAGCCTTGTGGAGCTACTCCTGCGCTTGATGATTGTCAAGAAACACGTTTAAGATGATTCATTATTCATCGTCGTACCTAAGGAGGGTTATACCTATGGTTTAAAACCTCAAACCAAACATGTGGTGGGCCTCAAAATCTAAGCTCTAAAATTTTGAAACTTAGAAAAGAAGTTGAAATAAATTTTCTACAAGTTTTTGAAGTGTTCTGTTTTTCAAAAATTAGAAATCAGCACTGTTTAAAACTGTTAATGAACTAATCTGGCTAGGATCAAAAACCTGCAGTTAATGAACTAATCTGGCTAGGATCGAAAACCTCCACCTTGTGCTTATTCCAAGCGAACTTAACCATTTTGCTATCAACACCATCTCTATGTAATATTTTCATTTTAGGCCGTAAAATTTTGGGGGCCCTGATCGACGGCCATGTACCTGAGATGCGAGAAACTACAGTAATGTAGTAACCAAGAAGTAAGAACAGAAGAAAACGTGGAACGAGTTAGAAACAGGAGATGGCACTGCAAACTGGTACTAACTAGATTCAAACACAACTGGTTATGATGGAGTCAACATTACACGTTTCCATAATTTATTGGTCCTAAAATTTCCAGGGAATCTAAGTACTGCATTCTGAGTTTGACTGATGTGTTTCTGCATATGTGCATTTCAGTAAAACACATTGAAAAGATGTGCAGAGGTAGAAGGGAAATGTTTCGTCTGTAATGTCGACGTCGACAGCCCGACGGTGAGGAGAGACCCGACGAACGGCGGCGCCGCCGTGGAGGGAGCTTTAGGTGAGACGCCATTCGCAACCCCGGGCCGGACGTGGCCTATGAGCCGTCCGATACTCCGATACAAGATGTGCGGCACAGATTGAGGTACAAGAACGTGGTCGCAGATGCAGAGCTTTTCTCATACTCATACATAGTTTGTAGGCTGGATTCTAGATCAAGATTTTAAACTAAAATCCTACCTCAACTAAAATCCCAACTCATACTAGGCCCAGTTATATTGAGCATGGATGCATCGATCCTTCTGTTATTTGCGACTCCAGAACAAGTAAACAACCATCTACACAGTTTCAGATAAATACAACTCCCCTGTAATCCAAGTTTTTTATGTGGTCTTTAAGGTAAAATGTACAAAATTAATATTAAATTAAAGTGTTTTCATATACAAATTCAAACTACATAAAACAATATTTTTAGCTTAATTATTCATTAAAAGTAAAAAAGATAAGTATTATACACGCTCTTCGCTTAATTATTAGTAATTAATCAAAAGTGAAAAAGGTTGACCTTTTCAAATATATACACGTCTAACATTTCGATATGTAAGTCAGAAGAATTTCTGACAGTTGGTATCATCCATCCTGTGAATAAGCACAGGATGATCACATTTGGTTAGCTTAGAAGCTTCACAATCCTGGGTCGTCAAGACTCGGCTTAAGATCCAAAACTATTATATTGCTACTTCGCCCTCGAATTAAAATGCTTCTATCAGGTGCCATGCAAAATGCATGAGATAAATCTTCTGCAGAGCGCACAGTTCATGCTAAAATAAGCTGAAAAGCTGCATCACAGAATTGTGGCACAAGGCACCTTTCCCTCAGTTGAGATTACAAATCGATAACAGGCAGGTCTAATTGCGTAGAGTCCAAAAGATTCAAGATAACACTGAAAAGCATGCTCTGCTAACAAGAAAGCTTGGATCTCCATTAATATGTTGCCTTTGTATCTTCAGACCTCTTGGACGCTCAAACCTGTACCAATGAATGCAAAGTAATCAATCGCAGAACTTCAATACATAAATAAAATCAGAATTGAAAAGCTCAAACAGCTTCTAGGTCAGAACAGCGAAAGCCCATGAAAAATGAGAAAATGAGCCACTGGAAGTTGTCTGTTAGAAACGACAATGTGCCAAATCCCTCAGATCTCATAGCTATTGCCCATCACTGATGAATATAAAAGAAAAAACTAGTTTTAACCACAAGCCACACATCATAAGAATTAAGAGGATGGCTTGAAGCTAAAACTAATTGCAAATCCATCTTTGGTCCAAACTTTTTATCTTCATGGGGGCAGGCATCTCTAGTGAGTAGTAACACATCCAATTCAAAAATAAAAACCAAAGGATAACAAAGGATTGAAATATTAGAAATTCAGAATATTTTATATATTGTGCAATTGTCCCTCAGATCTCATAGCTATTATAGGCCATCATTGATGATTCTTGATAATGGTTTTAGCCACAAGCCATCCACTTGTCAAAATGGCATGACACCATGACAGAAGACTTGAAGCTAAAACCAGACATCAATCATCTTTGGACCATAGTTTTATCTTCACTGGGACATCAACTTAACAGATACTATATAGCATAGATATGCATTATGCAATATCAACATTACGAACAACATATTGGAATAATAGTGCCACATTGCAAAAAAGAAACAATGGCCATCCGCAGGAAGAACTAGAGCCAGACAGAAATGATATAAAGTTAACTATAATGAGAGTCCTTTACACGAACCTGGTGGGAGAGATTGCTTCAACTTGTTTGCCTTCTCAGCATCAAAGACACAGAGGGTGTACAAGTACTTGGAGCAGCGGACCTTGAACTTAACAACATCTTTGCTCCTCTTGATCTTCACGGAACGGGCATCCTTCCTCCTCGCGGTGAGAAGGAAGTCCTTGATCTCATGAATCTGCTTCGGCTACATATACATAATAATTGTTTGGATTAGACATAGGATGAAAATTGACAATAATTAAGCAGATGACAGTGCCAATAAACAAAGCTCTACAATCACAGCCCCTCCTGTTTTCTATGAAATAGATAGCATAACAGTAAGATAACTATATTCCAGCATCATTTCACATTTCAGTTTTACGGGTACACCAACGAAGCCACACGGGCAGTAGCATTGACAAATGAAATGCTGATCACAAGTGATAATTGGAAAGCATAACCATGTGGACAAACATATAGAAATCCACCCCTAGAAACCAGGTAAGTGGATGCATAGTACACAACCTGGAGTACATTTCCACTAAAAATGCCACTTAACAAATGCATTCTACTGTAATATGGGATTAACTAAATCGCACGACCATAATGAACATAGTAATATAAAATAGGAACACAGTAGCCATGGGCTATACCTACAACCACGGTTAAGTCAAAATCAAATAATGGGGGCAAAAACTAGCAAGAACCCCTTCCTCACAATGCCAACCTAGCAGCTAGCATGAGATGATGAGAATAATAAGTGCCACATCTCAATCTATTACAGATTTACATGGAAGTTATAGTACATCACAACGAGCTGGAAGCGACGGCCAAATCACGAGCTAAACGCCACACACGACAAGATATTGCCGGTGTTCTTCACACCACGCGGATACAGCTGCCTGCGCTTTGGTGGTGGAAACTGGCGCCCTAGCGTTGGATCCGAGACTGGGGAAGAAGGAGAAAGGATCAGAGGGCATAGTTACCATCTTCCTCGCGTGTTCCGGGGAGTCGCCGGGATGTTCTTCTCGCGCGGCGGCGGCGGGAGGAGGAAGGAGACGCCGAGGAGGCGGCGGATGCGAGGAGCGAGAGGATTTTTATAGCGCGCTTGTAACCCTAGCTTAATCCGCGCGAGTTTCCGGAAATGCCCCTGTCCCTCGCTGAAGGTGGGCCAGGGCATGTGAGGGCTCACCAATGGGCTACGTGGGCTCAATTTAAATGGGCTAAGATTTCAATTATAGGCTTGGAAATGGGCCTCGAACTCTAAGATTCTGCTGTAAGAGCATCTCTAAAAAATGCTAATATAATTCTCTATCTCTATTATTAGAGATTTTAGGTTTAAAATATTTCTTCAATAATTTTCTTATTTGCTTCTCAGTTTTTAGAGATCCTTAAAATATTCCTTCATCCCCTATTTCTAGAGAGTGACTTTCATTCCTTATCTGTTCCGGTCTTACCTATCGGTGATACAAGAGATAAAAAAAAAGAAAAAAAAAAGAGAGATTTAACAAGTAAGATCCACTCGTCCATAATATAATAGTATAATATATGGAATATGATATCGAGAATATGTTAAAGACTAAAAAGATTTAGAGATTGAATTTTATAAAAACCCTGTATGATTATAGTGAGTGATTTTTAGGCATATCTTGAGATGCTCCAATAGAATTTGTTCTTCTTTTTTCTTCATATATACGATGATTCATCCTGGGTATACCTAAAAGAGAAAAAATGAAACATCTTTTGCCAATAAATCAAACCAAAACTAGCATATTCTATAGCTATTCATATTGTTATTATTCACGGAATACGCAATAATTTAAACATTTGGTACGAGATAACCTATAAATTATCACATTTATAGGATATGTAAGTTATAATGTAAAGTCAGGTTAGCTCCAAAAAATCACATTGAGATATCAAGAGATCTAGCTCGTATTCTTACACACCCGTCTAGATCAATAAATACATAAAACATGCTGAATGTTATTAATCTCTTCCAATGAAACTAAACCTATATAAACTTTTTGTATTATTTTGATCATGATAGATAAGCAACCCTATTCTTACTCTGTCTACAGTAATAGTATATACCAAAATACAGATCAATCAAAACACAACAGAGTAGCAAACTTCCAGCACAGTGAAGAAAGTTTTGAGCAGTTCCAAAATCCTACTAAGATAAAAACAAAAAGATATCTTTTTTACCCTATACTGCCTTATCAATACTGGCATTTTGTATGTCTTGCATATATGTGGTTTGAATAGATATTTGGTGGTAAATTTTTTTTAGAGGAATTAAGAAGATTGTGGCATTTTAGATGTGTGATAAGAACTTGTTGTCTAGATCGTGGATCGATATTATTATATCAGCAATACAAGCTAACAAGTAAACACATAGATGATTATTTGGATTACTAACCATGCGCTGAGTCAGGGACATGTCATCACTCATGTAATGTATTACATCATTAGAAACACCTTCAAAACCACTCTAAGAGATTATTGAAATGGTTTTTAATGGTTGAGGGTATAATAGTTGATGGTTTTAAGTATGAGTTCAATAGTTGAAGGGGTTATATTGTCTTTTTCAAAATAATTATATATAAAATAGAGAGGTGGGATGAAAATGGATTGGATACAAACGGATATTAATAATGTCATATTCGTTTTCATTTTTTTTTTCTTGATTTGAATTCGAAAACAGATACTATCAAAAAAGAACACGGATCGAATATGAATCGAAACGAATACGGATATGAATATTTATCGAAACAAGAAAATCATCTATGTAGACAACAAATGTGGCAAATGTTCTCCAAATTATGAATTTTCTTGAATTCCAAAATCTTACGAAAAATCTCCTTCCTTTTTAAAATCCCAGAGGAAATGTTGGGTTTTTAACCTTAGAAATACCTTGATTTATAAAATCTCTAAATTTTAGAATTTTTGCAAAAAACCTTTTTCTTCTACTTTTCTTTTTTCTATTTCCTTTCTTTTCTCTTTCTTCATTTCCTTTTCTTTCTTTCCCTTTGCTTCTTCTTCTTGCTACTTCAACTTTGGTGCCACGCAGTGCATGTGGGGGTGGGATGACGCACATGTTGGGGTGGTAGCGGGAGAGGCGGTGTTGGAGATATGACCCCCGGGTATCCTGTGATGGGCTTTATCAGGTCGAATCGAGAGTGGGTATAGCCAACTTTGGGGTCCGATACGGTCCATGAATAGGAGTTTAAATCCGATAAGAAAACTTGCGTCATATCTAGAAATCGAACACCAGTGTTTGGTATAAAAGATATATTTATATCGATATCCTTGTAAATAGGAAATAGACCAGAGTCTGGTACATAATCCTATATATTCTAGGAACCGACTCGGATCAGAGTCTTAATTCTATACGGCTCACCCATTGACTATATAAAAGGGATGAGGCACCCCCAAGAGGCATTCTTTTATATGCTTTCAAGTTGTATTACATAGATCAAATCTTTAATCCACAACACAGGATGTAAGGCTATTATCCCTCGAGATGCCTGAACCAATATAAATCTTTTGGCTCATATTTCTTAGAGTCAATCTTAGAGCTTAGAACACAACGTTTTCATGTCATCTCAAATACCATCTCACGTACCCTGTAGGTGAACTGTTCGATAAAACAATATTTACGTAGGCGTTAGGCGCTAGTCGGGCGGTGACCCAGCGCCTAGCGCCTAGAGTCTCCCCGTTTCTCTTCTTCTCTCTGAGTTCCCCTCCCTTTTATTCTCCTCCAAGGCTTTTCCCTCCCCTCCTCCTAGGTGTTCCCCTCTCTTTTCTTCTCCTCCTCTTCTCCTCCCTACCCTGGTGTTCCCCTCTGATCGCTCCTGCCCTGGCGTTCCCCTCCGGCATGGCAATCTAGCTAGGCTCAGCGCTGCCATCGGTGATGACAATGGTCGGATCCAGGGCGTGCGTGCCTCTTGCCGTCTGATCTAGCCGGGCGCGCCTCCCGTCATCGGATTTGGCCGCTCACCGCCTCCCCCCACACCGCGGACCGCGTTTCTGGCCGCCAGCAGGCTCGCCACCACCACACCACGTCGCCCAACGTCACGGTTGACCGCTTAGGTATTGAGGGTTGCCCTAGCATAGGTCGACTCGAGACGGTGGCCGAAGCGACTGTCTGTTAGAGAGAGGTATTGAGGATTGAGGAAGCTGTGAATTAGTGAAAGACTAAAATCAAAGTACAAATCCTGAAGATATCCGGATAATTCATATAGAATTTATTCAGATTATCTGAATTTGAATATAAGTTATTTGAATTATTTGAATCTGAACCCGTATTCATATAATGCCGATGATGTTATATCTATTCGATATAAAAAAAATCCATATATGCTTTGGAGTGTTCCGACGAAAACTATTATCCGTTTTGATTCTCAAACAAACATGCCAAATGTAAAAGCCCCACCGGCCCAAGGCCTAATAAACTATCGAATTGGGCCGAGATTTGTGTGGGCCCAGCCCACTAAGTAATGCAAAGGTCATAAGACCCGGACACCGCCGACTCCCAAACCCTTCTCCCTCCCGGCCTCCCGTCTGCCCACCTCGCCGCCGCCGCCGCCCACCCTAGGGGAGCTCCGCGCCGCCGGCAAGGCCCCGCTTGCGAAAGAGTTTGCAGATATGGCGGAGGAGGGTACGCAGCAGCTGCCGTTCGTGCGGGAGACGGTGCTGAAGAAGAGGAAGGTGAACGAGGACTGGGCCGTCAAGAACCGGGAGAGGAAGGCGGCCAAGAGGCAGCGCCGCCGGGACGACGGCAAGGGCGCCATCAAGAGGCCTGAGGACTTCGTCAGGGAGTTCCGCAACAAGGAGCTCGACTTCATAAAGATGAGGACCCGGCTCAAAGTCCGCAAGCTGCCGCCTGCCGAGAGCCTCAGCTCCAAGCTGATCTTTGCGATTCGCATCCCTGGGTCAGTGCTAGCAGCAGAACAAGTGACGATGAAAAGCTTCTGATTTGTTTACTTCTGCATAGTTTGTTCCTTTCTTTCTTTGGTGACCGCGTTTCAAAATTCTAACACTGTTTTTTGTGTGTGATATGCAGCACCACGGACTTGCATCCACACATGAGGAAGATTTTGGGCAGGCTGCGGCTGACCCAGGTCCTGACCGGCGTGTTCCTGAAGGCCACTGATGCTAATATCAAGAGGCTTCTTGTTGTGGAACCGTTTGTCACTTATGGGTAACTGAAAGCAAAACATGCTTCTCCATTGCAGTTTTTTGTTTTCGCAGAAAACATATTGATTTGCCAATCTGTATTTACAGCGCTGAAATTTTGTTTACTGATGTGTAAGTGTAATTATAGGTTCCCGAATTTGAAGAATGTGAAGGATCTTATTTACAAGAAGGGCCGTGGTTTCCTGGACAAGGAGCCTTTCCCTCTTACCAACAATGATCTAATTGAGAAGGTATTTGTGTTGTTGCACCTTCTAAAGATTGAGGTCGGGAGGCAATGAGGCATCAGTAAATTTTTCTACAACATGCTATTGGGTCTACGATAAGGATAGAAATTAACAGCAACACAATGTCTATCAGTTTTTCACTGGGATGTATTTTGGAGGTCTAATTTACAAATAAAACATGGGGTTAACATTAGCACTATCTGAAACCTGGTTCTCAAATTGCAAATGATAACTTTTAGAGGTTTAAGAGCTCAAATTTAACACACTACATCACTTTAGTTTGGATCATCATCATCGGTGTTACATGGATTGCTTGGGTCCATTTTTTGGTATCCTGCCACAGGTTAAAAAGCATTTTGGGTCTTAAATTTTTGTTTTGATGACCAATTGACCATCTCGGTTTTGTTCCTTGTGGAGGGATAGGAGCTCACTCATAGTTTCCTAGACAGAGATGCAATTTCAATACTCCATAGAAAAAATATAGTTGGTTTTAATTTTTGTTGTTGAGGAGATAACTAAAATATCACCATCTGTACATTACTGAAAACAGGCTCTAGGAGAACATGGTATCATATGCCTGGAAGATTTGGTGCACGCAATCGCAACAGTCGGTCCACACTTCAAAGAAGCTTCAAGGTTCCTTATGCCCTTCAAGCTCAAGTGCCCAGAGAGGAGGCTGCAGATGAAGAAGAAACCCTACAAGGATGGTGGTGACTCTGGCGACCGCGGAGATAAAATCAACGAAGTAATTGAGAAGTTGAACTAATGCAGGATCTGTTCCATGTTGCCATTTGTATGCAAGTGATGGATATGTTACCTTGGCAGTTTTGTAATAGCCTAGCTGATTGTACCTTTATTTCTGAAAGCATACATGAATGTTTGGGATCAGATTATGAAATAGCAGAATATGTTTTCGAACCCGCTTTTTTGTTCTTAGCCTATAAGCGTTCTGATGAACTAGCTGTTGATGACTTCTCTAACCAAATGACTAGAGAAGTTGAGGTGTGAAGGTACTGGATTGATGAAAAAATGTTTCGCCTTACTGAAACTTGTTGCTGATAATATCTGACCAAGTGATTTGAGATGTGAAGTTTTGGATATTCCGATGGAAATGGTTCATTATGGACTCTGGGTTCTAAAAAGGTAAAAGCTGCGATTTTTTTGGAAGAATTCGTCGCGCTTATTTGGCAAATAGTGCAGCCTGACTTTTGTAGAAATTTTGCCATCGCTGTTCTGATTCATTCGTCTACGCGGCCGCCGGTGACATCCTCCTCGCCTTGGCGCCGGCGGCCGTGCTCCCGCTGCCACGGCGAGGGCTGTAGATTCGACTCAAATGTCTCTGTGTGGCTTTTGTTGGTTGGGCTTCTTCGCTACCTTACCCTGTTCCATGTTACCCAGCTGACCCTCACCAAACAAACTCTCTCCTCTTCCCTTTCCTCCCTCCTCCGGCAGTCCGGCTGCTCTCGTCGCGCGT
>KE371021.1:4883-33438 GCA_000418225.1 Zizania latifolia
ACAGTGATGGCCTGCCAACAGATAAAGTGGCCTTGCTGTGGCTGAGGAAGCTTGTAGGACTTATTGCATGGGAGAGGGTCCCCTTGACCCTGAGGAAGTTCGACGATCTCAGTCGAGAGCAGAAGACTGCGCTCTTCAATGACGGAATCAACAATTTCCTTGAGTTTCCCAAGAAAACAAAGACAGCAGCTTTAAGGACTACGATGAAGATGATATCCAAGCTATGGAGGTATTATAAAAGCACTCTTGTCTCAGACTTCGTTGCCAAAGACCTCGAGCCCTTCATAAAGTACATGTACCTGAAAAAAGAGGACTGGACAAAATTTGTCAATATGAAGAGCTCAGCTGAGTTCAAAGCAGAAAGGTATGCCAAGAAAGAGCTCTGGGCTAGGAATAAGCTATCCCACAACCTTGGCACAACTGGTTACGTGGGGATGAAAGATAAGTGGTTGGCCGAAGATGCCAAGATGGTCACTGAGGGCAAAGAAAATCCATGGCAATAGTTTCTCGGCAGAGCACAATCATTTCTAAGGGTTAGGGGGGAGACTGACAGAGAGCGGTAAAGTAACGTGGACCTCGAGCAAAGGAATACCAGTGGCTCAGAAGGTCAGAGATCTGGCCGTGTAGACATCACAAGGATCATTCACTGCCATGCGGGAGCAGGATGAGCTAGCAAGTGCTCTTGGCAATCTAGAGCACCATGGTTGCATGCGGGGCATCTCTAGCTCTCAAGGCTGGAAGTATGGTTTCCCGGATAATGCTGACATGTACAAGAAGCAAAGAAGGTTCAGGGGAATCGATGTGGAAGCGTTCTCTGCGATGATCAAGAAGGATCTATGATGAGGACATCACTCCTATGGATACACATAACACCTCTCAAGTATGTATGCAAGATCCAATCACCCGAACTCGAGCACGATGATTAAATCTTCAGGTGAACTCGTTTCTATGTACCTCGTTATATTATCTTGAAAATAAATTGCTATCTAAGGTTGATATTATTGTTAGGAATAATGGAGATGATGATGAAGCACATGGAGATAAGCCAAGAGTTGGAGAAGAACCAGCGAGGACGTCCAAGCCGAGTTGGGAGTCAAATCCAACTCCAGTTCGAGTCCAACTCAGATTCCAGGACCAGCATGCACTAAAATCGTCGCCCAGGCCGCATATGAACTCCATTTTCGATGTTCCACACATGCACGGAAAGATAACTTCGGCATCGTTGCTCAATCCAATGCACCTTTTCCTTTAGATACTAATATTTTGTAGGTAATGGAGAACAACCAAGTCAATAAAGAAGAGTACAATGACGCAGAGAAAGAATACATACTTATTGCTCCATTACGCTTTAAGAAGGGTCGCTTGATAATGAGCCTATATCGTCTGAGGAGAGCAACATAGGTAAATTTAGTGGTGCTGAAATTAATCAAGGTAAGTGTGTTCCTGATAAAACACAGTTGTCCACTATTCATGCTATTTTAGAGCCGCCATTAGTGGAATCTTTCACTGAAATTCCTTTGTTATGAGACGAATTGCTTGATACTCCTTGTCATAAAGAAGAGTTGTGTGTTAATGCTTCACTTATATCCATGCCACAACTATTGAATGAACATGATGATTTTAATAGTGAACTTTTAAGTGATGATTTGAAACATGTCATTCATATTGCTAATAAAAATAAAGAATGTAAATTGTTATCTTCTTTAAACACATGGGGGTATATTGAATTTATGAATCCTTGTGAGCTCACTTGTTAAAGGAGAAATTATTTGCACGGTCTAATTTGCCATGTCCTGCCAATACTATTTTTCATATATTTGGCACATACCATGAGCAAGGAATATTTTTTGTGCATAGAGTTTATATCTGTTCAAATATAGCACCTGTTATTCTATGTATGAACATCATCTAGAGAGATGTGTTTTGTGGAATCGAGATATTTCGAAATCCTCTAGAGATGATTTCGAGATGCGGGTTTGTTTTCAAGAAGGCGAGTGTTGTGGACTGCTCAATAACACCACAATCTCATCTCTTTGCATCAATAGTGCTACTTTGTTTTCTCATGAGCAAGTTAAAGCTAAGGTGACTTGGTTTTCTTATAGTGACTATTTATCAAAAGAACAAAGGATACTGCACGATAATTATTTTTTTGATAGGAGCTGCATTAACCATAAACACAAGAACAAACCGATGATGGTTTGTAGCCAAGAAGGAAAGAATGATGAGTACATCACTAGCTGGGATAGGACCACGATTGTGAGCAAACAAACTAAGGTGCATGTTTTCTACGTCAGGTTTACTTTTTATATATTTGAACCATGGATGCTACACCATGAGATGCATTCGTTTTCAATTTCAGAAATACTTTCTTAGATCAAAACAAGAGATGCATGTATATAGAACTCATGTATTATCATAGAAGTTGATTGGGGACCAACAGATGTTGAGTCGAGAACGACTCCAAATCAAGAAGGAGAGGATGATGAGGACATCACTCCTATAGATACACGCAACACCTCTCAAGTATCTATGCAAGATCCAATCACCCGAGCTCGAGCACGACGATTAAATCTTCAGATGAACTCGTTTCTATGTACCTCGTTATATTATCTTGAGAATAGATTGCTACCTAAGGATGATATTATTGTTAGAAACCATGGAGATGATGAAGAAGCACAGACAAGCTAAGAGTTGGAGAAGAACCAGCGAGGACGTCCAAGCCGAGTTGGGAGTCAAATCCAACTCCAGTTCAAGTCCAACTTGGATTCCAGGACCAACGTGCACTAAAATCATCGCCTAGGCCGCATACGAACTCCGTTTTCGACGCTCCACCCATGCACGGAAAGCTAACTTTGGCACCTTTCCAATGGAGTGCATCTCACCTCAAAATTCCTTCTGGATCAATGGAAATCATTGAAACAATTTGGCATCCAGAACCTATCAGCATGCTGTTTTCTGCGTTATTGGGCCTTTGGGTTGTGTATCCAGTTGAGCCCATTAGGGGTGCATCCAGAACTACTATATAAGGTGTTTCTATAGTCATCTAGGATTTTTGGGTTTATTTTACACGTCGCTTTGATAGCCGCCGCTTCGCTGGTTTTGTAAGTGAACCCCGCTTCACAGATTCTAATAGAATTTCAGTTCGATTACGTTTTCTGCGTTCTTGCTTGTGTTCTTGATTCGCAGGCAAGGTTTAGCTTTCTTGGTGAGGTCAATCAGGTTGTGCTTGGTTGATAACTAGAGGAGAAGTGGTGCTGTGATTGCAGGGGTTCAATCTCGCAGATTGGAAGCCAGATCGTGTGTGTCACGTCTCCACCAAATCGTTGTTTATCCTCCACCTGACAGAAGATCGGGCACCCTGCCCTCCATCAATATATATGCAGATATCACGAGAAGCTTAGCTCTACAGGGTATCATCCTTCTAGATCAAGCTACATTGGATAGTCCTGCTTGTGTCAGAAAGAGTAGCTGTGCATCAAGAGAGGTCGAGCAGCAATAGCTAGAAGTGACTCCACAATATTGCAGCGGTTTGGATGACACGATTGACCGGCTAACTAAACCAACCACGTGCAAGCTTATCATAAAGCTTGGTGGGTATCAGATTGAGGTGACAAGGGGTGTGGTCTACCCATATCAGCATGAGCTGCACAACGTGCCAATAAGGGAGGAATGTGCAGTGGTGTCTATCAATTTTGTGCACCCCAATGCGGAAGACATCAAATTACCTATTCCTCCGAATGACAAAATCATCACACTACGTGATGCACATCTAACAAGGGTACAATGGAATCGGCTAGATATTTTCGTCAATGTCGAGAGTATTGCAAGCCAGACTCATGCTCAACTTCCTGCTACTCAATCTCTAGCAGCTCAACCACTTGGTGCTCAACCTCTTGCTGCTCAACCTCTTGTTGTGCCTGTTGCTCAATGTGCTGCACCTGTCGAACAAGGTAAACATGCCACCACTCTGCCACCACCCAAGAAGACCAAAACAAAGAAGACCATCGGCAGAAAGTCTAAAAATATTGTGAAGCCTAATGTGGTGTCAGCCTAGACTCAGGCACACCCTATGTACCAAGCTGGCAAGGCTTTGCTCCCTCAAGATCAGCTAAAGAAGGGTGGGCAAGCCTTAATGGACCTCTATGCATTCTACCTGAATGGCTGCAACAACAATAAATTTTTAGTTACTGTAATGTATAAGCAACAAAATTTCTGGACCAGCGATAACTATTTTTTGCTTTGCTTCGAGGATCTATATGATCTTTTCAACTTGGACGCTCTTGGCATCAGCTTGCTGCGGTGCTGGGCATTGTAAGTCACTTAACCTAGTCTTTCAATTAAAGTAGACATGTCATTATGTGGTATTAACTATTGTTTTATATCTGCAGGCTAATGTGGCAATAATACAAGAAGCGACCATTTAAATTTCTTGACACACAGCTGTTAGCAATGTCAACCATCCAAAGTGATAGGGAGTCGTGCGTCAAATATGTATGTAAGGTACTCGACGATTGCACTACAAGAGAACAATTTTTAATGGGCATACACCACTTAAATGGACATTATGTCCAACTACTCTTCGTCCCCAAGTGGAACATTGTATGGTATATTGACTCAGCAAGACCGTTGGGACCAAATGGTGACTGCACCGAGAGGGACTTCTCGGTAATCAGAAGTATAATTAACGAGTAAGGTTTTCTTCACTTTATTACTACAAGTCTAACCTCTAACCTATTCTCACTTAACTCAATTTTGCTGTACCTCGTTATAGAGCTTTCGGTGTCGTTCTCAGTACATCAAAAGCAACCCAATGCCGACAGTTGGTGCATAAAACCGCAATGCCGGTAAGTATCTAAATGTTTGCCTTTTCAACTTTAATGTGTCGTCAAAACTAATCATGTATTTCCATAACAGTGCTACAGTCAACCTCCTAGAAACCAATGCAGATTTTATGTTACACACCATATGATGCTGGCCCTGAAGATAGCGGATCTTAAATCACCAGACGTAAGATATTATCATGTACTTCATTTCTGTGTTGAATTTACGTTTCACTTATGTAAATATCGACTAACTTAAGTAATTTGTTCTTGATAACCTTTAGTTGTTGTGTTCATCCGAGAAAAAGTATATGTTCCAAACCCAAACATCCGTAATGGGGAAAGACTCAAATTAAGATCCAAATGCAAGCTATGAAAACAAATTAGCCTCTCTAGAACAAGAGATATCAACAGAAACTTACGGTCTCACCAAAACCAGGACATAAAACCCCATGTAGAAGATGACTCTAGGGTAGGAACCTTCTCATGATCATCAGAGCTTGTACATACAGCTTTGTTTGTTGTTTTTGCAATGTACTCTTTCTTGAGTTTTTGCAAGTCTTGCCTAACCATTATTGTAAAAATGGCCAACAAGATTCCAAAGTTTGTTATTGTTTTGATTGTTCAGTAAAAAAGGTAAAAGTCTTATGAATCAATCCACAGATGAGGTTGTTTGTATCCAAGTCTATAATTAATGTAGTTAATCAAGCAATAAGTTCCTTACTTGAGGGAATTATTTTTCCATTGTTTGTTGATTCATGCAGTAATTTTGCGACCAAAAACTTGAAGTTTGCATCATACAAAAAATGAAATGACACATTAAAAGGGAAACTATCTAGTACCGGATCAAACACAATCATACATAAACATATTTGGTTCAAACGCTAAGCACAATTAAAATGGGTAAAACTTTTCAAAGAATTCAAGAATGTCATCCCAATCATCACGTAAACATTACAATTAACTGCTTGAACTGATAGATAAACTCGAGGAACCTATTTCTGCAAGCTAAAACTCCATGACTCAAACTCCCAGAAATTTAGAATCATACAAACAACAACACAAGAAATCTAGAATCGAAGAAACAACAGCGCAAGAAATCTAGAATTGAACAAATAACAGCGCAGTTCATGCGTATATTTCATTAAGAAGGTGGAATACGCATCAACAACTAGAAAAAAAATCCACCAGTCTGTAACTAGAAGCAAGACCGCAAGAAAAAAGAAAATCAGAGAGAATAAGCTACACAGAGTTCACATATCCCTATATCAACATACATAATGAAATTGCATCAATTTGGCATTCGCACGTAATAAATCAATGACCAAATTGTAAACTGAATGAGAGATTACATAACTCTTTATTAATAACATAAGTATTACACGAGAGATTACACAACTGTTTAGGTGGCTATCCTATTACTCTTACTCTCACACTCTTCTCTATCTAGTACTCCCCACTACTCACCATACCCTTTGGATCAATAGTAAGGAGGGGAAGGGTGCCTCTATTTATAGATTTATAAGACTATTGAATGACTGACACATAGCAGCATATGAACCATTGATTTAGTTTCCACACTCTTCCTAGAAAATATCTAATCTCTAGATTTTTCTCAAGCTACCGTGATAAAAAAAGATTCTACACACTTCTAACTAAATATCAATACTCATGAATATATGAGAAACTTTTAGAAGGTTGCTTTGCTCTTCTCAACATTTGTATTCAAGTCTACAATCTAATACAGTTAATAAAGTAATAAGTTTCTCGATGGAATCATTTTCCCCTTTGGTTGCTAATTGATGTAGTAATTTCACCACCAGAAACTTGAAGTTTACATTTGATGGGAACTTGGGTGGCCCGATCTTTCGATGAGAAGATAAGTCGATTGGTAGAAGGAGAAAACATTCACGATCTGACTACAACCATCTAGGGACATTATGCCATAGCAATCGCTACACCAACTCCAAAGGCTATTCGTGATCTTTACGAAGCATGATCAACCAAACCACGAGGATCTTTGATCCTGTAAGCAATTGAGAACTAGCAAGAACAAGATGCACAAGTGCACTCATAGTATTTTTGTAGGAATATAGAAGGGGGAGCTCTAGAATAGTGAAACGATGATCTAACCGACCACGTCTTTAACTGGCAAAGTAGCAATAACCTTTATAGCCCCACAGGCGTCACTCCATGTATGGAAACTTTTTACATATAGAAACTAGTGATTATTTCCTAAATAGACTCTAACTGGAAAAGAAAACATAATTAATGCGATGATTTTTGTGCTTTGGCTTGGATTTTTTTACAATAAAAGATATTATTTGCCCTGTAGACATTCCTAGCTTTCCAACAAGTATCAATCTTTCCATTTGTTGAAGGGATTCCAAAGTTTTCTTTAACTATTCCTTCATTCCTAAGCATAATAACAGCATCACACAAATTTAGTAGAACTCCATTTGATTGCTCATGTGTATGCAATCCTAGAAACACTTTCGCTTGATAGTTTAATTGTTGTGCATGGGCTCGAGTGATTGGTCCTTGTATTTTCGTTGGAGCTAGTTCTGATATCTTAGACTTGGGTTTACCTGTGTTGGAGATATCCTCATCAACATTGATAAGGAACCTCCTTGAGGGTGGCCCGATCTTCATGACAGTGTGTCAAAGAACCGAAGATAGCTTGCTAGGAATAGCAGGATAACTAGTATTATACCTGCCCAAGGTTGGATGCGATCCAGTGACGAGGAGAGAGGCACCAAAACTATGAAGACTTCGACTCGATCTCTGAATGACCACAGAACCACAATCGGGAACTAATCCACACAAAACGGTCTAACCGTACTAGAAACCGTAGAGCACGAAATAGGGGAACTCAGAGGTTTCTCTTCACAAGTCTAAGTAGAAAAAGGAAGAACAAAGGTGTGAGTAAGACACTCGGCAGCTCGGCTGCAATACCATATGGTTTATCAATTCATCAAAAGTTGCCTCTTGCAAGCACAATGAGTATTTATACTAGGAATAACCCTCCTAGATGGGTATCAAAAGACTCTTAAGATTCTTAAGAAGTTTGGTAGCTCAAAGGTCTTCAGGAAGAAATCCCGAACAGCCTTGCGCAACCTTTGAGCTTCTGTGCAGTCTTCACTAAAATAACCATAACTTTTTATTGAGAAGTCCAAACGATGATCCGTTTGTTGGAGATGAAATTAGACTTGATTATCTTGCCAACCATATGCGGAAGGCTCATCTCTTGGAGTTTGGAAGATTTGTTAGCAGACAACGAGGTGTAAAATTACGGAAGAAAAGTAACAGACGACCGAACTATTACATACGGTGTAAAGTAACACCGTAGAGAAAAGTAACAGATGATCAGACCAGTGTATAAAGTAACACTACGGAGGAAAAAGTAACACCTGTTTGGATCATTTTTCTGAGCTCGTAATCATTTTCACCTCTTTATCAATCATATGTTTGTGGCTCGCTCCTCTTTATGAGTGAACCTAAGCAACTTTAATGTAGAATAATTAGGTAGTATACCATCCTTAGATATGGTGAAATCATAAACAGTTTGGAATGAATTCACTTGTTCTTTTAATTTCTTGGCATGGCTCCATGTAAGTGGACCATGATTACGTTCACTTGTGTTAGACGATGAATGCTCCTCATGTTCCAACACATGATGAGCTGGGATGTCCCGATCAATCATCATCCTAAAAAATAAAAAATGCACATTAGAAGGGAAACATCTAGTACTAAATCAAACATAATAACACAGAAATACGTCAAACAAAATTAAAATGGAGATAAACTCGAGGAAAAGCCTGTTTCTGCAAGCTAAAACTCTATGACTCTCAAACAACTCATAAACTCCTAGAAATCTAGAGTCTAACAAAGAACAGTGCAAGAAATCTAGAATCGAACAAACAACAGCACAATTCATGTGCATATTTCATCAAGAAGATAGAATACACATCAATAACTAGAAAAAAGGAACCCACCAATCCATAACTGGAAGCAAGACCGCAAGAATAAACCAAATCAGAGAGAACAAGTTACATAGAGTTCACATATCCCCATATCAGCATACATAATGAAATTACATCAAATTTGCATTCACACATAGTAAATCAATGACCAAATTGTAAACTAGATGAAAAGAAGAGTTTGGATTAGATACCATAGAACGGTCGATGAAGTATAATGTACAGCTGTTGTTGGCCCATCGACGCCTATATGCAGACATGTGGACCCGCGAGTGTCTAATGGGAAGCATCCATTGCGGCGGTGGTGATGGTACTGTCTAGACGACACGGATGACTTCAACCAGACAGGAGAAGCGATGAGCCACACCCATCGCTAGAAGCGTGAAACCCCTTGAGAGTCAAGTCACAACCAAAGAGAGCTCAATGTGAGCTTGGCTGAAATAGAAAGTGTAGGTGAGCTTGTTTTATAGCCAGGGCAGGTGGGGGCTATTCCATTGTTTCCAATAGGATTTCTCTAGAGAAGATTTCATGTCTATGTGAATATTGGTGTGAGGAAAATAGGGATGACAATGGGTATGAAACCCATGGGTTTTGATGTGACCATGATTAATATGGATATAACCAAAACTCTCGTCCTAGAACTCATATTAAATCTTCAGGTGAACTCATTTCTAAGTACCTTTTTATATTATCTTGAGAATAAATTGCTATCTAAGAATGATATTATTGTTAGGAAACATGAAGATGATAAAGAAGAATATGGAGACAAGCAAAGAGTTGGAGAAGCACTAGCGAGGACATCCAAGCCAAGTTAGAAGTCCAATCCAACTTTAGTTCGAGTCCAACTCGGATTCTAGGAGCAACGTGCACTAAAATCGTCGCTCAGGCTGCATATGAACTTCGTTTACAATGTTCCACCCATACACGGAAAGCTAACTTTAGCACCTTTCCAATGACACCAGCTTCATCTCAAAATTCCTTCTAGATCAATAGGAATTGTCAAAACAAATTGGCATCTAGAATCTGTCAGCATGCTGTTTTCTGCGTTATTGGGCCTTTGGGCCGTGTATCCAGTTGAACCCATTAGGGTTTAGGGTTTAGGGTTTAGGGTTTAGGGTTTGGGGTTTAGGGTTCAGGGTTCAGGGTTGAGGGTTCAGGGTTGACGGTTCAGAGTTTGTGGTTTAGGGTTTAGGGCTTAGGGCTTAGGGTTTGTGGTTTAGGACTCAGGGCTCAGGGCTCAGGGCTCAGGGGTTCAGGGTTTAGGGTTTAGGGTTTAGGGTTTAGGGTTTAGGGTTTAGGGTTTAGGGTTTAGGGTTTAGGGTTTAGGGTTTAGGGTTTAGGGTTTAGGGTTTAGGGTTTAGGGTTTAGGGTTTAGGGTTTAGGGTTTAGGGTTAGGGTTTAGGGTTAGGGTTTAGGGTTTAGGGTTTTAGGGTTTAGGGTTTAGGGTTTAGGGTTTAGGGTTTAGGGTTTAGGGTTTAGGGGAGCAAGATAGTTGTGGAAGAGATCCTGACGATCCTGAAGGAGGCAGACTGGGATCCATGCCTGCACTGGAAGGCGATGCCGACGTAGTTTGGGGAGGACTCACCGTATGACCTCGTCTCCTCCAGCGGCCGATCCACCGTCAACCCCTCCGACTGGACCTTCCACAGGAGGATACAGTGGGACTGAATCTGAACATCTGATGGATCCAACACAGTTAAGAACGTTGCGTGCATGCATGATGTCTTCTATATAACAAGAATCCCTTCGTTTAAGTGCTGTTCTACATGATGATGTATGATTATCTCGTTGCATGTGTAGTGCAGCGTCATTTGGGGTTCACACATATCACATATGAATGCCTTGGTTTTGCCTGGAGTCACTTGTGTTTGATAAACCTAGATCTTGGTTTCGCCGTGGCCATTATCGAAATAAAAGATCTTGGAATGCCATGTTTAGCTTTGATGTGAATGAAGCTACTGCACTTGGTACCATTTTGGCTTCATAGTAAAACGAGATAATGATTTAGAAACACTCTTACTCGGATGACACATCAACTGATAATCATTTCATATACAAAATATTTTGACCCATCTGGAGGGAGAGGACTACAGAGTATAGACATCCGTCTCATTCCAAATTCCCAATCCCTTCCCCCATCCACCGCTCCCACCTCCAGGCACCAGCAAGATCCAGCCAAGGATGGCGTCCTCCGACGGAAGCGGCAGCGGCGTTGTGGCCATCTACGGCGGCGGCAAGGTGGTGATTGAACCCTCCTCCAAGCCCACCGCCACCTTCTCCGTCAAGGTGGGCCTCGCCCAGATGTTGCGCGGCGGCGTCATCATGGACGTCGTCACCCCCGACCAGGCACGCCTCGCCGAGGAGGCCGGCGCCTGCGCCGTCATGGCGCTCGAGCGCGTCCCCGCTGACATCCGCGTCCAGGGCGGCGTCGCGCGCATGTCCGACCCGGCCCTCATCCGCGACATCAAGCGCGCCGTCACAATCCCCGTCATGGCCAAAGCCCGCATTGGCCACTTCGTCGAGGCCCAGATCCTCGAGGCCGTCGGCGTCGACTACGTGGACGAGAGCGAGGTACTCACCCCCGCCGACGACGCCCACCACATCAACAAGCACAACTTCCGCGTCCCCTTCGTGTGCGGCTGCCGCGACCTCGGCGAGGCGCTCCGCCGCATCCGCGAGGGCGCCGCCATGATCCGCACCAAGGGCGAGGCCGGCACCGGCAACGTCGTTGAGGCTGTTCGCCACGTGCGCTCCGTCATGGGCGACATCCGCGCGCTCCGCAACATGGACGACGACGAGGTTTTCTCCTACGCCAAGCGCATCGCTGCGCCCTACGACCTGGTCATGCAGACCAAGCAGCTGGGGCGCCTCCCGGTCGTGCAATTCGCGGCCGGTGGGGTGGCCACCCCCGCCGACGCGGCCCTGATGATGCAGCTGGGCTGCGACGGTGTTTTCGTCGGGTCCGGCATCTTCAAGAGCGGCGACCCCGCCCGGCGCGCCCGCGCCATCGTGCAGGCCGTTACCCACTACAGCGACCCGGAGGTCCTCGCGGACGTCAGCGCTGGGCTCGGGGAGGCCATGGTCGGCATCAACCTCTCCGACGAAAACGTCGAGCGCTATGCCGCCCGCTCCGACTAGCTCGGCATCAGCGAGGAATCATCGTCCGGTTCACAATGACAACCAGATGAAGAAAGAATTCGAGATGATATCAACTGCTACTGTATTTTGTTGGCAATAGCTCTTTCTGCCATTAGTCGACATTGCCATGGATTTTTCGTCGAGGCATGCCAAATTGCGTTGAGACTAATTACGAAGCTCTGCTGAAATTTCTTTTGAAATTCGAAGTTTTATTCCAACATGTGAAACTTGCTTGCATCTCAAAAGGGCTAGGTGTTTATTACTTAGCTTATAAAATCAATAAAACTTGAAGTTTCAAATTCAGCGAGGTCTCATTGTGTTAACCTTTGTATTACTTGCTCCAAGCCTCCAATAGTATTAGATTTGCTGCTACTCACAACTGAGGATATTATGTCCTGTTTAGGACTGCTATGGTTGCTCTAGCAAATAATATACTTAACTCCATAAAATCTTCTTAAGATCATATCTCGAGTGAAGTTGCAGCTCCACCGTAGAAAAATTGTCTTTTGAATTGTAAATTAGATCTAAATTTAGAAATGTTAGAATTTATTGTGTATAATCTATTCTATCCATCTAAATAGGCCCATATGCTAGTGTCGGGTGTCGGGATATGAACCCCGAATACCTTACGTTGAGCTTATCAGCTTAAACCGAGAGCAGATCAAGTCCAGTATTAAAGTCCGGTATAGCTTGCGAAGGGGGTTCGGTCCCGATAAGGAAAGTTAAGTCCTTATTTGGGAGCCAAATCCTAGATCCGATATAAAAAATATCTTTGTACCAAAATCCTTATAATTAGGGAATTAGCACATAAGTTTGATATGCGATTATAGGTATCAGGGAAACCAACTCGATGTAGAATTCTAGGTCATCGGACTCGCCCCTTGAGTATATAAAGGGAGCGAGACACTCCAGAGACATCTGATCACATCTTATTCTTTATGCTTTCATGCTTTGTAAGCTTAAACACCATATAATAAATTAAAATACTGGACGTAAGACTATTATTCCTTAAGTAGCCTGAACCAGTATAAATCTTATCTCTTATTTTCTAGAGTCGATCATCGGATTCGAAGACACTGTGCTTCCTTTACAAGTCTCTCCTCATTTTTCCTCTTCTTTCCTTGGCGGCAACATTTGTTCTTTGCTCTCATCTCTTGAATTCACTTTTGACAACGACGACAGCGCAGGTGCAGGGCGCCAACGGCGATGGTGGCATGGGCAAAGAAACAGCGATAATGAGGAGAGAAGAGGAAAAGGAAAATAAAAACAAAAGGATATGTGTATAACAGATGACAGTGGTGGATAATTTTCATACAACTCCACGGTCAAGTTTAAAAACTCCATTTACAGAGCAGCACCCTAGACTTACGAATTTAAAAAACAAGAACTAAACCTGTTTGGCCATAAGTTCATAAAGTAAATCTACAAATGAAACGGAGTAGTCCCAAACAATTCAGTCTTGAAGACACGATTTATGTTCTGATGATGGTTGATGCACGAAAAAAATAATATACAGCCTGGAAGAGGATCGGCTGCCATGATAAACATATAGCTAGGATTGAATTGTAATTTTAGCCATCAATTTTGATGAAACGGTTCAGATATATAGGTGTGATTGTGAACTCCACTTTGCATCTATTTTGCTTAGACTTCCTCCTCGCAATTCTCAATACAGAGAATACAAACATCCTTATCTTTCTTCTGCCTCTTAATGCTTAGACTTCCTCCTCGCTACTCTCAACACAAACGACATCCTTATCTTTCTTCTGCCTCTTAGCTCCATTATCTGCACAGGCTTTTCCTCCGGGTGTTACTGAATTGATATGTAACCGCACGAGCTCAATTATCGCGCTGCCATACTTCTCAGTCTTGACCTTTCCTATAAGCTTTTCGAGCTGCAGGAGATGAAATGCGCACGTTAGAGATGCGCCTATACACTGAAAATAGAAAAGACAATTTGAACCAAAGTTCACCTCAGCAACAGTGGTTGGTTTTTGGCAGTTCAGGAGGGAAATTTGCTGGGTGGAAAGAACTGCATGAGGGAATATGCCACCATTACTCGAAGAGAGCTCTCTCCGCAGCTCATCAAGCTTAGCTTCCAAATTGCTCATCTGGTCGCGCTTTGTACGTTTGGATCTACTACCTCTATCTTGAGAGCGAATAGGAATACTAAGCTTGACCTGCCTGTTCCCTGCATAGTAAAAACATATTAGCATGACATTCCACAATTTCCTAAATGATCCAAACATGAACAGCAGATTAAGTTAAGAACGACCCAAAAGTTTATGGGTAGGTCAAGGGACAGAATTCTAATTAGTGTGCAGTCACTGATCAGCCCTAGACAATGTTAAGCAACTTAATGATCCATCTAACCAAGATAGTGGTGTCTTAAACTTTACACGTAGGGATGCTCATGCAATGCTGGTAAAATAAGATGGAATGTTCAAGAGAGAAACATTTACCTTGCAGTGCTGGCTTCCACAGTGTTCCTAAGGCAACATATGCATTGGTTGCATATGCTGTATGCTGAAATTCTTCTTTCTGAGAGGGGTAAACAGTTTTTAGTAATAATTGCAAATAAAATAAAGATCTTTGAGGAAAATAAAGGAAGCCGCTAAGGCTATGAACATGTGAATGTTTAACAATCCATTAACATTTGGTATAACGAGACAGTGTGTAAATGATACTCCATTCCTTTTTATCTGACGTTTTAGAATCCATGCTATCAAACCTTCCTTTTTTTTGACCATCAACAAATTTATATTTAGAACTATAGATTGAGTATATCAGTATATGAAAATAATATTATCAGATTTGTCATTAAAAATAGTTTCATAACATTGTAATTTTAGTACTACATATTGATATAAACTATTCATGTGTCTGAACCTTGATTGATGGCTCATATTGAGTTTAAACTCTAGTCTACCCTAACTTGCTTGAGATTAAAAGGTTTTGTTGTTGTTGTCATGTTGATATAAGATTATAAAAGTAATGGGAAAAGATGCATTTTGGTCTCCTCGAGGCGATGGAAAATCAATAACATAAAATAAAAAAGAATATAGGGAGTACATGAAAACAATGTTTGGGATGGCAACAGTACAAACACAAACACCTTTGCTTCCAAAAGTTTGTTGACATTTTTCCTCAGAACAGTGGCAAAATATAGTTCTTTTGGCTACATGACAATGCAGCATGGTAATTCTACAGATACCACAGTTGTATTATTTAGAAGTACCAAAACGTGCCATACTGTCATGTGAGTTTTCAACACCCCACAAAAAAAATTAGCACTCGCGGTTTTCAACATTGCCATTACTACATATCCATCCACTAGTTAGCCAAACTCCGAAAATGGAGATTTTATCAATATAATGCTTATTTCAGTTTAGCCAGGTTTCCCAAAACCAGTTAGTGGCCACACTACAGCAACCACTGGAATCCGTTTCTTATTCTGCTGTCCTAAACCCTAATCAAGCAAATCAAGAAAAACACAACTCAATTTCATCTGTCGTTAGGCCAATATCTGGAATTTTGGCTCAATCTGGCATTTAACCCTGGTGCCTGGTTGCAGTAGTTCTTATGGAACTTGCAGTAGTTATATAAATATACATTTAACACTCCAAATGAAGTAAATGAAGTACTCCAACAAAATGTTCAATACGTAACAGTATTAGGTGAATTAAAACCTTAATGTTAGATTCATAATGGAGATTAGACACCATAAATAAACTTACGAATTCACATGGCAGTACTTGTAGTGCACACATACCAAAACACGGTCGAGTATAAGTTGAACTACCAACTGTTCAATGTCTTCTTTCCTAAGGTCAACAGATTCATTGGAACAACCTGCTTATCCATTATCAGTTGTAATATCAGAACTTATCCCTGGGTCAGATGATTTTTACCCAGGCAAAGGGTACAAAATAAATGAACCATCAACTCGAATCACACACACAAAAGAGGTTGAGGAAGTTTACCTAAATCTTTCCATTTTGCCTTGAACTTATCCATCAGCTGCAACAATGTTGCTCTTTGGTCATTAAGTCGCATGTCATGTAGAAGTGAAACTATGAGTTTGGTATGGTCTGAACAAGAAGCCATAGAAATTATTGTTGTAAATATATGCATGAAAACATTCCAAGAAATATGTCTAGAAAGAATATCATCTTTAAAAATATAAACTGAAGATGTAAATATGTAATTCGGTGCAACAGTAAACTTTCTGAGATTATGTAAAATCGTCATACGGGTAACATCTATATCCTTGAGCTCAACGCTAGAAGTGCAGTTGTCACACATTCCTGCAAGAAGAAACTGTTTAAGTATGAATAATTCAAAAGTTTAGTTATGGAATCAGAAAAGCACTGAGAGAATACCATTGCAATCCTGTGCAGCCTCTCCAAAATGCCGGAAGAAAGCATCACGACGACAGGTCCTCTTAGACTGGGGTAAAGAAACAAGCTTGTGATAAAAAATTAATGTGAATAAACTAATTAGTTAATTATGGTTCTTAATTTGGCATGGTCATGTCGAGAAGCTAATTCGCTCTCATAGTAAGCTTTATAACTTGTCGTAAAGGTCTAAGAAATCTGTTTCACACAGTTCTAAGTAGGACTAGCATAAATATGTATATTGAGTATGTTGCAAAGAAGCTTCACATTTTTATTTTCCACTATATGAATAATTTTTATTCTATTCTATTTTATCTTGAGATCTTGTATTACATGCCCTATTGATATCTGTCATGGGTATGGGACAGACCCAGTATAGGCATGAACAATACTGTGTGAATAGTACCCACACGGTACTGTAGCCCCTAGCTGGTTTGAACAGAAGAAAAATAGATACTTTATTTATTGGCTTGGCTAAAAAGCCAACCCTTGATATATATACACCTCTTAGAGATATAACTTTTAATCTGAAATCTAAGGATTCCTAGGACTCTTCTTAATCTCTAACAGAAAACCTGACATAGCTAACCATAATTTATCCCTAACCTGCTGCTACAGTACCACGTGGGTACTATTCACACGGTATTGTTCACGTCTATATCAGGCCAGGCCCATACCCATGACACATGTGAGATTTGACAGAAATGTATACATTTTACAATTATGAGTTGGAAAGGGACCGAGACTAACAAGATTTATGTTGAGGGTATGAAAAAAATCAAATACTAAAGAGCTTTCTACTACTACTTTTGGAACTACATAGACACTTATGTATGTAGGAGTGGAATTTACCTGACAATACCGTACTATGTCATAAAGATTTTGCAGGCCACAATTTTCATAGAATACCATTGAACTCTGTTAATTGTAAAAACAGCAGGTGGATCAATAAAACAAGAATATGCAACAAGAGAAAATGAAGACATTTTAGTCTTACTTGACGTGGAACATCACCAGGCCGATAATATAAAACACATTCTGAAGGCAGTCCATCTCTCCCTGCCCTCCCACTTTCCTGAAATCACAAAGATCTGCTTATAATGGACCACATTGTCCGAGAAATGAAGAAAGATATTTGGATAACTAGATGTACCTGGTAGTATGTCTCCATAGATTTGCTAAGGCTATGGTGAATCACAAACCTGACTACAGAAGCAAAATGAGATTAAGTTTATTTCTTAGATAATGTAATTGCAAACATAATATTCCTACTTATTCCATATCACCAGTCTCAAACAGCTCCATTATCAGTAATTCAAAAACTAGTAGTAGTCCCATAAGGCTTTAAATATTCTAGCACAATTGAGGAGCATGGGTTGTCCAAATAATTATGAACTAAGCCATAGCAGATATCCATAACTAGTTCAAATAAGTCAATTTGTGAGGGAGGGCGAGAAAGAGAAAGGACATTAATGACAGATTATATCACAAAATAGTTTGAAAAGTTTGCAGGTGGATTCAAGTAGGTCAATAAATTGAAAACTAGTCCATCAACATGTATTAGTTCAAATAGATCAGAAGTTAACTTGACAAGGGACCCATGTAGCCATAGACACCTAGTAGGGTGTGGAAATATGACTGATTTTTTTTCTTTCTCCTGTTCTGTCCCCAACTACTCTTACTTCCTTCATCCCTATAACCTCATAACCGGCAACAATGGCAGCCAACCTCACCACTGACATACGGGAGGTAGTGGAAGGAATTCGTCAGGTACATGACAAAGGGGAATTTCAAGTGAACTATGGGGGAGGGTTTCCCTAAAAAACCATGGGGAGGGTCTCTATTATAACTTGGGGGCGGAGGCCCCAAACTACAGAGATAGTAGCCATGTGTAGCGTCGGCTAGAGGATGTTCCCCTCGTCGCCTGAACACTACTTTGAAACGTGGAGAAGAGAGACGGGAAAGATTGATACTTTTATTCCTTGCCTAAAGCATTACACCTGGGTTCTTTATATAGCTTGATTACAATCTAATCTATTAGCAATAAATCTAATCTGCTATCAAATATCCTCTTATATTTAGCTAAAAGATAAGCTGATAAACTAACTTAGATCCTAAGGACTCTATTCTGCCAAAATCTTGAGAGAATTCTAATCTGATGAAGATTGGGATTGTCGGCACTGTAGGCTGTAGCCCATCCGGCAATGCTTCCTAACTTCAGCTAGGGCTCTTCCTGGGTGCTTTGGGCCGACGTTCATAGCTTTTGCCCCACCTAACATCCTCTAACACTTGTGACTGCCTCAACACCTAAGCAAAACCACCAGTTTGAACCTATTTGAATTTTGAATCCCTCATACAAGTTAGAAGGTGTAACTTTCTAGTTTCTAAGATAATGAACCAACTTGCACCTTGCAAATTTAGAGACAAATGGTGATATTTACTCAATAATCAACATGGCAGTATGTTAGTATCGATACCATTTTCATATTTTCCCAAAGTTCAAGTTTTCTAAATTTTTTACTACCCTAATAATATTCACAGGGGTTTTCTCTGTTGCCCATGACTCTTATGACCAACGATGGGCTAATCTTCATCAGTTTTCATAACCATGACGTGCCATATAATTAGATTAGGTAAGTACATATCGACGTTCTGAACACATGTCATCATTATGATCAAAGCCCAAAACTAAACACACCATCTGGTTTGTTGATTCCCATTCCAAATGCGACCTACATAAATTAATACAAAAATTAGATGTTGTAGAGGGTGGAAGGGAAAGAGATGGAAGAGCGAGGAGGGAGAGACGGGGGGAGCATATAGAGCGAGGAGGGAGAGACGGGGGGAGCATACTGTTCCAACAATGACCTGTGATTTGCTTTTGCTCCAACTGTTGAAAGAAAGAGTTCAAAATATTAAAAGCAACCATAAGAGCTCAACATAAAATTATAGTGGTGATACAGAACTACAGATCACATAAAACATTTATACAATAAAGTAGTTCTATTGAATTATCAATTTACTCTTGAATGCATCACAATATCACACTTGAAAGTTCAAAACATTCAAAAGGTGATCAACAACACAATTTTGCATTTTCAACTAAAGGAACATGCTACTCGTAGTTCAGGCACTAGTACTCAGTAGTCCAATCAGGGGTTGATCTGCTGGACAGGTAGTTATTAAGCATAGAGAAATTGTTACATCGATTCTTTTCAATATCTCAGGTGTAATTGTAGTGAAGGAAAGTTGTCATTGTCATTTCTTTCACAGATATATCAAAAATACATCAAGTTCGAATCCAACTAGCACAGGTTATATAAAATGTTCCGTTTATGTTGCTTTTATTTCAATGAACTATTTAGCATCTTGTACCCAGATGAACTAGGTTCCAGTTCCTTTTTCACCAGTTCGGTCTGGTTACTGTGTTTCTAATATTAGAACTGCTAACATTATAAGAAAAAAGTTTGTGGGTTAAAGCTTTCACATACGTATTGTATGAAGAATTTTTACGGTTTAAAAAGGCTCAATATATTCATGTAGAGATAAACTGGTATGAAGTTGAAGAGGAACTCTCTAGTACATGTAAATTCCATACTTTGTGTTATATGCATGCCATTATTCAAAAGTGAGTTTTCTCAGGGAGAGACAATTCAACCTTGTTAATCAATTAAGTTGCTTAAGAATGTACATCATCATAGAAAGTTCATCTCAAAGTAACAAATAAGGATTCGAAAATTTTACGAATACCACATATGAACTTTCTCACGAGCAATAACATCCATATCTGCATGATAATAATCTGCTGAAATACCCCTTTCACACAATTCTTTTGCAACCTGCTTATCAGTAAAAGCACAGAATTACAGCAGAAGTTGAGAAGCAACATGGCAATGGTGGATACAATTGGTCTATGGATCACTACATTAAAATAAAAGACAAAATCCATGAAGGAAGACTAACACATGAAACTCAACATTAGGATATAGATCCCACAACCATGTGCTATTGGCATAGCACACAACAGAAGAATCTAACGATAATAAATCTAGATGGTAAGTGAAAATATTGTAACCCAATATTTTTTGAATAAAAAATGCAGCAAACGAAATCATACTATGCAGCTATTTCTTCCTGTTTGAGAAGAAGGAAAACAATCAGTCACCTACCAATTTTTATTTTAGCTATTTAGTTCATGTAGCTCAGTAAATCAATTCATTATTCATCTTAGTCGATGTGTGAAATGGTATGTTGTCAGGTGGGGGCGCACCTACAGCCGCCGCAAGAGGACTGCGCCGGCCTAGCCTGGTCCAGATACTGTTTCCTAAATTAGCAATAAGTATGCTATCTGTTATTTCATAGTTAGCAGGATTATTTTCCTAAAGCAGGGTTTCCTTAATTGCTGCTAGATTAGTTTCCCTTGATTATTTCAGTTTCTAAAGATAGCTGTAGCCTCTCCTCTATATATAAGAGCAGGCAGATATGAGGTAAGACAACAAGAAATAAAGCAATATCTACTTCTACCCAAATATCTCTACCCTCTCCCTGCGCTCAATCTCCATCTCACCATCACGGCGCCAGGGAGGCGAGGAGCTGAATGCCCTCGCCCTCCTATCTGCCACGGCTACACCCTCTGCTCGCTGTCCCAAGTCCCGCTGGTTGAGGGCCGTGAAATATGTACAACTGTTGATCCTTATCAGCAAAGAATTCAATTGAAGTATGATTCTTGGATTATCATATGGTAAACATCCGTCAGAGAGATGTTGGACAGTGACAACTTGAAGTAGAATGGCCCTAGGTGAAGGAGGGAACTGATTGTTGGAGGAATAGATCTAGAATAGCTGGCTATGGGAGAGGCCAGAGCTGGAGTTTAGGGACAAAGAATTTTGTTTATTCATCTTTGCTTCCTAATTGAAATATAACACTATCCTTATATAGATGGGATGGCTTGACTCTGAAGAAACTAATCTCTAAAATCTAGGAAATAGCTTACAACTCAATCTAATCTTATCTCTAAACTAACAAATCCTAAACTGCAGTTACAGTACTGTGTGGTACTGTTCGTACGCATGAATAGTAATCCTACACGTGACATAGTACAATTGAAAGAAGATTAAATCTTTGAAACATGAGTTAACTGTTGTATGGTTTGATAATAGTGAAAACTTTTCATTGGCATGTACCCCAATAGGTGCAGAAAATCAGGTTCACAACAAGCAACCAACTCAACCGAGTAATCTATCTCCAATATTAGTTATTTGCATGCAAGGTGTATGTAGGAAGTCAAGACATAAGGTAAGGTTTATCTTCTAGTTATCAATTATTTGTTAGCTACCATCTTTATATTATTGTAACCAAGTTGTCTTTACAGATCTTATGTTACGGCCAGCTCCTACAAAGCGCATATGGCCAGCCACTTGAGAAATTAAGCAAGGGTAAGGAAATATCTTCCCCTCTCCCTCATGTCGACTACTCCCTGACACAAGGCACCTCTTCCTCTACCCACTGCTGCCCAAACCAATCTGTTGCTTATCTCTCCAATCTCCACCCCAGCTACCCTTCCCTAAATTAGCACATAATAGAATTAATCAAATCTGTATTAACTAATAGACAGTGTAACATCTGAAAGAATGTAAAATACAAACCAGAATTGAATAGGACAGAAGTTACAGATATTGGATTGTCCAACCCAAATTATGCCACTTGTGACTTGTCAACAAATAAAAGAAACGGAAGCATTAATCGGTCACTATACTAACCTGCTCACATTCCTTCCTAGAAAGGCAATACACAATCCCAGATTCATTATTTGGGTAAGACTCACTTATAAAATTTGCAATCTCATCAACGACAACCTTCCCAATTGGTGATTTTTCAAATACCTGCATGGCAAACAAGTATGTTATAAATACTGCAATTCTAGATAAACCATTGCTTCCCATTCTGCATTCTTCTGCATCACACATTCTCATAATTAAGGAAAAGCACCCCTAGACTACTGGGGATTGGGGTACCTGTACTCTGCCCCCACTAACTATACCAAACTGTCTACATAACCTGCTAAGGAGATTTTGCCACCAAACACCGTTGGAGTGGTATGCATTGTGGCCGTGGCAAAGCAGATCAGATTGGTCCTACATGTCACTTAAACCAACACTATCTTCCACCTCTCTGTCCCAATTTGTCTTAACTTGTCAACTGCTCACCTCCCTGGCCATGGTATACACCTATTCTCCGGTGTGAAATCCAGCCTAGCAAACCACCTGCTCTCTACAGCCTCCCCCAAGAAGTCTTCCACAACAACCACTGACGAGGCAGCCACACTTCTCTTTTGGGTCCATACCGAAAACTCTGCTGAGGTGGATGCACTTCTCATTGCCGCATTTTTCCATGCTTGCAGCCAGTGAGTTGAATATACCTAAAAGAAACTTGTACATCCAACCAAAAATCTATTGCTGCTTCAGTTCTTTGCTACCGCGGTGCTGTGAGCCTGTGAGTTTGCACATGTGTGTGCGTGAGAGATAGAGAGCATAGGTCGATTGTATTATTGTATAGGGATTGCTCGACCTCCTCCTTTGATCCTAAGATTGCAAGAAGCAGGGAGAGAGAGATTTGAGAAAAGGGGGTGGAAGGGGTAGAAATTGGTCTTAATATTTTATTGACTTCATTGTCAAGACATCAACCATGTCTTCACCATGGTGCCAAAACCGCTTCAGGGGTTATTTAGATGCTAGCTATAGATTTGTTGAACCAGGATGTAACTACAGTACATCAGTCACATTTTAAATTGCACCTGAGCAATTTAAAAGAGATATCTTTACTAAAAAAATAAAAGAGATCTAAAGATATATATATATATATATATATGCATGTTAAAATTTGTTAACATATGCATATGAATGCTTCTTTGTTGGCATGATTAGGTTCGCACCCTGGAAAAGATTTTAGAAGAACTGGGCACAGCTGAGGTGCAAGTTCTTTATATGGCTTGTGATTCATAATCAATGCTGGAAAGCTGATCGCCTTGCCATGAGAGGGCTGCCACACCCCTCCGCTTGTCCACTTAGGAATCCATCAATCACCTACTGATCGAATGTGTCTTTTCTAGACAAGTATGGTTTATAACCCTCCAAAGGCTGGGGCTGGATTCCATAGCACCAGGTCAGGATACTACCAACCTATCAAGGTGGTGGTCAAGACTCAAGAGCAGTAAGAGGCAGAGGCAAGGACAGAAAAAGGGCTTAATTCACTCATCATTTTGGTGGTTTGGGAGATTTGGAAGCATAGAAGCAATATTGTGTTTAATGGCATCAATCCTAGAGTAACCAGTGTTATCCAATCAGTGGTCAATGAATGCACTCTTTGGTGCATGGCTGGGGCTTCTAGACTTAGGGAGTTTCTTAATAGGTCGTTAGCCCCACTTGAGTGAGGTCGGTTTCCATGTGAAGGCTAAGGCCTGTTTGTGGTTCGGGTGAGGTTGGGCACTGCTCTCTTCCCTGCTCCTTTCTTCTTAATGAAATGATACACTACCCTCTAGCATATTCAAAAAAATGTTTGAACAACACAATTGCATGAGACAAATAATTGGTGTCCAAGAAAAACATCATCTTTTCTCTTTTTGTACAAGACATATAATAAGCATAACTTCCGGCCTTTGTACTAACGAGGTTAGGTATGCACACAACCATCGAAAAGATAGGTGTATATTTTAGGGTGTTGAGAGACTTTTCCTATGATTAAATCAAGAACAAGAAAATTTAGCTCTGAATTTGAAGGTTGAGAAAAGACGTACTTTATAGAAAAGGTTGGGCCTGTTAATATTGCTGACAAACTTGACACATCTAGGAATGTGAAGCATTTCTATCAAATCAATTTGCACTTTACTTGTTGCAGTTGCCTGCCAAAAAAGAAGCATGCATTATTTCACATTAAATTTAAAATTTAATTCTTCTATACATGATTATTATTTGTGCAACTCACAGTTAAAGCTATCATAGGAACACTGGGAAACTGGACCTTCAAAATGCCAAGATTCTTGTAGTCTGGACGAAAATCATGGCCCCATTGACTACAGCAGTGTGCCTCCTGCATGATAACAGTTAATTTCAATGGTAATGGCAAACTCTAGTTAGACCGTATGCACTTAACAGCTTAAAACATTATGTCAACTAGCTATGCTCACACTTGATAAGATCATTATATGATGAGAAACATAACAAAAATGATATGAACAACTTAAAAAATGTGGATAGTGAGTAAAATTGATCATAACTGTTCCTTATGTATGAGTAGTTGATGACAAGCCTTCTGCTCTTGTAGCAAACCATATTTTCTAGTCTATAAGAGGGTTAGGTTAGTATTTAAATAGGCAAAAACCCTAAGTACAACAGTATTCTTAGTGAGACTGAGAGTAAGCAAATGCACATACAAGTAGATCATCTAAGCCTTAATCAGAGTAAAAGTGCTTTATTGTGTATACAATTAGGATACAGTTTTTGTTGAAGAAAACTGGTTATGTATCATCAAAAATACATGGTTTAGCTATATACCAATACATTTTTGTGCACCTTACCACCATCTAAAGCTCCCTCCATTATCATAAATACCATTTCTGTCCACTGGAGGAACCCAGCATTTCCCTATACAAATTTGCCCCCCTCTGTCGCTCTTCTAGCAACCTTGCTGGCTACCAGACATGAAGGTAAGAGACAGCATGATGACAAGGATCAGCTGAAAATAAAGGAATGCATCCTGTCTCTAACCTCTCCTTTTTGGAGCTGGCTTTGTGAATGCAGTCAGCCTTGTAGCTAAAAAGGCAATGGGCAGCTTTGACTAGCAGCAAACGATGGTGGCAGCCTAATACCAACCACACTACACTAGGTCATCACACAGCTGGAGGGTACGGACTTCTTGGTGATTATGCACCTGCAATGCTCAACACTGTCCAAATCCACCACCATATTCATTTCCTGCACCAGCTTGCCACATACCTAGCTTGACTTTATGCTCTGCTGCTGCATCCAACTCTTTTGGCTGATCTTGGTTTTTTTGTTGGTTCAAAAAGCTTTAAATCAAGCTAAGAAGAAATCCGAAACAACAAGAATAAATATTATGTGGATCAATTAAACAGGAGATGAGGTCAAGGCAAAGAAGACAAGATGTGTGCCTTTACTCGTGGATGAATCAGAGTGGGCTGGAGAGCATGGCACCAGCTTCAACAAGAGTGAACCAGCAGCAAGCAAGTGTTGTTCCAGTTTGGCCATATTAGTGGGGCAAGGGCAATTTGGGGATTTCAAAATAATATTTGGAAAAATGTAGGAAAGGGAAAATGGCTAACAAAAGTTGCTTTAAATAATGAAATGAATGGTAGCGTCCTTTGAGGGGTATTAAAGTGCAATGAAATAGGTTGGTGTCAAAACCAAAAGTCCAAAATAGTTATCTTCTGGTGCTACAGAACCAGTTTTTTTAATTGAGATAGTTTGCAACCTTGCAAATTTCAATAGATAGGTCACATAAAACAGTATCAAAGAGAAGTGTTCAGCATATACACATAGTGCAGTAAGTTTTGGCGCTAGCAACAAAAACGGACAAAAAATTATCATCACTCACATCTATTGCAATGAGAGAAAGGCGCCCTGCATGATGGCATTTCTCAAGCTTAGACATGAACCTTTTACTTTTGGATATCTTTTCAGGTGTCACGTACAATATCTTCAGTTCTCCTTCACCTTTATCAAGTGCCTTATAGACGAACTTCTCAACTTCCTTGTTGGTAGTTGAAGCTAGCATGCATGCTGGTATACCTAAAGCTGCCAGTCCCATAACCTACAACAGCACAAATCAAATAATGGGAATGATGATATATATGTTAAAAAAAGTATTTCATGCATACATTGTTGTCTTGGTGGCCTAGACAACGCCATGTCACTAAGTCAACTTGGCTGGTGCACACACATCGGCAGGGCAGACTAAGACAAGTATGATGGCATGACTAAATCCCATGACATGGGAGAAAAAAAAAAAGAGCAGAGAAAAGACACAAGACTTAAAGACAAGTCAAGCAGAGAGCAAGGAGTATAATCGAACAAGAGACAGACATTGTAGAGAGTGGAAGTAAGAAGAAGAGAAGGGAAACAAAAAGGCAAAATCAGAGAAAGCACGGCAAATCAGGTAGGGGAAGTTGTCCAGTAGAGCCAGAATGGCTGGATCTGGAGTCGGAGGCACTGTACAAGGACACGAGGGCAACACAAACAGCAAGCTGGAAGACATGTAAGAGGCCACGAAGGTGATGGAAAGATGAACATGAGGTCTAATTCAGGGAAGGAGGGCACCTGAGAACTGGAGGTGAACCTCAAAATGGAGATTATAGTACAGACAGAGTGAGGAGCGCTCATGGTGTCCATGGGTGCCTTTGTGTCCGCATGATGACTAGGAAAATGGCATGACAACTATGATCTTGTAAGTTCAAATACCTGGTCCTGGATAAGGGAAAGCAAAGGACTGACAACCAATGTAATGCCATCCCGAAGAACAGCTGGTAGCTGATAGCACAGGCTCTTCCCCCCACCAGCAGCCATAATAACCAGAACATCTCTTCCACTCATGATAGCATTGATTATCTGGAAGGGAAATATGCTTAAAAGGATGCATAATAATGAAACCATATACACTATTACAACTTGTGATATGTAAATTTAGGATCACCACTACCAAAAACAGGAGGGCAAAATGAGGGGCATGATAGGAACATAATTCTAAACGTAGTCCCCTTTTGAGCAACATACAAATTAATAATAAATAATAGCACGGTACCTAGCAGCCCTTATATATATTTGAAGCAGACCAAATATCTGGTTTCTTCACTAAATGACATGATTATAGGAACCTCGCTTCGTATTTCATCTAAGTTGTAAGCAATGCAAAAGAGGAAACATAAAAAATATTTAGAATACTTGTACTAAAACTTACTTCTCTTTGATTCTGTCGGTAGCAAGAGATACCAAATACATTGAATCGAATATCGTCAGCCTGAGAATCCCATGAGAAGCTCCCAGACCAATCTTCCATTGCAACTGAAGGGGCATTATTTGTTGTGTCTGTGGAGGCTTTATATACTTCCAGCATAGCTTTCAACTGTGATTCACGCTCATACAGCTCCTCTTGCCGATCAAGTAGCGTTTTAATTTGGCCTGAAAGGATGAATATTAAGTGGATAAATAAGCTTGTAACACATAACCAATCAAAAAGACAATTTGTAATATAAGGAAATAACAGCATGCCAGCACCACACCAGAAAAGGTGGCCACTGCTGATCATAATGCAAGTGAAGATACATAGTGGGAACTGGGAAGCCTACTTATATAAAGTATAGTTGTTCTGTTTCACAGTGTATAGTGATAACTATACTTCTTGTAAAGTAATGACTAGAGAGGGATGTGTTTTTTGTTATTTGTATGAAAGTAGGTAGGAATTTTTGAACAATTATTATTTGTGGTAGTATATAGACACTATCATGGTGATAGGGTGGTATTCATCAGTGTGCAAAAAGTGCAGGATCGGTCTAACCCCCAAAGGACTATGGACTTTTTGTGTGCGTTATAATTTAGCTCCAGTGCACTTAAAAATTAGATACAAGTATACAATGAGCTATAAAGCCCAGCCTCCCATCATTTTATCTGAGGAACCTTTATGGATCAAGAGATATTAACACATATAGCAGATGATTAATGATTATTGCTTGTAGTGATAAACTGATAATACCTTGGATGTCATGAAGTTCTGCCTCCACTAGCAACAATTCTCCCTCAATGTCCCCTTCCTCTTCCATGCTGCAACTCTGCACAGATGGCAAGGAGGCTATTGGCTTGCTTTTAGCTTACACACTGCTTTAAAGATGAGTATATGGTCAGAAATTATGAAACAGAATTCTATTATTTCTAGGGGTGAAAGTGGTTCGGATAGTTTCCGACCGTATCCGAAAAAACGGATTCGGATTCGGATTTTTTTGATTCGGATACGGATTTTTTTTTCGATACGGAAACGGATATGATATCGATGAAATCTGACGGATACGGATTCGGATAATCCCGATAATTCTTATCCGGATTATTCGGATCTGCTGGCCCATTAGACATTTAGACCCAATTATTTATAGCCATCGATTTACATCTAGACTGCATCTAACCGAGCCAAGCGCCAGGGCCTAGTCCCCGCAGCCGCC
>KE371021.1:38831-53883 GCA_000418225.1 Zizania latifolia
GCACCAATACCAATTCCTTTTATTGCAAGGCGAAGATTCAATCACTTAGCCAACATCAAGAAGCTATTGGTACCTTGTTGAATCGAAATAAAGAATACCAATCTTTGATGATTTTGTCGGCATCCAACTGTTCTCGAATTGGTTTATTCAAGAATTCTAAAAATCCCAATGGGGTAAAAGAATCAAATCATGGAATTCCTATTCGAGATTTTTTTTTGGGCTAGGACGTGGGGATTTCTATGTAAACAGAGTATCCTATTTCCATAGGCTCGAATGACCCCTTCTCATACTAAGAATGACCCCTTCTCATAATAAGAAATCATTTGTCTATCTAGCCAACTCTACAAAAAGATTTCTCTCTAAATCTGCTATACACTTCAAAGACTATTTTCAACTCTCTAAAAAATTACTCTCACTTTTAAAATCTCAAAATATTTCAAAAGATTTGATTTCTTTTTGAAATCTCAATTTCTAACCTTTGAAACCCCCAAATTATAAAATTTTTAAATTCTCAAATTTTAGAAAAAAAATCTTTTTTCTCTTTTTTTCATTTCCATTTCTCTTTCTTTTCTATTTCCTCCTTTCTCCTTTTTTCTGTTTCATCCCCTTTCTTTCTCTCCTCAAGACCTCGAGGGCACTGGCCTAGGCACGGCCGTGCGAGGCGACATCGGTCGAGGCATGGCCGTGTGGGGTGACATTGGTTGAGATGCGGCCGTGTGGGGCGACGTCGACCGAGGGCATCGGCGTAGGGTGGGGCGATGCTAGCCGAGGGCGCTGGCCAAGGGCAGAGCGACATTGACCAAGGGTGCTAGTCTAGGGTGGGGCAACACCAGCTGAGGCGACGATGGGTGGCGGTGGAGTTTGCGGCGCCGGCGATAGGTGGTGGAGTTGCGCCGCTAGCGACAGGCGGCGGAGTTGCGCGCTGATGATGGGAAATGGAGGCAAATGCATAGGAGCTAGCTGTAAGCGTTTGCACGGGAGAGATTATAGATGGGGCCCATGCCAGATACCCATCCAACTTGGCTAGCCAAGTTTGGACAGTGAGAAGCTGTATTTGGCCAGCCAGATGGCTGAGCTATCCGGTTGGCCAGTTTATTGAAGGAGTTTTTTCAGTTGAATGGTCAAATTTTGGCTTGGAGAGCAGAATAGCCATTCTATTAGAGTTGCTCTTATTTAGCAAGAATTTCTTTGGATTTATAGAAATACCATAGGTTAAGTAATATGTTTCTCTTTTGTCATAATACCATATGATGTATTAAATAATGCCCCTATCCTTCGCCAAACTCAACACCCCCACCTCACCGACGGGTGGAACTAGTTAGCCTTGCTTTGCCACATGCTCCATAATGTGTATATGTGTCGAACAGGACTGCACCACCTCCGGGCCAATTGGTGGCTCCAATCACGCTAGATGCCTCGACACTATACACATCGTTGTGTGCCACAACACGTCTTGTTGCGTTAGGATGAGTGGCTTGACATAGTGCATGTGCGGCAATAGCAAGCCATCGTACACCTGCATTAGCTGATTAGCATCAGCCAAGCTGGGCAGGTAAATCAGATGGCTAGCTCTAGCTTGCCCATATTGCACAAGACACTCGAGTTTAGGGTTTAGGGTCTAGGGTCTAGGTTTAGGGTTTAAAGTCTAGGGTTTAGGTGTTAGGGTCTAGGGTTAAGGTCTAGGGTCTAGCACTACAACAAAACATTCCTACGGAGACATCTTATTTATCAAATAGAGACGTTTTGTTTCATCTGTCGCATAGAACTAAGACGCTTTTACAAGGCGTCATAGAAACGTCTCCGTATGGACCGTCTCAAAATAATGGAGATGCTTTCAAAAGCGTACCTACATTATTTAAGACGTTGTTAGAGACATGCAAATTACATCTCTACAAACATAGAGACACTTTTATAAAATGACTTGTACAACGTCTTAATTAATATAAACACATATGTAAAGACATTTTGTGATGTCTCAACAAGAGGTTCTACACATTTTTCTAGTTGGTACATTATACGTATTTCTATACAAATGTGTATTATGAATTTAATGCCAGAGCTTCCTCGAAGCCATGACGAGGGAGTATGCAATTTTCTCGAGCTCCGTGTACCTCGTTTTTGCTCCGGATAGAGCCTTGGAAATGAAATAAACTGGCATCTACACCAACTTGCCTTCGATGTCTGCTTCACGCACGAGAACTGCACTTACCACAAAGGTCGTTGCAGCGAGGTACAACAATAGTCCTTCAGGAAGCGGGGTAGTGAAGATCGCCAGGTTTGCGAGGTACTTCTTGATGTTGTCGAAGCTCTTCTGGCATTCAGGCATCCATGAGAAGTCCTCGGAGCTCATTAGTGCTTTAAAGATTGGTAGGCTCCACTCATCAGAGCGTGCGAGGAACCTACTGAGAGCTACGAGGCAACCTGCAAGCTTCTGAACCTATTTCAAATTTTCGAGCAGAGCAATGCGCTGAAGTGCGCTAATCTAGGTAGGACTGTCTTCGATACCTCGACTCGAAACCAGGTACCACAGAAGCTTGCCAGCCCAGGCTCCGAAGACACATTTCTTAGGATTTAGCCGGATCCCTACTCATTCGAAGGCTTTCGAAGGTCTCTGCTAAGTCTATGTTATGCTCGTGCTTTTTTGCACTTTTTATTACAATGTCATCCATGTAGACTTTGACATTCCTTTTCATTTGGTGGCCTAGGGCCTTAGCAATTTACCTAGAGAATGTTATCCTAGCATTTCTTAAACCAAAGGGCATCCGTACATAGCAATAGACTCCAGAGGGAGTAACGAAGCTAGTCTTCTCCTCATCTTCCCGCTTTAACCACACTTGGTGATACCCAGAGTAGCCGTCGAGCAAGCTTAGCAGCTTGGAGCTAGCGGTGGCATCAACGAGCTGGTCAATACGAGGCATGGAGTATGGGTCACGAGGGCATGCTTTATTTAACGAAGTGAAGTCTATACACATGCGCTATTTTCTCGTGTTCTTTTTTCTTACAAATCTGTGTGGCTGATTTCCCGTATGACTCCTGCCCAAAGCAGCTTCTCTACTATGGTCTTGGCCAGACTTGCACGTTCAATCAATAACTTCTGTAGTCCCTGGCGCATTGGCCTCATTCTAGGTTTCACAAGCAGGGAGTGCTCGATGATGCTCCGGTCAACCCCTAGGATATTTTCGTCTGTCTAATCGAAGACGTCGAGGTTGCCTCGAATCGTCCTCTCTAGCGAAGCCATGTCTTCTGGAGTCAAATCCCCTCTGAATTGAATAGAGTACTCGAGTCCCCCTTCGATAAGTGTCTTCGTGACAACCTCTCCATCTGGGTGGGGTTTGACCGCTGATCCCTTCGTGGCTTCAGGAGGTTGGCTTGTTGCTTCGGGCTGGAGATCCATGGAATGTACTTGGCGAGCTTCAAAGTGGGCTGCGTGGCCATACTCTACTCTTTGTGCCACACTCTAATCACCTAGCACAGTGAGCACTCCCCCCTACATGGGCAACTTCATGCAGAGGTAGTTGTGGTGTGCTATGGCTCTGAACTGGTTCAATGCATCCCTCCGGAGGATGGCGTTGTAGGCGTAGGGGCCATCGACAATATCAAAAATGACTTCCTCTGAGCGTGCAAGGTTGCCCTTGCCGAAGCTGACTTTGAGGCTAATTTGGCCTATTGCTTCGAGGGGCGGCCCGTTCAAGACTTGCAGAGGCCTTGTAGCTAGGAGGAGATGCTTCCGAGGGATGCACAGGTGATCAAAGGCATGCATGAAGATAATATCTGCCGAGCTTCTTCCGTCGATGAGTATGCACCACACCTCAGTGCCGACAATGCGGTGGAGATAACAAGGGGGTCCGCGTGTGGGAACTTAATCCCAACAACATCTTTGACTGTGAAGGAGATTAGCACGTGGGACCGCTCTAGCATCGTTGAAGCTGATGCCGATGTCCCGATATGCCCCACTTCATGGACATAGTCACGGCTCTATTGCTTGGACAGGTTCCCTAGGGCTCCGCCGTTGAAGATGGGGATTACCACATGCTTCTTGGATCTTGATGCATCTTCCACCTTCGGAGGTGGCATTAAGTTTGTCACTAGGACTCGAGGAGGAGCTTTGCCTACGTCAGCGCGGCCCACGGCCTAGACATGCTCTGGTCGGGTGACTTCAGGTGCTCAATATGTCATCCCTCGGCCCATGGTATGCTCGAGGTAATCTCCTCGCAAGGCCAATATAGCCTTGCAGGAGTTAGTATTGTGGCTTCGGTTCTCACCATGGATGTTGTAGAAGAAAGTTTAGCCTAGGACGGAGGGTCTAGCAGGCGGCCTTGCTTCGCCCCCTCAGCCCTGGCCTTGGCCCTGCTGGAGCTTTGGGGCCCTTGTCCCGGTGATGTTTAGCACTTCACTACGGAAGTGCGTCTTGCTTCTTCTTGACTCCAAAGGCCGGTGCTCCGTGGCGCTGGCTTCGGGGGGCTCAAAGCCCGCATCTCTAGGGCTTGAACTTGAGCGATGGTGGCACTTCTTTAGAGCTTCCCTTCTTCAGAGTGGGCATACTCTTCGAAGTATGTCATAAGTTGGACCACCAAAGATATGGGCTTCCTATGAAGGTTGTCGAGGAGGCTTGGGTGGGTGATGCCTTCGTGAGTTGCGTCGACCACCGAAGAGATGGAGAGCCCCTTGATCTATGACTTTGTATAGGCGAAGCACTAGAAATATTGATGTAGGGTCTCTCTAGGTTGCTGCTTCACCTGGAATATGCTTCCAATGGACATGGGTGATGGTGATATGCCCTATAGACAAGTCATGGAGGAGTCGGACTTCGAAGGTCAAAAGCTCGGGCATGCTAGCCGACCCTGAGTCCGGGTGCTGACTCGGACTCGGTGGACCAACCCTGACTTTCGACCCCGAGTCCCGAACTCGGGTCCGGCATGTTGATGATCTACCTTAGAGGAGAGGGGGCATGCAGATTAGATCTGTAGATGGGCTTTAATAATGATTAAAGTCCAGACTCTATATAAGATGAGGAGAGGCAAGGGCAATCTATTCTATTCTATTCGGAACAGTGCTCTGGTCGCACCTGTTGTGGCCAAGTCTGCCCTAGCCGCTCTCTTCCCTAGCCACACCACCTGCCTTAGCCACACGTATGGTGCTAGCATACCGGTGCACGGTGAACCCCTCCCTATATGTGTGGATACCGTAGAGGTACCACTACAATTGAGGTGCTAACCTTCTACTCGTGGACATCGTGGTGCTGCGTCTTTATCGCCGATGATTGGACGGAGCTAGGCGAGGCTGATCAAGGATGCGCTTCTCTAACTCTTCTTTTGCTGCCCTAGTGCGTCTGCGTCTAGAGGTAACGATCCATGATCCCCTACTCGTACGGATTCCTAGGTGAATGTGGTAGAGAAAAATTTTGTTTCGTGCTAGCGTAGCCTACCCGTTTCCCAACAGTGGTATCAGAGCCTACGTGCGTAGTGTTTGATCTGGATCATGCACATATAGGTGATATGTGGTGGAAATAGACTAGATCTATTGTTCATGCGATCAGGTTTTCGGAAGTTCTGGGCTTTAGCCGGAACTTCTGGGCCAAAATAATCATGTACAGTACGTTATTTTCGGAAGTTCCGGGCTTCGGCCGAAACTTTCAGGCCGAAATAATCTCGGTACAGAATGTTATTTTCAAAAGTTCCGGGTCTTACCAGAGGTTCCGGTTCAAAATAAATTTCATACAGAAAGTTATTTTTGGAAGTTCCGGGCCTTGATCCAGAAGTTCTGGGCAAAAATAAATTCAATACAGAAGGTTGATTTTGGAAGTTCTAGGATTCAGCCGGAAGTTCCGGCTGAACCGAAAGTTTTGGGTCCACTTTTCAGACACGCATAGATTCTACGCTTAACTCATTTTTGTAGAGAATGTCATGACTCGTATGGCCTTGTGATGTATGTGATGCATGAATGTAATTTTCATGGCCTGCGTGTCATGGTTAATTACAGCCCAAGGCTGTTACGTTATTGTATAATGACCTGCATGTTGACTTGTGATGCTTCTTCTCATGTAATTCGTATAGTGCTATTAGGTGTAATAGACTTATACATGATCATGGAGCCTTGAAGCATGATGACCCAAAGGACAGAAACCGTGGTGATGGAGATCACCATGTGAGAAGGGCCATACTATGTCACATTTAATACGATTGCCTTTGATGTTTAATTATGTTCCTGTCATACTATTCTTTCATGTTTTATATGCGGTAGATATAATTGTCATGATAGAATAGTTTCCCTCAGAAAATTAAGAGTTTTTAATGCCCTTTCCAATAGCTGCACCTACAAAGGTTTTTGATCATTGTATGGTAGGTATGTCAAAGCAGAGTGTCATCTTTTATCTTAACCAGTTAGGGTGGATGTCGGACATCCACAAGCATAGTGTTGGTTTGCTTAACAAAGCTATCAAAACGATTTTGGGCTTTGGGGTATGGTGTTGGCACCGGGGCATTCGATGCCACCCAACAAACAAGAGTCACATAGGGATGTGATTAGCAAGTTGTTGCTTATCTATGTCACTGTGTTTCTAACAGTGATGCCAAAGCTCACTAGAACTTAGTTGAATATGGATCTTGTCCCACTATATGTCGTTAGAGGGAAAAAAAACTATAGTGGAGCATCTTTTATTGTTTGATTGAAGATTCACATAAGCATAGTGCTAAAACTTGCATTTTTCCGTTGTAGATCATGGCACCTACTGCTAGTAACACTTCCAGTTTTAATTTGCGATCAATTCTTAAAAAAGAAAAGCTTTCTGGAAAAACTTTATTGATTGGTATAGAAATTTGAGAATTGTTCTCAAACAAGAGAAAAATGAATGTGTTCTAGAGGTTCCCTATCCTGATGAACTAACTGATAATGCATCTGAAAGCATTAAGAAAAGCTCTAGTCACCTGATGATGGTTCAGAAGTATAGCAAGAAGAGAAAGCGCAAGGGAAAGGCTAAAGCTTCCGATGAGATCTCGAGCTCTAAGCCTAAGCCTAAGCCTGTTGGAAAGTCCAAGGTTGGCCCTACTACTTCTGATACTGTAGAGGCACCGCTATGATTGCGGTGCTAACCTTCTAATCGTGGACATCATGGTGCTGCGTCTTCATCGCCGATGATAGGATGGAGCTGGGCGAGGCTGATCAAGGACGCGCTTCTCCAACTCTTCTTCCGCTGCCCTAGCTCGTCTGTGTCTAGAGGTAATGATCCATGATGTCCTACTCATACGGTTTCCTAGGTGAATGTGGTAGAGAAAAATTTTGTTTCGTGCTAGCGTAGCCTACCCGTTCCCCAACAGTAGTATCTGAGCCTACATGCATAGTGTTTGATCTGGATCATGCACATATAGGTGATATGTGGTGGAAATAGACTAGATCTATTGTTCATGCGATTGGGTTTTCGAAAGTTCTAGGCTTTAGCCAGAACTTCTGGGCCAAAATAATACTGTACAGTATGTTATTTTCGAAAGTTCTGGGTTTCGGTCGGAACTTCTAGGCCAAAATAATCTCGGTACAGAGTGTTATTTTTGGAAGTTTCGGGTCTTAGCCGGAAGTTCCATCTCAAAATAAATTTCGTACAGAAGGTTATTTTCGGAAGTTCCGGGCCTTGAGCCGGAAGTTCCGGCCAAAAATAAATTCAATACAAAAGGTTGATTTCGGAAGTTCTGGGATTTGGCCAGAAGTTCTAGCTGAACCGGAAGTTTTGGATCCACTTTTTAGACACTTATAAATTCTACACTTAACTCGTTTTTGCAGAGAATGTTGTGATTGGTATGGCCTTATGATGTATGTGATGGAAATATGCCCAATTGAATTCTGGGGAAACCAGAAGTTCTGGCTGGGAGCCAGAAGTTCTGGATTCTGGAGCATCCGAAAGTTCTGGTTAGACCGGGAGTTCCGGGCCAGCCCAGTTTCGGTTTCTGGAGGAGCCAGAAGTTTTGGTTGGACCGGAAGTTCTGGGCTACTTTCTGGATGAACCGGAAGTTCCGGTTAGATCGAAAGTTCCGGGTCCCAGCGAACAAATTAGATCTATTGGGCTTTAATACTAATTAAAGGCCCATGAGGGGGCACTATATAAAGAGAGGAGAGGGTGGCACGAAAGGACTGCTGCTTGTTGCTAGTTCGACCTAACCCTAGCCGCCACCACTCTTTTCTCTCCACGATCACAAGCAATGTGATTGATCTTTCGGATCTCATGAGTGGTGCTAGCAGCCAGCGTGAGGTGATCCTATCCCTGGACGTGTGGATACCGTGGAGACACTACTTAAATAGTGGTGCTGATTTTCTCCCATGGAGATCGCCGGATCATCGGGTCGCTGGAGAACTACGTCTTCTTCACCGATGAACGGACGGAGCTGAGCGAGGCTTATCGGGAACGTGCTTCATCAACTCTACTTCTGCTGCCAGAGCGTGTCTCGTGGTTCGAGGTAACGATCTATGATCCCTTGAACGCATGATTCCTGGGCTAACAGGGTAAATTTTTTGAAATTTAAGCTAGCGTAGCCTCCCCATAACCCAACAGTGGTATCAGAGCCTACGTGCATTGTGTTCGATCTGGATCGATCACATATAGAGATACGTGGTGGAAATAGATTGGATCTATTATTTTTGCATCGGGTTTACCAGAAGTTTCGGCTAGGACCAGAAGTTTTGGGTCGAAAATAAATTCGATACAGAACATTGTTTTTAACCAGAAGTTCTGGGCCTTTGAGTCGGAAGTTTCGGCCCTTCGACTGGAAGTTCCGGGCCTTTGAGGCCGGAAGTTCTAAGTCTAGTTTAGTCACACGTAGATTATTGGCCTAACTTGTTTTTTTGCAGAGAATGTTGTGACTGGTATGGCCTTGCAAATGTATGAGATGCATGAATGTAATAACATGGCTTGCGTGTCATGGTTAATTACAGCCCAAGGCTGTTCAAATGTTGTATGACCTGCGCATCGACATGTGATGCTTCTACTCATGTAATTAGTATAATGCTATTAGTTGTAATAGACTGATACAAGTTCATGGAGACCTGAAGCGTGATGACCCGAAGGACAGGAACCATGGAGATGGAGATCACCATGTGAAAAGTGAAAAGGGTCATACTATGTCACAGTTAATATGATTGCCTGTGATATTTTAATTATGTTCCTGTCATACTATTCTTGCATGTTTCGTGTGCGGTAGACGTTGTTACCATGTTAGAATAGTTTTCCTCAGAAAATTAAGTATTGATGCTCTTTCCAATAGCTGCACCTACCAAGGTTCTCGATCATCGATGGTGGGTCTGCCAAAGCAGGGTACCGTCCTTTATCTTGACCAGTTAGGGTAGATGTCGGATAACCACATGAATAGTATTAGTTTGCTTAACAAAGCTATCAAAATGGTTTTGGGCTTTGAGGCATGGAGCTGGGAGTCGGGTATTGGATGCTACCCTAACAAACAAGAGTCACATAGGATGTGATTAGCAAGTGTTGCCTATCTATGTCACTAATCTTCTAGCAGTGATGCCAAAGCTCACTAGGAGTTAGATGAATATGGATCTTGTCCCACAATGTGTCGTTAGAGGGAGAGGGATCAATTTTTTTACATATTGTGGTATATCTTTTATTTGATGGAAAATTAACATAGCAAAGTGCTAAACCTTGCTTTTTATAGATCATGGCACCTACTGCAAAGAACACTTCTGTTTTTAATCTGTGATCTATTCTAGAGAGGGAGAAATTGTCTGGAACAAATTTTATTGACTGATATAGAAACATGAGAATTGTTCTCAAGCAGGAGAAAAATGACTATGTTCTAGAGGAACCCCACCCTGATGAACCAACGGATGAAACACCATTAGTTGATAGGCGGGTTTATGAGAAGCACACCAATGATTCAGTTGATGTCAGCTGTCTCATGCTTGCCTACATGTCCTCTGAGCTTCAGAAGCAATATGTGGACATGATGCCTACGATATGATCGTATGGCTCAAAGGCATGTTTGAGAACCGAGCACGGACTGAGAGGTATAATGTCTCAAATGCCTTGTTTGCGTGCAGGTTGGCGGAAGACAGTCTAGTGAGTCCTCATGTGATCAAGATGATTGGTTACATTGAGAACCTGGAGAAACTTGGGTCTGCTCTTGATAAATATTTGGCCACAGATGTGATTATGCAGTCGCTCCCTGTGAGCTTCGAGCATTTATTCTGAATTTTCATATGAATGGCATGCAGAAGAGCATGGCTAAATGGCATGGGATGCTCAAGACAGATGAGGAAAGCCTTAAGAAAAATCATACTCATGTGATGATGGTTCAAAAGGAAAGTAAGAAGAGAAAGCGTAAGGGAAAGGCTAAAGCTCCAGATGTGATCTCGAGCTCTAAGTCTAATTCAGATAGAAAGTCTAAGTCGGGCCCTGCTGTCTCTGACACTTGCCACCACTGCCATAAGCCTGGGCATTGGCGGAGGAATTATAAGTTGTACTTGGAAGAACTCAAGAAAAAGAAGGGAATTATGACTTCCGCTTCAGGTATAAATATTATTGAAATTAATCTTGCTACTCGTGCAAGTGATTCATGAGTATTTAATACCGGATCAATGATTCACAGTTGCAAATCATTGTAGGGGCTGAAAAGGACTAGGAAGTACGCAAGAGGTGAATTGGATGTTAGTGTTAGCAATGGTGCAAAAGTTGCCGTGTTGATCGTCGGCGTCTATTCTTTGTCGCTACCCTCAGGATTAGTTTTGGAATTAAATAATTGTTATTTTATTCTTGCCTTGGACAGAAACATTATCTCTTCATCATATTTAGAGGAAGACGGTTTTGAATTCGTAATAAAGAACAAGTGTTGTTCGATATTTTTGAATGGTATGCTCTACGATGTTTGTTCATTATTGAATAGCTTGTATATTCTGAATCTTGAGGATACACATGTTTATAACATTAATACCAAGAAACCTCGACTCAATGATTTGAATCCTACCTATGTTTGGCATTGTCGTTTGGGCCATATAAATGAGAAGCGCATGCAGAAGCTCCATAAAGATGGGCTTTTAGAGTCATTTGATTTTGAATCATTTGACACATGTGAGTCTTGTTTACTTGGCAAAATGACTAAGACCCTTTTACTGGTCAAAGTGAGAGGGTGAATGCGCTATTGGCCATTGTACATACTGATGTATGTGGTCCAATGAGTTATACTGCCAGAGGTGGTTTTCAGTATTTCATAACTTTAACCGATGACTTTAGTAGATATGGTTACATCTACTTAATGAGGCATAAGTCGAAATCCTTTGAAAAGTTCAAGGAGTTCCAGAATGACGTACAAAATCATACATGCAAGACAATTAAATTTCTGCGATCGAATCGTGGAGGTGAATATTTGAGCCATGAGTTTAATGATCATCTGAAGCAGTGTGAAATTATTCCACAGCTGACTTCACCTGGCACGCCTCAGTGGAATAGTGTGTCCGAGCGGAGGAACCAAACTTTATTAGATATGATCCAGTCGATGATGAGTTAAACTGATCTTCCATTGTCTTTTTAGGGATTCGCTTTAGAAACTGCTGCTTTCACGTTAAACAGAGTTCCATCTAAATCTGTAGAGAGGACACCATATGAGATATGGACTAGGAAGCGTCCCAGGTTGTCTTTTCTAAAGATATGGGGTTGTGAGGCCTATGTAAAGCGTTTGACGTCTGATAAGCTCACTTCGAAATCTGATAAATGCTTCTTTGTGGGATATCATAGGGAAACCAAATGATATTACTTTTATAATCGAGAAGAAGGCAAAGTGTTTGTCGTCTAGACTGGTGTCTTTCTGGAGAAAGAGTTTCTCTCGAAAAGGGTTAGTGGGAGCACGGTGCGTCTCGAAGAGATTCGAGAGCCACCAGAAAGTGTTTCAGCTCCTACTGAACTGCAACTCGATATGCAAGATGTTGCAGAACCTGTTGTCGAGACACCAGCCCCACGTCAGTCAGAGAGGTTGAGTCGTGCGTCCGAGTGGTTTGCGTTTTTAACCACTGGGCAACCGAAAGTTCTGGCTAGGAGCCAGAAGTTCCGGTTTCTAGAGCATCCGGAAGTTCCGGTTAGACCAGAAGTTCTGGGTCAGCGTGACATATTGTTGTTGGACAATGATGAATCTAAGACCTACATGGAATCAGTGATGGGACCAGACTCTGAGAAATGGCTTGGAGCTATAAGATCCGAGTGAGAATCCATGCGAAGCAAGTTTGGAACTTGGTCGATCAGCCTGATGGAGTAAAAGCTATCGAGTGTAAATGGATTTTTAAGAAAAAGATAGACGTTAATGGAAATGTTCACATCTGCAAGGCAAGATTGGTGGCGAAATGTTTTGGATAGATTCAAGGTGTTGATTATGATGAAACGTTTTCGCCCATTGCAATGCTAGAGTCTATCCAAATTATCCTAGCAATTGCCGCATTTTATGAGTATGAGATATGGTAAATGGATGTTAAGATGGCTTTCCTTAATGGAAACCTAAGTGAGGATGTGTACATGACACAACTTGAAGGTCTTGACGATCCAGATAGTGCTGGAAAAATTTGCAAGCTGCAAAAGTCCATTTGTGGACAAAAGCAGGCTTCTCGGAGTTAGAATCTTCGTTTTGATGAGATAGTCAAAGGGTTTGGCTTCATCAAGAATAAAAAAGAGCCTTGTGTTTACAAGAAGGCTAGTGGGAGCTCACTTGTGTTTCTGGTCTTATATGTGGATGACATATTGTTGATCGGAAATGGCATTCCTATGCTAGATGCTGTCAAGTCTTCGTTGAGAAAAAGTTTCTTGATGAAAGATCTTGGAGAGGCGGTATACATTTTGGACATAAAGATCTATAGAAATAGATCGAAAAGGCTAATTGGATTAAGTCAAAGCATGTACATTGACAATGTATTAAAATGGTTCAATATGCGGAATTGCAAGAAAGGTTTTCTGCCAATGGTACATGATATTTCTCTCAGCGAGAGTCAGTGTCCTTCGACACCTGATGAGCGGGAGAAGATGAGTGCGATCCCGTATGCCTCCGCAATCGGATCCATCGTGTATGTCATGCTTTATACATGTCTAGATGTTTCTTATGCTTTAAGTGTTACGAGCAGATACCAGTCAAACCTAGGTGAAAGTCACTGGGTGGTAGTAAAAAGTATCCTGAATTACTTGAGAAGAACTGAGGATATGTTCCTAGTTTATGAAGGTGAGGAGGAGCTCATTGTAAGTGGTTACACCGATGGACGATTCGTGATCGCAGTCTGGATTTGTGTTCTGCTTCAATGGAGGCGCAGTGAGTTGGAAAAGTTCTAAGTAAGAAACGGTTGTAGATTCTATGACGAAGGCCGAGTACATTGTAGCTTCTGAAGTTGCGAATGAGACAGTTTGTATCAGAAAGTTTGTTTCTGAGCTGGGTGTTATCCCTAGTGTGTCCAGTCCAGTGGACCTCTATTGTGATAAAAGTGGTGCCATTGTGCAAGCCAAAGAGCCTAGGTCGCACCAGAAGTCCAAGCACATACTGCGGCGCTATCACCTTATCCGTGAGGTTATAGATAAAGGTGATGTGAAGATTTGCAAGGTGCACACGGGTTTGAACATTGCAGATCCGTTGACGAAGCCTCTCTCACAGCCTAAGCATGAGGTACTCTTGAGCTCTATGGGTATTAGATACTTACGTGAGTGAGTCCATTGTATGTGAGAGAAAGTGTCTTATCTATGTTTATGTACTTTGGATAATTGGTTATCTTGTAACTTGAATAAATATCTTTTACATTGATTAACAAGTATGTGACTTGTTTGTGAAACTCTTTGTTTTATGATGATATTATTCAAAACAATCCCTAATCTCATATCGTCATGCGGGACAGTGATGATTTATAGATTAGCACATCCGTCTGATTGATGATCATGTTTCATGGATCATAGATATGGAGATGTTAAATAAGTGATGTGGACACATGTTAGTGAACATGGTGTTCGATAGATCCACTTTGAGATACTACTGAGATTGTTATTTTAAAAGTGCCATCAGTTGTCATCTCAAATGGTGTACCTACAGAATCCTTAGACCTGAGATCGTCATTGATTCCAGAATGTGTAGTGGCATACTTAGGGGCTTCCAAACGCTATTCCGTAACAGGGTAGTCATAAATGTTGCTTTTGGGTGTGTCACGAAACATGTCGTGGGATGTGAGCGGTCAAGATGGAATTTACCCCTCCTAATAACGGGAGAGACGTCTTTGGGCCCCTCGAGGTAGTCGGATTGGAAAAGTACATAGCCATGCCACTATGACTAAAGAATTAGTCATGATAGAATCCACTACTTGATCGAGTGAAGTGTCGAGCTATCAACAAGGGTGGCATGAATCTCGTCTTAAGCTTGACTGATGTCCTGTGGTAAAGGGATTGGTGTGTGAGTATATCAAGGTTCAGAAAGTATGATTTTAACTTTGTATGCTTTTGAGGGTAAATATATGCTGCTAGGTACTGCTATTGATCGGCGATCCGGAAAAGGTTTCTGGGTAGCGGCCGTTTGCATATGAACCTATTGGGTCGCACGCTTAAGGGGATTGGATTTAATGCTTGTAAGAATTGGCTCTTGTGCAAGTGGGAGATGTTGGATAATTAGGCAATTGCAGTATTAAATTCTAAATTAAATAAATCATGGCAACTGCAAGAACTAGCATGAATAGATCTAACATACTAGTAAACAGTAATAATCTAATCATGGTTTCACAAAACATGATTAAAAACCGAGAGGGATCACAGCACACGTACTGAACGCTCGCAGACGAAGATGGCGCAGCCGGTGCAGATCGGTCCCTGATGGTGTCAGACCGCAGACGACGGCGACCGACGGTTGACGTAGCCGAAAGACGCGCCGTGATGATGAACGTGAGTAGTCGCGCAGAGCGATTCCCAAAAACCTTATTCGCCCTCTCCCGGAGCAAGATTATAAGGGCGACAGGTTCTAGAGACTTGCTCTCCCGTTCACCGGTGCACGCCGACGCGTGGGATGGAGAGGCTACGGCGGCGGCGCAACAGAGAAAGGAGACAGGCAAAACCCTC
>KE371022.1:0-12026 GCA_000418225.1 Zizania latifolia
GAGAGAGAGGGCGGCGACTCGACGAAACGGGACGCGGCGCTTTATTGTACTCCACGCCACGCTGACAGCATGGCCCCACGGGCAGGTTTCCGGGTCGCTCCTCTTCTGAATTCTGATTTCTGAATTCAACCCAACTCCCCTCGAATTTCAAATGAATTTTATACAAACGTAATTTGAATGGTTTATTCTTCTTCAAACATATAACGAGAGAACCTATGTTTCTCTTTATGTCATTGAAACGACTAACTTGGCGTCATTGAACAGATGTAAGCTGTATCATTCGTTCACTGTCCATCAGTATGTGCTGATTGATTCTCCATGGATGACACAAACAAGAAAGCTGCTAACTTTCAATTGCACACACAAAATTCTCTTGTAACACTTCTACAAAACAGTATGTAGTATGAGGCAGACTCAACAACATTTCAATGTTCGCTTCCAGGTAGAGACGGGAACAATGCCAGTCAACGCCTGTCTACTGGTGGCACAACCTTGTTTTCGTTTTCCCTGCTTTGGGAAAGGGAAAAAAAAGACAATTCTAGCTTTGCATTTTCTACGTTGTATATGTATCCGCAACTCAACAGTTTTATCTACAGCAGCATTTTGCATTCTGTCATTGCACTTGTCCTTCCTGCAAGGAATCATCTCTCTGAGCCTGCACCTGTTGACGGCTTGATGCCCGAATCCACATCAATACCAGTATTCAGGAATTGGACCACTCTCCCACATCACCCATGGATGCTGAGCCGCACCCTGCAAGGTGGTCTGATCTCCTGGCTCTGCAATGCAACCATCCCAGGAAGCATCAATAACTTAATACAAACAAGTTTCCTAAAGAATGGAAAACTAAGTAAAAGTAACTAATAACCTTTGCAGAGAAGTCTTCCCGGTAAATCAACAAGATGGGGATTCATGCTATCAGGAATTTCCACAAGACTGTTGACTACCTATTTGACAAAGAAACTAGTTTAAGATATATGCCTCAGGTCGAATACCCGAAAAGAGAACTACTGCACCACTTAGAAGATACACACCTTGTCATAAGTTTCCTGAAAAGTATCCCCCAGAAATGGATATTGACCCAAAACCATACAGTATAGAGTAACACCAACAGCCCATGTATCAGCAGATTTACCATGATAGGCTAGACCTGAAGGACGCAAGACATGAAAAAATATTGGTCTTTATTCAAAAGGCATGAGAAAGTAGCAGTATAAGTTCTCTTCATCCATTATGCACCGCCTCATGACCAATTCAAATTTCAGACCTATTTTCATTTGTATTTGATATATCATTTAACTAAGGCTGCATGAGGAGGCCATCACTCCTATGGATACACACGATGCTCCTCTGGTTGCTATGCATGGTCCAATTCCTAAAACTCGAGCACGACAATTAAACCTCCAGGTGAACTCATTTCTAAATACTTCTTTACCTAATGATGTTATTATTATTCAGTGGCAGAGCTACAGGGTATGCCGGGTTGGCCCTCGCATACCCTGGTTCCAAAAGAGTAAATAAGTATATATACTACAGTAGCACTGAAAGCATTGCATGGCTCAGTAGGTAAGTCTATCGCTTTCTTTGGTATTTGGATGTTTTTTGAGGAACAAACCCCTCCAAATTAAGACATGGTGTTTTTTCTTTGGTCTTTAGCTGTTTGATTAATTTTTTCTCTGCAGCCATAGTGTTTTTCTTTGGTCTTTGCATGTTTGAGGAACAAACCCCTCCAAATAGTAGATATGTCTGGTTAGTATGATGTTTGAACTATTTATATTTGTAGAAGTTTTTAACTTAATCATTCAATTTAGACTTATCATATTATTTAGTATAGGTATACTAAATTACAGTGCAAATTAAATAAGTATTTACCTAATTGAAAAAATATTTTTACCAAATTGTATATATAAATTTTGATGCGGTATACCAATTGGTAAAATCCTAGATCCGTCACTGTTATTATTAGAAACTATAGAGAGGACCAAAAAAATATAAGGAGACAAGCAAGGATGTGAAGAAGACCAGCAAGGGTGTCCAAGTCGAGTTGGAAGCCCAACCCATCTCGAGCTTGAGTCCATCTCGGATTCCAAGAGCAGCGCGCACTAAAATCATCGCCCAAGCCACTTCTGGACTTCGCTTTTGATGTTCCACATATAGAAAGAGCGTATGAGGAAGAAATATCAACGGGTAAATCAAATAGAACACAAATTTATAGGGGCAAACAAAGAAATACGATACTATAACACATATATTTAGTGGAAAATAATTGACCGGTGTATAATAAGCCATATGAAAATCTTTTATGATTGGTTGGTAATGAAGAGAAGAGTTCACCAAAAAACAGTAGTTTATCTATGGCTAATATTAACTGAAAGAAAAAGGCAACAACATCCAGTGAGTTCTTAATGAGAAAAATACTAAAGCAAAACAAGATAATTGAAATTGAACAGGAACAAATCAAAACTAATTGTTTATTTATATATTTAACAGTCACCAAAAAAATCAATAAAGGACAAGTATTTCATAGTAAATTACCAGCACTTAATGGAAAGTCAAGCATACCTCCAACTCAGCTTCGGCTAAAGCTGTACGTGATGACGGGCTCCAATGGACAGGCTTTCAGCCTCGATAGATATATCCTTTCATAACCATTTGACCAAAAACTTCTAGCTGGCACCAAAATGGAACAGAAATTGTCACTACTTTCATTGAGTAAGAGTGTACGATAAAGATGAAAAAATACAGTACAAATATTTATCAATGTTTGTTGTTATAGTATAAAATTTATACACCCATCAAACTGTCAACAAATTTACACTGACCATGGTAAATGGGCCAAAAGAACAGCAAAGTTTGCAGCTTTACACTCTAAAGATACCAACAAGATATGGATGACCTAACTCTGGTAATGGCAAAGCTCCACACTCATTCATGTGAAATAGATAAATAAGGTTTGATGCAATGCCATTATTCCTATAAATAATAGGAACAGATAACAAAAGGTAGAAAAGGTTACCTTGAAATACTTCATTTGTGTAGTAAATGTAGCTTTGGCAAATTTTGCAGCCTTTTGCCTTAATTTTATAGGTGTCAGAGCATTCAATGCTTCCTTGTCCATTGACTTCAGAACTGCAGCAAAAAAATCAATGATTACTTTTTAACAGGGTATTCAATAGTTACTTTGGCTAGTCTAACTTACTATCAAAGCCCTCCACCATACAACCGTACCTCGATTAATGCATAAAGATTAGATGAACTTGCCTTTTAATTCTATTGGAAGGCCATGGCAATCCCACCTGGAATAAAAGAAACTTTGTGGTTCTGAAGCAGCTGCGCACAGAAGAAATACAAAATTTTGTGTTCCTTGGTCTAATTTTTTTGACATCAACAATATTGTTAAAGATTTAGGTTGCACGAATGTATACAGCACCCAGTTATCAAATAAAAATGAATTAAAAATATTTCAACAAAGAGATTGTCAGGAAAATGAGAACTACAAGAGTTAATAAAAATTAACTCATTCACACCTCATAGACAATCAACAGATAATTCTCTTAATTGGAAAAGGCATGTCATACACCAATCATTCATGATGAAACATTGACCTCATAAACAAATGATGTCCAAGGAATGGAATTGAGTAAACAATATAATTTTGTACTGCATGAGATGTTGCCCTGATAAATACATCAAATGTTTCCAACGAAAAATTGACCTACAATGAGATTAAATTGAAGGAGAGATGATACCTTATATCGATTTATGATATCTTTGAGGATTTTATCCAGTGCATGGCCCATATGAAGATCGCCATTAGCATAAGGTGGACCATCATGTAGAACAAATGTAGCCTAATCAAACAGTCAAGAAACCAATAGAGTCAGATAAAGGTTAATTTTTATTTTTTGCTTTACTTGAAGAAATCAACCCACCCCAGTGTTCCTTTCATATACCCTCTTGAGGACCTGGTTCTCCTCCCACAACTTCTGGAGCTCCGGCTCTTGCACAACAGAGTTTGCCCTCAAGCCAAAACTTGTCTTTGGTAGATCACCGTGTGCTTGTACTTCCCATCTTCTTGTTTCATACCCAGACAGAATCAAGAAGCTAAATATATTACTTAGAAAATAGAAGCTGCATTTTAGTAGTATGTCCATTTGATCATCACTCTCTATCCATCTATAGCTCTCTTCTAGTATACAAGCTACATTAAATTGTGCTTGTTTGGTTCACTTGCAGAACAACTATCCACGCATAACGACAATGGGAGGAAATTTGCATCGTTTATCACCTCTGGATTCTCATTGGAGAACTTGTGGAAGTCACTGAAGCTACTGATTGGGTCCTTGTACGCCTCGCCGAGGAACTCCCTCCCTGGCACCTCCAGCACACGGCCAACATTGGTCAAGACCGCCGCCTCCCTACAGTATTTTTCCAACAAAAAAGCAGCAGATTATAAGAACTTCGGGAGCGACCTGAGCAATGGATTGGATCGGAAAAGGGCGGGAGCTCTACGGGTCGGGGATCCAGGCGGGAGGCGTGGTGGACGGGAACCAACGTAGCAGCCGTAGTAGAGGCTGTAGAGCATCCGGTGCACGGCGAAGGGCACGCTCGGGCGGAGCACGGACCTGGAGAGCTCCCCCCACACCGCGGTCGGCCCGTCCGCGCCGTGCGCGTCGAGCGCGCTGGACCACCGAATGCAGCGCCGCGGCGCCCTCCGCCCCTGCGCCCGCGGCGGCGAGGTCGTCGACGGTGATCGCGACCAGCGGCCTGTGAAGTATGGATATGCTCCATTCTGATGATCTGATCGAACTAACAAAAACCCCCACAAGAGGGGGGAGATCGGTGGAGCAATCAGAATCACAGGTGGGGAGCAATCGCCTTCCCTGCATAGGTGCCGATCGAATTCAGATCACCAGCTAACAGCCTAAAATCCTCTAAAACGATGGAGCGAGGCCGGGGCAGACGGGGGTAGAGGGAGCAGAGACCCGATGTGAGCGTGGTTTACTGACGTTGGAGGGAACAGATCTAGCGAAATTAGAGGGCTGCACGAAATTAGAGGCGAGAGCAAGCCCACGCCCTTTTTCGGTTAACGCCTGATGCGGTAGTGCGGGCCGGGTGGAAAGAAACTACCGGGCCGGGTGGAAAGAAGAAGGTTAAGATTTGAATGTTTGAGATTTATTAAATAAGTGACGTGTTTTTAACTCGTTAATTATATAATCCTAATATAATAGGATAGAAAATTGATGAGTTTATTTATTTACCATAGACTAAATCTTAGCCTTTCATTTTCATTTGTTTCTAGATCTGAGCTCTCCGTCCTCCGTCCTCCGCCCTCCGCCCTCCACCCCGCATAGCACGGCCCTATTACGCAAGACGCCCTACGCGAGACGCCCTCCACCTCCAGCCGCCACCGCTCGCCTCCTGTCTCTGCGCCGCCGCCGCTCCCTCCTTGCGTCGCCGCCGCTCACCTCCCTGCGCCGCCGCCGCGCAGCTCCCGCCTCCGCATATTCCCTCCCCTCGACGCCTTCACCGCTGCCCCCGACGCCGCCATCACTGCCTAGGGTTCGGTCATCGCCATCGGCGCTCCTCCCACAGGCTGCCATCCCCGTCGCCCCCTCCCCTAGGCCTCCACCCATCTGCATCCTTCCCTGGGGCTCGGTCATCGCCATCGGCGCCCCCTCCCCCAGGCCGCCATCACCGTCACCCCCTCCCCTTGGCCTCCACCCATCGGCATCCTTCCCTGGGGCTCGGTCGTCGTCATTGGCGCCCCCTCCCCCAGGCCGCCATCCCCGTCGCCCCCTCCCCTCGGCCTCCACCCATCGGCATCCTTCCCAGCGCCTACTTCACCACTACAGATCAATATAGGTAACTGTTCACTGCCATGAACTGCCTGACCCATGAAATTCATCTCCCTTCTCACGGTTCTCACCTCGTCCCTCTTCAGCGTACTCTGAATCACCAATTTTTCAATAAAACTTTCTTTTCATTAAAACTGGATGTATCATTGAACTCTGAATCTTTTCATTTAAACTGAATGTATCATTGAATTTGGTGTTGTTCCATAAGGAATTTGGTGTGCATCCATTTATATAGCTGAACTGTAATTTCTTGTCAGTTCAAAAAAATATCAGCAGAATATTTGGTATATTTGTAGGGTGGAATCAGCTCTGAATACCAGAAATTTGTAGAAGAGAAGGGCTTGAAGGATGAAACATATTCTGGTGATAGCATTGCTCTTGTATCCACTGAATGATGTTAAATTTCCTGGTCCATTAATATGCTCACCAGTTCATGCAATTAGAAGAGAAAACCTGCTGTGTATAGTTTTTGTTGGTATTTTTTCATAGATAGAAAACCAGTTATTGTTGCTGCTTACTTCACTCACTCATTCACTCTGTTTACCTATCTGCTATTTTCATCATGCGGGAACATCTTTATTCTGCATCTGGACTTTGTTGACTGCTTATTGTGGTACTAAAATTGATGATAATGCTTAGTGGAAGTCCTTGCACATGGAACCATGGTGTTGGTATTTTTTTGTGGAAATGATTGGTTGAGAATATGTCTTTATCATAAGCTGTAGTTGATCTCTGATTATGGACCCATTTACTTTGTGATTGCTACCTGGGTTATGTCCACACACCAGCCATTGCAGTCAGAAACTGAGCATGACATCATGCCCTGAGATGTGATAATGTGTAAATTGTAAATTGTAAATTCTTCTTGAGATTGTAATTTGACATTTCTAGATGGTGATAAACATTTCTGGGTTGCCTTTTTCTATCATATTGACATTTCTGGCTTTAGCATGTATTAGCTGTAAATTGTAAATTCAGTTTTTTAATTTCACTCTTTTCAAGTCTCTTGAGATTGTATGCTTGAATGAATGAAATCTGCTCCTCGATAGTTGACCCTTCTAAAAAAGTAGTTATGTGAGCTGAAAAAACTACTGGTATTTGTTTAGTAAATTGTAAATTGTAAATTCTATTTAGTTAGCCGGTTGAATGTTTAGCCGAAGGCTTCAGAACAATTAGAAGGAATATGTGTATGAGCTAATTTGCATCAGTAGAACTGTTGTGATGTGATGAGATGAAGGGGTAAGAGCATAATTTTGTATGGTTGATTACTTGCTTCTCATCTTGCTTAATATATCAAACTGAATTTGTTCAAGAGCTAAGAAGAAGACCACCGGACAAGAAAGGACTAAGGGGTTCAAGAAGAAGGCGTTTAAGAAGGCCAACCCGGATTCGGTGAAGCATGAGGTGGTGACCGCCGAAGCTGCGGCCATTGCCGTGGCATTTGCTTGTCTGTGTGTTTGTATACTTAGATGTCTTGTATATTTAGATGTCTTGTACATGTAGAAAGCTAACATTTTGGCCGTACATCCACCTATAAGTTGTATGTAATCTTTTGAGTGGTTGTAATGATGTAGGTGGAATGAAAGTTAGTTTTATACATGGGTTTTGGTTGTAAATTATTCCGTATAAATATTAAAAACACAGTGGTTTGTGGGGATCCATGGTTGTGGATTTGCTTGTATAAGATTAATTAGTTATACATCTGTTTACTCCTACAGAACACTGTTGTACAAATGCTTCTTTTTCCATCTCTCCTTGCAATTTTCTGTGTTCACTGTGATTGTGTACAGTCTTCATGTTAGGCATTTCCACCATCTTCACAGTAAAAGATGCAATCTCCACGGTTGTGGGGTCTATTATTCTATTATATTGGCCCAACTATGCTAACTTGTTACAGAGAGTTCTCACGTTAGCTTCTGCTCATAGGGATCGAACATAGTTGATCACCTCTCATAATAGGAACAAGCCAAGATGGTCGTATTGCATTGAGAGAAATTTCAAACAACGTCACCAAATGTAACATTGATACCTGTCACTCTATGTTTGCAAAGTTCTACCTTTCTTCAACTGTCTAAAAAAATATGTCTACATACAGGAACATAGCCGTGGCCTAACGATGAAGAGATGCGTAAGAGAGAAGAGAAGAACAGAAAACAACAAGAATATCGTGCAAGAAGATATATAATATCTTAGTTCATCTATGATGATATATAATATATCAGTGTTTAATGCTAATAGATAAACATTAATGTTCATTGCAGGTCTTCATTTCAATTAACATAGAAAATTTTCACCGGTACCTGACAGTTATCAATGCAAAAAAAATATGATATACATGTACTTGATCCAATGGGACTAGAAATAAAAGACCGCAGAGACCTCGAAACTACAGTGAGTAAATATTATTTTTATTTATATTTATTTACGATTTACGATGATTGTTTTGTTATTACATTATTGCTAATATTGTGATACTATATATTTATCAAAACAGTTAAAAGGAGTAGAAAGACAAATAAAATTTGTAGCAGAACATAAAGAGGTTAACCAAGGCAAATGACCAAACCATGACGTTGCATCATGATCGGTTATAGAGAAGATCACAAAGCGAATGCAAATAGATGGGTAAAATTCACGTGACTTATATTTTATAAAATTGATTGAGTTTGTCTGTACATACATAGTATCTAACTAAGTTTTTTTAATTGATATATAGAGTATCCCGTGGTCTGTGGATGGTAAACTATATGGAATATTGGACCGGATTTTGCTTATCTGACAATGTAACCCAGGTAAATCATAAATGAGTTATCTTTCATGGTACATATATATACATATATGTATGAATGTTTTATTATATCTTATACTATTTTGCAGGATGATATAACAAATTTTAGGTTTAAGCTACCTGATATCTTGTGGGACTCAAAATTAAACACAAAGAAAGGACAACAAGAAACTGAACAGGAAAATAAAGATAGAGACAGTCCAAATGATGTTGAAATTATCGATGCTCTATTTGAGGTACCTGAACCGCCATACACATCAAATGAAATTAAATCGGATGAACCTCCATGTATTCTTTCCACTAGAATAACTTCGTCAGCCACAGAAGAATTGATGTGTGTGTTACGCGCATATATCATATCGATGGATAATGCTGAATATTTAGAGTAAGTACTTTCCATTTAATATAATATATATATATGTGTGTGGTAAAACTTGATCACCTATGAGCCTGCTTTAACGAAAGAATTAATTATTTAATAGGAAAGAATGGATCCGGAACACCAAGCCTTATCCAATTTCTATAAATTTCAAGAAAATTAAAGACATATTAGATACAAATATGCCAATGGATACTGATTGCTTCAACCTGGCTGTTCGGATGTTTGCATGTAATAAGGCCTTGCTATGGTTAGAAGACAAATACCACTATATGGATCTAAAGTTCTGTGTAAGTTCATGTAATTATTTTATATCATATTAATTATGTTCATAATAATGCTGTTTTTTGACCAAAAACAGACCATATCTGATTTTCCTCGAGACCCGCTTCGTAAACCCAAGCTAGATATTAACCGGTTGGCAAAATTGTTTAAATGTTGGCCTGACATGGAGTACGATATTTCAGATTGCAGCGACGTAAGCTATTATCCTTTGTTTCATTTCATTATAATCTTTGTAACTTATTGCTCTTACATTGAATTATTTGTTGGCAGATACTATTGCCCTACTCTTTCATGGGACGCTTCATACTATTTATATTTAGAATGAAGTCTAGAATTATCTATATAATGGATCCGATGCCTTTACCTACATGGATTAAGTTTCCTCATCCAGACTTACACTATACCCACAAACTGCTAAATATTGCTAATAATTTGAAACTCGCCATGGATTTAGCCAATCCTACATGGAATGATGATATATATAAATGGTATCGCATATTACCAAGATGGGTCCCCAAAATATTTGACTGATAATTGCCTACAACTTATAAACACCTAAGTAATTTGATTACTTATGTGCAATATAATATGCAACAACAATGTGTCCTTTGCAGAAATCTAACAGGCTATCTGGTTATCAACTTTATGCGCTCATAGGATGGTATAAGATTACTATTAATTAGCACAGTGAGTACCCACATTTTTTATATTTGCCTAATGATATTCTATATCTAAGTAATTACTGTTTTTCTAATAATAATATGTGAAATACATGTACAGGATAGGAATGTACTGAGGACTATGTTTCTCGTAGAAATACTGAAGTACAATGACAATGAATGTAAAGGGAATATTCCTGAAAAAATTCAAGAAATTCAAGAAATTCTTAAGCGTGTTAGAGTATTTCACAATGTATAGTACTTGAATGCTTTTGAAGGGATTAACACATTTGTTTTGTGTTTAACTGACTAATAATATAATTGTTTTTTTTATTTTCAAGTTCAGCTAATTTATTATCTTTTAATTTTTTACCGTAGCGTTAATTTAACTGACTAATAATATAATTGTTTTTTATTTTTATCGTTGCGTAGCACAGGCACACTACTAGTTTTCTGTAAGAGGTTTCTCCTAGACCATTATCACAAACAAACTTTTGCTCAACATACTCTAGAACTGGAAGCAGGAACACAAAGAAGCAAACATTTATGTATTACAAATTTTATAGTAACAAAACAAACCTGCATTAAATAGACATCTTAGAACAACTAAAACATTATGATGAAGAGAGTGCAAACAAATACTCATGAAGAATTTATCTTTTCTGGGTCATCAATCACCTCAATGAGATTTACTATATTGGGATGATCCAACATTTTCATGATGGATATCCATCAAGAAGAGTTACTATATCATTTGAATGACGATAAATCTGCTAATTGTCATGCAGAAGTGCAAAAGATGTATAGTATGCTATATATTGGATGTCATGTCACTTGCTAAAATATTATGCTTTTGCTGACAGTTGAAGTCAAAAATACTTAAAAAGTAATTAATTTCTATTGAAATTGGAGTGGTGCCTATATGTAATGCATGCAACTCCAAGAACTAGCTTAGTAGTAAAAAGAGCACAACTATGCAAAGGGAGAAACATGTTAGCAAGAAATTAGTAACATTAAAAAAATACAGGAATTTGGTTTCCAAAGAAGTGCAAGTATTGTGTAGAAATAAAATCTGACCTCCTAAGATCCCACAAGCAAATGTAGTCAATAAACAGCATGCAATCATAAAAATCTGTCACCACAAAGATAGCTAAATCATTACCTTTATGATATACAGCTTCCCATCTTTCATGGTCCTGCATAGAGCCTGTTTAACAGTAACGGTTGAATTGATCACGCATTTGCCAGAAATACAATGCAGCAAATCTAAGCTATCTTACCACTTTGCCATAGTTTCCAGACCCAACCTTGTGCTGGTGGACATATTCGTTGACCATCTTATTGCCATTTTCATCCTAGACACACAAAAAGACATGGTGTTTAATCGATTCTGAATGCATGTATAAATGCTTATCTTCAAGATATTACATTAAAGTTGAAGACAAAAATGCAGATGCATCTAACATGTGCGCATTTCATATCTAACAAATAGGTATAAATGCAATATTTGAAGGAGTAAATTTGATAGTTACCATCTAAGCCATTGTTGACTTGCATAATACCATCGCAAAAGTAGGAAATTCTTAGAAATTATAATGTTGTCCAAGGTTAGAAAAAACATTATGCGCTATGTGTGCAGTGGCCTCCTACGTAGCGCTTAGACGATTTATGCGTGCGGTGGCCTCCTACGCTTAAGTGTTGTTGACTTAGTCAACGGAAGGACAAAAAATAGGCAGAAATTATGAGCGCCAAATCACAGATTGCTAACCGAGTACCAAATACAGAAAACCTACCACCACTGGCAATAAACAATTCCTCCTATGCAATACACTAATTGCTAACCGAGTGCTAAATCCACTAAATTCTAGATATTTGTTGCATGTTAAAGCAATAACAAGGGGGAAAGAGAGAGAAAGAGACCATACCTGAAAGGATAGGGAGCCAGTGAGGATAACAAGGCGACAGTGGGGGCTGGCGAGGATAGGGCGACAGCGGGGGCGGCCACAGGGCTGCAGCGGGGGATGGCAGGGATGGGGCTGCAGCAGGGGGTGGCGGGG
>KE371022.1:34149-44887 GCA_000418225.1 Zizania latifolia
AGTTGGACGCTGCTTTGTCTTGCTTGTGTTTGTCTCCGCCCTCTCTCTGCTCTCTTGCCGTCGTCCTGACAGTTGGACGCTGCTTTGTCTTGCTTCGGCCACCGCCTCGTCCCGCTCCCGTCGATCGCTGGACGTGACCACCACGCCGCCCTGCCCGGCCGCCGGCTCGCCACGTCGCCTCTAGCCTGCGATTGCGTCACCGCTGGACGGCTCAGAGGATCTCAATCCGGGGAAAAGAGTGGGCGGCATTAATTTAATTAGTTTATTGATATGTATTTTTTATATATACAGATGTTAATTTGAGACTGGAGGAGAAGCTATGCCGGAAATCTGGTGAATGGGAATAGGATGGGAGCGACGAGCGCGGGCGTCCGCTTGTGCAGCCCTCAAGATTTGTGGCTAGGCTGGCTGCGACCTGTGTGTATATATAGGCACATACAGAACCTGTGCTGCTGCCATGACCGATAGATGATGCATAGATTCATGCATGAAATAAGCTAGCAGGTTTGTTTTGTTAGCTAGCTGCAGCAGCCAGGAGATCGACCAAAAGGTTGAAGAAGGATCATCAGTAATCAATCAATTCAGCTGGGTACGTATATAATAAGCTAGCCTAAGGAGGAGGAAGAAGAAGAGGTATAGTAGCTAGCTAGGGAGAAGGGCGAAGATGGGCGACGCGGACGACATCCAGCCGCTGGTGTGCGACAACGGCACGGGCATGGTGAAGGCGGGGTTCGCCGGCGACGACGCGCCGCGCGCCGTGTTCCCGAGCATCGTGGGGCGGCCGCGGCACACAGGGGTGATGGTGGGGATGGGGCAGAAGGACGCGTACGTGGGCGACGAGGCGCAGTCGAAGCGAGGGATCCTGACGCTCAAGTACCCCATCGAGCACGGCATCGTCAACAACTGGGACGACATGGAGAAGATCTGGCACCACACCTTCTACAACGAGCTGCGCGTTGCACCCGAGGAGCACCCCGTCCTCCTCACCGAGGCACCCCTCAACCCCAAGGCCAACCGCGAGAAGATGACCCAGATCATGTTCGAGACCTTCAACACCCCTGCCATGTACGTCGCCATCCAGGCCGTCCTCTCGCTCTACGCCAGCGGCCGCACCACCGGCATCGTCCTCGACTCCGGCGACGGCGTCAGCCACACCGTTCCCATCTACGAGGGCTACGCCCTGCCCCACGCCATCCTCCGCCTCGACCTCGCCGGCCGCGACCTCACAGACCACCTCATGAAGATCCTCACCGAGCGCGGCTACTCCTTCACCACCACCGCCGAGCGCGAGATCGTACGCGACGTCAAGGAGAAGCTCGCCTACATCGCGCTCGACTTCGACCAGGAGATGGAGACGGCCGCCGCGGGATCCTCCGTCGAGAAGAGCTACGAGCTGCCCGACGGCCAGGTCATCACCATCGGCGCCGAGCGCTTCCGTTGCCCCGAGGTCCTCTTCCAGCCATCCTTCATCGGCATGGAGGCCGCCGGCATCCACGAGACCACCTACAACTCCATCATGAAGTGCGACGTCGACATCCGCAAGGACCTCTACGGCAACATCGTGCTCAGCGGCGGGACCACCATGTTCCCGGGCATCGCCGACAGGATGAGCAAGGAGATCACCGCGCTGGCGCCCAGCAGCATGAAGATCAAGGTGGTGGCGCCGCCGGAGAGGAAGTACTCCGTCTGGATCGGCGGCTCCATCCTCGCCTCACTCAGCACGTTCCAACAGGCATGCATGCATGCACCCTATCTAGCTAGCTATACATGCACTCAATTTTTATTTATTTATGCGGTTAATTTCACACAAAAATTAATGCATCAAATTTATTTATGCGGTTAATTTCACACAAAAAAATGGATGCAGATGTGGATCGCCAAGGCGGAGTACGACGAGTCCGGCCCCTCCATCGTGCACCGGAAGTGCTTCTAATATCAAATTAAATCTCTCTAAGCTTAATTATTTTTGCCTAATCAATCCATTAATTCATCCCGACAAATAAAATTATCCAAGAGGAGGCTACATATATGTATATCACCGCAACATGCATGGAGCTGAGTTTTTTTTCTTCCTGTTTCCATTGATTTCTCCATTATTAATTACCGTTTTACCATGCATGGAGCTAAACTGTTTTTGGTAGACACACATATATGTACGTAGATGATATATATGTTTGTTTTTTCGCTTTCATTTGGAGAATATATGTGTTTATTTTCTTCCTATAAATGCTTCGATCTCACTGGCTCATGATCGATCAGCTGTGGACATGCAGACCATTATATATTTGAGTTCCATGCATCCATTGTGATTGAAATATGCATGTTCAGTATTCTCATTCTAAGAGCTAGGAATATCGATCAAAATACAATGTTGATGGGCTAAAAATTATATTTTTTTCTCTAATTTTGTGGAAGATATATACTGTAAAATTTAGAATTTGGAGGGAGGCCAAGCCCTTGCCAACCACTTGGTGACTCTGCCAAAATTAGAGGATTCCCTCTTACCATAGCACGTTGCTTCCGTTTCAGATCCAACCGACATTTCATCTAATGGACGGTAAAAATACGTACCCAAAATAACAATACAACATAAACATCCAATAAATATAAAAAATACACAAAGTATGAAAAAGGGTGAAAGAGTAGGATGGGAAGGGGTTTCGGAATTAGGGTCATTGTCTAATGCAATTGAAAAGTCATAACTTCCGAGTTCCCGTTCTTGGTTGCTTTATGTGTTGATATTTGGCAATAGCATGTAATCTCATGATATATCTTACAAAAGAGTGTAGTGTGGAGAAAAATACAGGGAAAAACAGGGAAATGGCAACACCAGGTTCAGGAATCTTATAAAATATTGGTAGCCACAAAGTGCATGCTTTTAATTTGGCTGTTCGGCAGCAGAAACAACATTTTGATTATAGCACGCCGTGGATATGCTTCCTATTTATTTAGGCATGCACGAGAATGATCGATGCATATAGTCTGAACAGAAAAATATATATATATATCTAATAATATATATATTATTAATTGCCTTGCGGTGGCTGAACGGCGCCGGAAGACTGACGGAAGGTGAGCATGCTGGGAGAGTCGACTCTGACGATGACTTCTTCCCCTGCCGACTCATCGCTCGACTTGTCCTCGTCCTCTTCGATCGCCTTGCGTTGTCGTTGCGGCCGCTGTCCTGCTCCTGATGTGGTTGTGGCCTCCGGCGGAGCAGCAGCAGCAGCAACTTGCCTTGTGCTCACCGTCATGTGGGAGCCCTCGGACTGCACAGACAGCAGTGGCCTCCGTGTGTTGGACGACCTCGACGGCACTCTAGGGTATGACGAGCTGTGCCCTCTGTTATGGTCTGCTTGCGTGCGATGACGCCTCTGCCTCCTCTGACCCTGACCGGAGTCCATGTCGTCATTGATCTGCAAATTAAATGATTCAGAGCAAAATCTTATATGAGCTAGCTTAGAGCTTATTTGTCTCTGGCAGCTAAAGATTCTCATTAGCTAGCTGCTCTGAGTAGCTGAATAGTTTGAGTATCTAGCTGGAGTTTCTTAGCTTATGGATTCTAGTTCATTTTTAAATTCTATAGCTAATGGTTTTCACAATCTAAATCAAGAATCTAAACCGTTTATTTCAGCTTCAGATTCTACAAATAGCTACAGCTGTCAAAAACTGAAACAAACAATGTCTTAATCTATGAGATTGAAAACTAGAAGGCGAAATATATAGAGGCAGATCACAGAACAAACACATACCATGCTGCCGTACATGCTCAGCTGCAATGCTCTCGTAGAGAAGCTTGCTGGACGGTCTCTGATTTCAGTTAAGCTGGCAGCATTCTGAGCACCCCTGGATTTTCGGAAGCTTTCCGGCCAACTGAGCAAGCCACTATGTTCCTTGCTGTGTGTCTGAGGCAGTTCACGGGTTTGAGATATCAATGACGCACTCCTTTGCAGATCCGCCTCTGCCTCCGGCCTCCCTATTTCAACGAACAAAATCCTTGCTCTAGTCTCCACCTGATAGCTGGGTTCTGTGTAGCAGTAGTCAATGCGATGCATAGCTGCATACAAAGAGCAACAAGCAGAAAACTCACTCAGAGTACTGTAACATAAATCTTAATTAGTGGTTACAGGTTTCCTATTGTGTTCTTGATGACATCTGAGACGCAGAGGCTAGTGATGTAAACCATCTTCCTTATCTAAATAAGAACTGTGCACCCTAGTTTGCATCACTGAGTGTTGAGTGTCTGAGAACAGCTTAATAACCTGAAGACTCGAGACCAAATAAGTTCAAGTCTGTATTTGATGGAAGCAGTAACCCTGGAGGCGTGATCAAATTTTGGTTCTTGGTCTTCAAAAATCCTTCTAGTAAGAAGCCAATGTAATTTTGCTCAAGTTCAATGTCTTCTCCCTTAATGTAGATGTTGACAGTAGATCTTTCAGTGATGAGAACCCTGAGCTCAGGTGTTGCCATTTTCTCAAACATCATAGGGAGCAAAAGCCTGGCAACGACTAGAGCACTTTCCTGTAATTTCCATGAATATTAATATTATGACTAAATAAATCTAAAGTTCCACTAGTTAATTAGTCAACAAGACAAACATGGCAATTTGATGTTGTTATGTTCTCCTCACTGTAATAAACAAGAAAAAACAGAAGTGAAGTACTATGAACTTGTGAGAATAATTGTTGAGATGTGTCAATATGGGCCCTCGGGGATGTTATGGTGCAGGTACTGTAGCGTCATCACTCATCAGTAGTCAGTACCTTCTTAAGGATGTGACCAGAAAGGAGAAAATAAAATACTATATGATTTGTTAAAAGAGTACATTGATGTTTAGAAAAGGGTTAATTACTTCTGTGACAAATAACGGTGGCACAAAAGTAATTACCCCTTTAGAAAAGGCTGTGTCATGTCATGCTTGTTCCAAATGCTCATAATGAAATTGTGAACCCGAACTCCAGATGGTCATACTTGGCTAAGTCACCATCCTTTTGCAATACAATGATATCAGCTATGAACTCTAAGCAAGAATAGAACCCTAACAGCTGACACCCTTGCCAAAAGAAGATGCCTGACCCAATCTGCAAGCTCTGTATGTGATCTCTAATCCACAGTACTAGGCTGGTTAAACAGAAACATCACAGCTCAAGTCACACCTTTCCCCCTCAGTGGCAGCACAGTCCTTGCTCTAGTAGGTCTTCCTTTTGGTTAAGGGGAGGCCCTTTCCTCCCTGTAACTTTAAATTGCTAGAACTCCTACCTTTCTGACTAAAAGAATTTGGAACCATCTGGAAACCTGACACAGGTTAGTTTTGGTATATTCCAAGATTTCAACCAGTTTTCAGGCATCCAGCTTCTGTCATGTTAAAAAAATCCAGTTTTCTTCAAACTATGATGCTGTGACACGTGAGACAAGTGTAGATACACTTTCCAGCTAAAATGGGGAATGACAACTGGGGGTATTCTTTTAGCACCTAAACTGCATGTTTAAAGAAAAACCGGTACCTAAGTGTTCAACAGAAAGGGCCAGTTTACTGAACACCAGTTGACGTACCTGTATTTTGCAGGTCTTCTGAGGGAGGGAGGGATGGAGAAAAGAAAAGCGCCAAACAACAAACAGAACAACTATGTAGTTGAAAGGAATGCAAGAAGTTAAGCAAACAAATAGACTGCATTATGATACCTGCCACAGAAAAACCTCAATAGAAGGATCAGACTGACGCAATTGCTCGATCTTTTCAGTTTCAATGAAGAAACAGTGTACCACAGAGTCTGTAATCATGTCACATATATAAGGTTTTCCAAGCAGCACCTCATACAGACCCAATGTGCTTCCATGTGATAAAATTGGATCCAGTGAATGTCTGTTGCTTAATCTCTGACTTGTCCACTGTTCAAAGAGGGGAAATGATACATGGTCATCATGGAACAAACTGGAAAGTAAATTAAGCTCCAAGTTTAAGTGTAATAAGGTAGTCTTGAGGCAGAAACAGACCTTTACTACACCAATAGAAACAAGCCATATACCAGTTGGCCTCGAGCCTTCTCTGTAAAGGATTGTGCCATGCCCTTTTACTGTTTCTTTTGTGCTATTTAATAAATGATCACGCACGGCAGCAGGCAGTGCACCAACTAAAGGATGAGCATTCAAAAGATCACTCACTCTTGGCATTTTCACCAGTGGTGGATTCCTCTTGAATTTCTTCAAGTCTCTCTGCCAAGTGAATTAACTAGATTACTACTTCCATTGTGATTTGTGAACAACATACAACCATAAAGTCAGAATAAAAAAGAGGGCAACCAAAATATTCTAATCACCTGCAAAGTATCATCTAGATGAACCATTTCCTTTTCTTCAAGCAACCCAGTCTTCTGGAGGTTTTGAATATACTCACTCAAGTGGGTCAATACTGAATGTGTTACTTGTCGAGTCTTGAGCACACGAAGCACCTGAAAATTGTGGAATATTTTATTTATGTGGTGATGGTTCTCTTTGTTATTATAAACTATTGCCTTAAATATGAAATACAAGTAAAATTTCATCTTTTAAACCATAATATTTTGAATAAAAGTTGAATCTCGGTGCTTTTCATCTTCTTAATGAAAAATTAATTACCTACTTCCTATTACCTTTTTTCTTTTTTGTTTTGAAAGTAGGATAATGTTTGCAGTAGACAGTGATAGTTACGTCATATACACCAAATATGCCAATCCAATCTCACACCATTTGTCAGACTTTCGATGTCATGTAAGTACAACCAGAACTAGTCCCATCTCAGTTCACCTACCAGCTTCTAGCAGCAGCAGCAGCTGTTCACCTTGACGCTAGAATAGATTGGCTAGGGCTGTTCACCCGGACGCCAGAATAGATAGGAGGAAGATTGAACTTCATTTCTTGCTTAAAGAGGTATAGTCGACTCTTATATTTATAGCCTGAATATAATCTAATCTCTTAGCAAATTGATATAATTTGCTATCAAATATCCATAAAGTAATTAACTAACTTAACTACTAATGACTCTTATCTCTAGCAAAGCTGTCGGCATCAGCTAGGATTCTCTTTTGGATGTTTTCTCCACATAACACAGTACAATATTTTCCTACAACCAGCTATTGCAGGAAACATGTTGGCTGGCAGAAGGGTCCAACATAACAACTTCATAATTTATAAATTATGGCACAGGGCTTGATAACCTGGACATTGTGCCATTATACACACGTTTTGGGAAAGAAAACTGCTAGTTGAATTCGGTATGAAGATTTTGTGCTGATTGCTGAAAACTCCATTAATAGATAATCAAACGATGGGTACACATTGTGAGTTTGTGACCACAAACCTGAGGGAATGTAACACGGACATCTTCCAAGAATTTTCTAGCTTCCTCCCCCTCAGCATTACTTTCATCAATAACAATTCTTTCAACCTCACTATCACCTAAAAAAATAAGAAAAAAGTGCATAAAAATGGAAACTGGTGCGAACTGCGAAGTGCATTAGCATGAATTGCGAGTCACTAAACATTAGTATTAAAGAAGAAGGCGCATTCAAAATTATTAATAGAAAGATGCCTTCAGCCAGGTTGTCCATAATAACTGCAAAACAGTAAACTTTCCTTGTTAATGAGATAACATCATTTGAGGATTTGAGTCATCCATAAACTACAACAATGCAATGTACACCAAAATTGTATTCCACCCACATGTCAAATCTCAAATGCATCAGGTATTCAGGTGGTTTTTTATTTTACTTTTTTCTGGAATTAGCAGCCAAAAGATATGGTAGTTAATATGCAGCAAACAAACAATTTGGCTAATATTTTACCAAGAAAATCATGTAGTTGCCGTCTTGCGATTCTATGAGCACGGAGAAATGCAGCACAGATGTAACATCCTGACTCCAATCTTTCTACTGTGAAGTATGTGATAAGCCTTCGTGGCAACCTGCTCATCTGAAGAAATCTGTAGTAATTTGGGAAATGGACATTGGAACGCAAACCCTTCCAATCACATAATGGTTGCCCAGGAACAAGATCCATAGCTTCATCAACCGATCTCATTAAAATATTTGTGGTAGCTTGAGTTATTCGTCCCTCTTCAAGCATTCCCCAATAAGCGGCTTGGACACCTGAAAAAATATTTTGAAAATAAATTATCTCCTTTGTATTCATTAATAAAAAATATGAATGGTATGACCAAAAATGAAAAGATAGGTAGTAGTGGAATTCAAAGAAACTAACACATCAAATAGACAAATTATCATCAGAAAAAAAGATAATATAGCTTAGTAGTGAAGCCAATAAATCCCAGATAATTTACAGAACAGATAAACAAGTATATCACCAAACTAGATAAAGTGACCAAGGTTCAAGTAAAACGATTGAGAGACGTTGGATTGTACAAGTTCATTCTAATCACCAAAATCCAGGTTGTGAGATGAGAGACTCCGAAACATCTAAATTAGGTCCCTTACCCTCCAATAACCAATGTGAGATTATTCCAATAATACAGAAAATGCCTACAGTTGGTAAGATATTCTGACAGGTTAATCTCATCAAGCGATGTGAAAAACAGACTACAATGCATCCTTGATAAACATACCTAACCGTTCTGTATAGAATGTTATTGAGAAGAAATCAGAGAACAACTAAGCAAAATAACTAAAAGATATACTGAACACAAAATGAGACATCAAACTTCAAACCCGACTCGAAAAAGCTAATGACAGACGGAGACAATAATATGCCAAATGAATGTATTGATATTCATTCTATTTTGATCTCAGATAATATTTGTATCAAATTCTACCACCATCACATCATCATGTAATGTTATAACATACCATTTAGAAGCCGCACACGGATGTCCCTTAAGTTCATGTTATGTATGCGGTCATTGTTGTCAGAAACATCATGAGGATGCACGGGCTCATTGTCTAAGTCGTTCAAGCATGTGATATATTTCTTCACAGTAACCCAATCAGCAGGAGGGCCAAGTTCCTCATCATCCCTAAGATCACCAAAAGCCTCTAATGCCTTGTTTAACATTTCATATTTTGTATAATTCAATATGCGAAGCTGCAGTAAAACATCATATTAGAATCTTTATCTGGAGCATGAAGGGAATAACTTACTGTTTATATACACAAGTCACATTTGAAACCTAAAAAACTGCATGCCAACAACCAAAGCAAACCCACCCAGCTTGGAGCAGGTGATGGAAGAGGATAAACATTACTAAAGACATTACAATGTCCAAAAGAGCAGAGACTCCCTGAAAAAGCAGATAAATACTAAAATTGCTAACCAAAAAAAGTTGAACAGGATGCTTGTATCAGAATATGTGGAGTGGACTTGTGAAGTTCACAGGTGGAACCTATGTTATTTGGTGTTGATAGTCTTTAGAAAACATGGCAACATGTCACTGTCAATAATACAAATCTGGTGAAGGATAATAAAAAATCAATGTTACAGGACATGGACCATGAGTTATGTAAAAAAGAAAATTGAGAACCCTAAATATTTAAAAATTGTTGAACTTAGACGCACTAGACAAAAATAACTGTACCACATAAAACCTTATATTTGTCAATTCGCTAGATGACAAATGGGTACCAATTAGAACTTGAAAGGTTCATAAAGCAGAGAATCTGCGGACAAGCAAAAAACTTAGTCCCAACAGAAAAAAAATAGGAAACAATTCATGGAGTTAACCTTTGTTGCTGATAATTTGTCCATCCCAAGTAGATGCAACAAAAATTGGGTGGTGGAACCATTAACAATCAATGTTAGAAATACAATGCCACCGGTGAAAAACACAAACTGCAAAAGATGTAGCATTAGTAAGCTAAAATGAAACATTTCAAACTTTTTCCAGAAAAAAAGAAGGCATACCATTGTACCATCTACCGGTTTCAGATACGGTTGAACTGCATCACTAGCACGCTAATGAAACAATTTGGAGTGAATGATTCAGAAATATATATATATAGTGTAAGAATGTACTTGCACAATGAAAAGAAACAAAAGAAAAGATTGATTGGCACAAAGAAAATAACTTACCTTAACAGACAATGATAGTGATAGAGCGACAGCCCCTCGCAGCCCTGACCAAACAAGAATTGTGGCTTCTTTCAAGTCCAGACCATACCCAAAGTGACGCAATAATGGATACAAAATACCGACAACTAAAATCCGAGATATTTGAACAAATACATAGAGCAGAAGAAGGAAGCCCCATGAAGCACCTGAAACAGCAATAGATAAAAGAAATTCCCAAAATACACAAAGGTGAATTGTAAATTTGGAATTGATCCTGTATTACAGAAAGAAAGTTCATATCAGCAGTTGCGATAAATCACCAAATTCCAACTGTAGCGAGTAAACTGATTTTTTTCAAGTACACCAAAAGAAAATAACCATACCAAAGACATGAATGTGGGCTTTGCCACTTAATTCTTCCACTGAGCCAACCTAAAGCAAAGTCAGTTGCTAAAGGTGGTGGACAAAACTGTGGTGGTGTATATTAAGTCAGAAAGGATACAGAATTACAGATACGTTGAGTAAAAACCTGACCTAACCACAAATAAAGCACATCCATGTATATTCATGGAAATAATCATGTTCATCAATCACCCTAGAACTAGTTGGTAACAGATCTCTTTAAGTTTCAATAACTAAATTAGACATGAGCAAAACCAGCCTGGATCGGCCCGGTGCCATTTAGGGCTGCATTTGGGCAACA
>KE371022.1:65503-80368 GCA_000418225.1 Zizania latifolia
GCTGCTGCTTCTGGCTTAGTTGGCACTGAAAGGTGGAGGAGGGAGAAGGGGAGGTGGATATTCGTGTATCCGGAGGAGAGATTTGGATTGGGATCTCGCCGGGATGAAGGACCAGGGACCGTCAGGTCTCTCTCCCGGCGACCAGGCGGAAGGTGAGAATCCTCTTGCTCGTGGTTGCTTGCTTGGGAAATTCAGGTCTTTGAGCTTGAGCATTTGCCAAATTCATGTTCCTGAGAAAAGATTCATGTCCATCATCACCGCTGACTTAAGCTTGCGGTAGCGTGCATTTTATTGTGAAATCTTGCTCATGGCCTCTTCATATGAATCTTCAAACATAAGCGTGTACTGTGTAGTGTGTGGTGAATGCACTGTAATAACTGCGTGTGTTTGCTATGCAGGGGAAAATAAAGCTATCAATTCCGAGCTATGGCATGCTTGTGCTGGGCCTCTGATGTCAATGCCGCCGGTGGGCAGCATGGTTGTGTACTTTCCACAGGGTCATAGCGAACAGGTGCATAATCTATCAGCTTACTGTCGGAAATGTGCCAAATCATGAGAAGTTTCTGAAAAATTTCTCTTTTCTGCTTTGTTAGGTCGCTGCTTCCATGCATAAGGAGCTGGACAACATCCCTGGCTACCCCTCTCTTCCGTCGAAGCTGATCTGCAAACTTCTGAGTCTCACCTTGCATGTTTGTGCATAGTACTTTTTCCTTCATTACTGTAGTTGTAATTTTCTCTGTCCTTTTACTAATCGGGTGTGTGCAATATTTTTTATTGTTCAGGCAGATTCTGAAACTGATGAAGTTTATGCTCAGATGACACTTCAACCTGTCAATAAGGTAAGCAAGCAGATCTGTTGCTTATTGGAAGTGCTATTTATCTCCCTGAAAATGAAATATCTTTTCTTGACGCATTTAGTATGATCGAGATGCAATGTTGGCATCTGAACTGGGTCTAAAGCAAAACAAGCAACCAGCGGAGTTCTTTTGCAAAACTCTGACGGCGAGCGACACAAGTACCCATGGTGGTTTTTCAGTTCCACGTCGTTCAGCTGAGAAGATATTTCCACCACTAGTACGCACACTTTCTTCATAGCCTTGCAGTAATTTTGATGGAACTATGCATTTATCAGATGCAATGAATACCTGCCTTACCAGGATAACATGTTCGATAGGACTTTACCATGCAACCACCAGCTCAAGAGCTCATTGCCAAGGATCTGCATGATATTTCGTGGAAATTTCGACACATTTATCGAGGTATGCAAAATTGCCAGCTGCTCAGAGAATTTCTGTACATTCACTTGGGGTTGTATAGGAATGTACGTAATTATGCATGTGTGTTTCACTGCCATATATTTTTTGACAGTTCTATTACTTATGCCTAGTTAGCACTTTGCAACTACTAGTGTTCCTGCTTTTTCTTTGAACTCTTAAGAACGTCTCTGTCCTGGGACATGGTGGCTGACCAATCAATTGCATTCTGCACTTACCTGTAATACTGTACCTTCACATGCACATGCAGGTCAACCGAAGAGACACCTTCTGACAACTGGTTGGAGTGTCTTTGTCAGCACAAAAAGGCTTTCAACTGGTGACTCAGTTCTGTTTATAAGGTATAATCATCAAATTCTGAAATTAAAGGGCCTGCATTTGTCTAATAATTAGAAGAAATATGGAGCCTACGTCTTTGTTTTTTTGTTTTTAGGGATGAGAAATCTCAGCTTCTCTTAGGCATACGCCGTGCTACCAGGCCTCAACCAGCTCTATCATCATCAGTTTTATCAAGTGATAGCATGCACATTGGGATTCTAGCTGCAGCAGCACATGCTGCTGCAAACAGTAGCCCATTTACTATTTTCTACAATCCAAGGTATTGTAGTTCTTACTACATATCCCATTACCCCCACATGCACTTTCTACCCCCATTTGGGACAAGAACTCATTGCTGTTATTTGGATAGGGCGAGTCCATCAGAATTTGTTATTCCTTTAGCCAAATATAACAAGGCTCTGTATACACAAGTGTCTCTTGGAATGCGGTTCAGAATGCTGTTTGAAACAGAGGACTCAGGGGTCCGAAGATATATGGGAACAATCACAGGTATTGGTGACTTGGATCCAGCATGCTGGAAGAATTCTCACTGGCGAAACCTTCAGGTATGCTACTCGCCTTTTTTTAAGAAAAGAAAATTTGCAGTCTGTCATACTAATGCATCTCAGCTGTGTTTAATAAAAATAAGAAACTATCTGAATCAATAAGTTAAATTGAATTAGAAAATACAAACCTAATATTGAAGAAATATTTGAAATAAGATTGGCTAAAACCCTAGCAAAGTGATATATGTAAATTTGTTTTGCAATTTATACAACGATTTCTCCTGATTTCACCTCCTCTTACCAAGCTAGGTTGGTTGGGATGAATCAACAGCTTCTGAGAGGCGCACTCGTGTTTCAATATGGGAGATTGAACCAGTTGCCACACCTTTTTATATTTGTCCACCACCATTTTTCAGGCCAAAACTTCCTAAGCATCCTGGAATGCCAGGTACAGATACTTTTGCTAATTCAACTTTATATGTATGTTAGCTACTATTTAGGGAATAGTGCAATATTCAGACTGTCTAAATCTTTGGGATCTAGGTCTTGAACAATCATTCTCTTCTTATGACATTCATTAAGCTGGTAAAGAGCATTGCAAACTAAGTTTCACTGACATGCAGAAAGGTATTTTCCTAAGTGGTTGCTTCTTGCATGTATATGAACTCGATGCATCTGTTAACAGCAAGAAGTGCGAGCTACTTATTGGGTATTTTAAATACAAGGCACATAAACACACTGCTGTTTTTTTTAAAACATGGCCACTTCTTCATTCTGTATAAACTTGAAACACTAATAATCAGCAAGAATTATGGATTCCGTGTTTGTTATCCATGTGTACAAATTTACTTCTTGCAAGTCTCTGCTTGCATTTTCTCGTGCTTTTCCTTGAGATTAGTTTGGTCCTTGTATAACTCGTTAAAACTTGCAGATGATGAAAATGAGGTTGAAAGTGCTTTCAAAAGAGCCATGCCATGGCTTCCTGATGACTTTGCCCTGAAAGATGTGCAAAGTGCATTCTTTCCAGGCCTGAGCCTAGTCCAATGGATGGCTATGCAGCAGAATCCTCAGATGCTAACAGCTGCTGCCTCAACAGTGCAGTCACCCTACTTCACCTCCAATGCATTGGTGATGCAGGATGCCATCGGCAGTAGCAATGATGACCCAACAAAAAGATTGAATGTACAGGCCCATAATATTATTTTACCTAATGTACAAGTTGGTTCAAAAGGGGATCACCCTGTAATGTCTCAACATCAACAGCAGCAGGTCCAGCCATCGCAGCAAAGTTCTGTTGTTTTACAGCAACATCAAGCTCAGTTGCTGCAGCAGAACGCCATTCACTTGCAGCAGCAGCAAGAACATCTTCAACGACAGCAGTCACAGCCGACACAGCAGTTGAAGGCTGCTGCAAGTCTGCATTCAGTGGAGCAGCACAAGCTGAAAGAACAACAGACTTTAGCTGGACAAGTTGCTTTGCAAACACAACTGTTAAATCAGATTTTCCTACCATCTTCATCTCAACTGCAACAATTAGGTTTACCCAAGTCACCTACACAGCGCCAAGGGTTGACAGGGTTACCGATTGCAGGTTCTTTGCAGCAGCCTGCTCTCACTCAGACATCACAAGTCCAGGTCCAGAGAGCAGCAGAATATCAGCAGGCCCTTTTACAGAGTCAGCAACATCAATTACAACAACTATCCCAACCAGAACTACAGCTGCAACTCCTTCAAAAGATTCAACAACAAAACATGCTATCTCAGCTGAACCCACAACATCAGTCCCAGTTGATCCAACAATTATCTCATAAAAGCCAGGAAATTCTTCAGCAACACATTTTGCAACGTCAATTTGGTGGTTCTGATGCTGTGGGTCAGATTAAGCAATCACAGCAAACCCCTTTGAACCACATCACTGGATCTTTGACGCCCCAGCAACTTGTCAGATCTCACTCAGCACTTGCCGAGAGTGGGGATCCATCCAGTTCAACTGCTCCATCTGCCAGCCACATTTCTCCAATAAATTCGCTGAGTAGAGCACACCAAGGGAGCAGAAATTTAACTGACATGACAGCAACGCCACATATTGACAACTTACTTCAGGAAATTCAAAGCAAGCCAGACAATCGAAGCAATAATGATATACAGAGCAAAGTAATGGCCGCTATTCCCAATCGACATCCAGTTTCTGATCAACTTGATGCATCATCTGCTACCTCCTTTTGTTTAGATGAGAGCCCACGAGAAGGCTTTGCCTTTCCTCCAGTTTGTTTGGACAACAATGTTCAAGTTGATCCAAGAGATAACTTTCTTCTCACAGAAAATGTGGACGCATTGATGCCAGATGCCCTGTTGTCAAGAGGGATGGCTTCAGGAAAGGACATGTGCACTCTGCCTTCTGGACAAAGGGATCGGAGGGATGTCGAGAATGAGCTATCATCTGCTGCATTCAGCTCCCAGTCATTTGGTGTGCCTCCTGACATGTCTTTTAAGCCTGGATGTTCAAGTGATGTTGCTGTTACCAATGCTAGAATACCAAGCCAAGGTTTGTGGAATAATCAAACACAGCGGATGAGAACTTTCACTAAGGTTCGTACAGTTTATTTAATGATGTATTTAGTACAGACCTACATTTGTCTGCAATATCTCAAAATTGTCAATGCTTGCTTTTGAGAAGTAAATTTGGTGCATAAATCAGAAGCTTTCTTGTCTCGTGTATACAGGTCTATCTTAAGAAAGTTTTAGGTGGTTATACTGAAATACTCGAGGATTTTCTTGTTAGTAACCATTAGATATTGGCTGCAAATTTTTGTGATGCACTAAAAAAGTTGTTGGATAGGATACAATGAATTGTTGGATACGCACAATAATACTATTGTTTGTGAGTCACAAAATTGCCAACCAATTTGAGTAGGAAAAGTGGGTGGCCCACAAGTCAGAGTGACACTGATTGTCATTTCTGAGGCACACACTGTAGGGTAACATGTAGCAAGATGACCCACTGATGATTTCTGACATCATTTGGGACATCCGAACAATGTAATTTTACAAATATTCCGTGTTGGATTTGTGATATGTTTTCTGCCTTCATGGCTATGTTGGTCCCTTTTTGGTAGAGCATATGCTGGTCAGGTTTAGCGAGGACTAAACGTACTGCTCGTGTTCTATGTTGCCTAGTAATCCTGCGCATGCACAAGATCAGATCTGCGCATGTATCCTCTATATCAGGAAAGGATCTAGTAGGTAAGGCTAGTATCTGCACAGATCTTATAATATCTGGTGCATATCTTATATATAAGTATAGTGATCCTATGTGATGTCATATAGATGGCAGACAATTATTTGGTGCAGATAGCTTTCCCCTGCACATAGTTTTAAGTTTAGACAGTGTTGGATTTATAGCATCACATTTCCTCTATTTAGAATATTTCTGCAAGCCTTCTATTAGCATAATTCTTTCCAGCTTCTGTAATTTTGCAAGCTATATAAACCGAGGAACAGAGAAGAGTTCAGAGCAGCAGTAGGCTGGCAAAACCTGTTCATTGTCTCTTGTGTCTTTCGGCTAAGGACTGACATTCTAGAGCATCATGTCTAGGGTGGATCTAGGATTTCAGGTTACTGATATTACCATAAACTTTTCATCTAGGATTTTAGGATTTTAGTGAGACATTAAGGTCACTGTATATAGGATAGACTACTATCATCAACACTGCATTAGACAAAAGGAGTTAGAATAACTGGAAAGTCATTGTTGTCTCATGACATCAATGATTAACGATTGTACATTCCAACTATTATCATTTACTCTCAAGCTATCCTCTTATATGTCAAAGTGTCAAACCATGTTCATGAAGGTTCACAAGCGTGGATCTGTGGGGAGAACAATTGATGTCACAAGATATCGAGGTTATGATGAACTTCGGCATGATCTTGCATGCATGTTTGGTATTCAAGGCCAGCTTGAAGATCCCTATAGGATGGATTGGAAATTAGTTTATGTTGATCATGAGAATGATATCCTTCTCGTTGGGGATGATCCCTGGGAGTAAGTTCTTCCCCTCCCTCCTCATGGATCCACTACATGATGCATAAGTCTTTGTTAACCTTCCCCCCTTATGATCTTGAAATGTTTACATACAGGGAATTTGTGAGCTGTGTGAAGAGCATCAAAATTCTATCAGCTGCTGAAGTACAACAGATGAGTTTGGATGGTGACCTTGGGGGCGTCCCTTCACAAACTCAGGCCTGCAGTGCTTCTGATGGGGCAAATGCATGGAGAGGTTCATGACGTAAATACTAACCTTTTATTTAATTGCAACCAATGATTAAAATTGATTTCTACTATCACCTTGATTACCTTAATTAGTGGTAGGATAAATTAGTAAGTGTAAAATCACCCAAAAGGAGTAATAAAAAGAGATAGAATTATAAATTTGTATAACATGCGTGTTAGAGGAGAGGAAGTGTGCTGGGGCATATAAGGGAGGGGTAAAAGAGATAGATCAAAGCAAAATCACTAATCTCGATTATATCCAAAATATGATTAATCAGAAATATTAATTTATCCTTTAAAATAGATTTGACTAGTAATACAATATTTCTAGTAGAATACACTGTAAATTTGCACGTGTAAGGATCAAATACACAGCTAGTTTTATTTGAGATTAGACCTAAAGCCAGCCAACTCACTGACAAATTGATCAAAATGCTTCGGGTGGAAGAAATTCAGTGAACAGCCTCATCTGGGAGCTCGACATTTTGTTCACACCAAAACTGGGCAACTCGTCCACATAGTCAGATTTATTTCTTTTTTCTTGGAACGCTTAACCTTCTTGTTTTAATAAGCTACCTATATTTATATGGGACTTATGTTCATTGTAATCTTTCTTACTTTCTTACAAGTTCATAAACCATATGACGGTATATATGTATTGTTTATGTATCTCCTAACACTACGATACAATGTGTCATTATTATTAGTTGAAAACTCTCTTTAGTCTTGGTTTGGAGCTGATATTATTCACCTGAAACTAAAAATGTAATCTATTAGTATTGGTTATTCACCTGATAATGATATACTACTTTAGTTTCGGTTAGAGTCTTTTAGTATGGATAAGTATTAAAGAGGATAGATGAAACAGCAGTTCTATAGTAGTGCAATGCAATTGTTCTATGTGTTATTGGTAACATAAAAACTCATTTTATTATGTAAAGAAGTTTATACTCTCTCCATTTTATATTACAAATTTGCTTATAGAAAAATATATCAACAACTATAACATCAAATTATATCATTAAGTATGTCTTAATAACATATATTTATTATTATATAAGTTAATATATTTTTTCTTTAAATCTAGTTAAAGTTAGAGAAGTTTTACTTAAAAAATTAAACAACTTATAATATAAAATAGAGGGACTATATTCCTTACACGTGTTCTGTTTTTAGCACAATGAGCCAAATACAGATGATTATTCATGCTTAAAGGTGTGTAATATATATACACAGGAGTTCTAAATTCAACTCTGGTAAAAAAAGGAGTTATGTATTCAGCTAATTCACGCAAAATATAAACGTAGGCCTCATTGATTGGACTTTTCCACGCTGTGGCTTAAAAACGAAAAACAAAAAAATATTAGAGTAAGACTTTTATTTCTACTCTTAGCCCTCTAAAAAGCTAGATAAGAAATACTTCGATTTAACTTTTGAGCTTTTGAGATAGAGTTAATAAATTAGTGGTGATGGTAAAAAATCAAAACAACCTCATTCATAAGAAAAATAATACTATAAAATGATAAATACCATATATTAAAAGAATATGGCTTATTAATTTGAGAACCGAGGTAAGAGGGTTATAAATGAAACTTTTTTCGGGAGGAAAAAGGAAAAACTATAAATTAATTCTAAAATTAAGTACTGAAATTTTAAACCGGGTCAAGCCTCACAATGTTTACTCAACAGTTCTAGAAACCCGAAATGACATTTCTCCTAATCCTTGCTGCGTCCCATGCAAGCATCGGGATAAGCACGCAATCCCATCCGTCCGTTTCCCTGATGAACGGACCAGGTCGCATCAGATGGACTTGTGGTGCACAGCGGGCCGTCGGATCAGGTGGGCCGACCCCATTCCACAACGTTCCGGAACCATCTAGTCCACCTGGGTAAACTACACCGGCGTCCGGATCGCAAACCCCGCGGATCCCATTCTACACATATGAGAGTTGTTACGGCATTTGGTACACGTCATTTTTTATACTGTGGTATACACCTCTTGATAAAAAGTAGAAAATATATTCATCGTCTATAGATATATCGAATTACCCACAAAATTATTATATTTGTCATAGCTTCATAACAACAGTAGATTTAATGGTTCAAAACCTAATATTTGCCACAACAGTCTCACAACAACATATCTAATTACCTACGAGGCTATGAGCAAAAAATGAAACGATTGTATGTTTTTTCAAAATAGATATATCTTATTTTGAAGAAATATTTCTTAAATAGAAATATTGTTTAAACCAAACAACAAATATGAACTAAATAAGATATGATAATACTTTCCTACAGATGTCTGATGACTCGAACGCTCAGTATGGCCTAGCTCACGAGTCTGGCCTAACTCTATGTGTGTGCGGCGTAAGACTATATGGCTTGACCCAACAACGTTGTCTTATTAATAAGTTTTTTATTTATTAAAAAACTATACACATATAATATTTTAATCAGTTATAAATAATGTTTCACATAATTATAAATATTATATAATTACACATATTATATTATTTCAGCTTAGCTGGGGTAGGATAAGCCGCGCGGCCGCGGGGCAGCAGAAGCACGAGGCTCGGGGATAAAGCTTAGGGTGGGCTTTGAGCTTTAGCACGTTAGCTCTGCTTTGGGAGTAGGGTTTATCTCTTTGCCGCCCTCTGCCCCTCTCCCTGCGCCGCGCGTCTCCTTTCCTCTCTCGCAAGGCATCCGGATTCCAGCCCGCTTCGAGGCCAATCAGAGAGGTACTGGTCGCTGGGGTCGCTTGCTCGGATTTGGTGCCGATATTTCCGGACATTCTTTGTGGGGGTGGATTTGGTACTGTGATGTTCTGGGTGGGTGGGTGGCTGTTTCTCGGATTTGATTTCGCTTTGGCTTGTTTTGCTGTTGGATTCGTGGATTTGGGTAGGGTTTGGGGCTGCGTAGTGGGTTCATTTGAGTGGGTTTACTCTGTTTGGTCGAATCGAGGGAAGCCTAATGTTGTTGACTCCTGCATTTCCCCTCCAAACTGGATGAATTTACCGCTTTTTTGCTCAGATTTGGGCACGCTGCGTTCATATCGATTAATTGGTTGGTTTCCCCAAATTTTGTGGTCGTGACAAGTTCTAGCCGTTGCTTGTATGAATTCGCAGTTAGTTGTTCATCCAGAAATCGAGGATGTCGTCGGTTCAGCTCTCCTGTGCCGGAGTCGCGGCGGTGGCCTTCACCAAGAATGGCTCGACTTCATTCGATAGGCTCCGTCTTGCGCCTCCATCGGCATGTGTCTGTTCTTCAAGGCGCCCGTCCCGTAGCCTCGTCGTCAGGGCTGCCACGGTCGTCACTCCGAAGGTATACCGCGGTGCCAATGCAATGTGTGTTGCGACATTCATTCTGTAGATTACGGCGAGTTTATATTACGGTTCGCATTGGTGAGTTACAGATTTTGTTGTCGCATGGCAGTATACCTCGCTCAAGCCTCTGGGAGACAGGGTGCTTGTGAAGCTCGGCGCCGCCGAGGAGAAGACTGTAGGCGGAATTTTGCTTCCTTCGACTGCGCAGTCTAAGCCTCAGGGAGGCGAGATTATTGCTGTTGGAGAGGGAAAAACCATTGGGGATAAGAAAGTTGAGGTCAGCGTGCAGGTAAATTCCTACTCACAGTGAGGTTGCAAATACTCGTGCAATGCCTAGTACATTTTTTACTTCATTGGTCTGTTGCGGGCTGTGGGTTGCTAGTAGGAGTGGATCTGATGAGATAGGGTCATGTACTTGTGAATTATTGCCAACTAAATTTAAAAGCTAATTGTGAGATACCTTGATCAATAATGCAATGTTAATGGTGTAGTGTGGCCTGCGGCATGATTGGCTGATTTGGGGGTTGAAGTTACTATGGCATAAAACTCATGTGTAACCAATGGAGATCTCTCATGCTTGTTTTATGAGTCTTGCCCAGAAACACAGAACACTGGTATATTTTGGTTAGTTTCTGACTTGGTTAAAAGTATGAATTCAAAGGAGTATTGTTTAGCAATGGAGAACATGTACAATCATTTGCCTAATTTTGTCATTGATAACAAAAAAAGATGCTATTTCTTCATACTGCTAGGCAACGAAACGTATGACCAACCTGGGTTCAAAAAGCCACTAAGAATCGGGAAAAGGCTACTTAGCCCATTTCCCCCAGTTCACCCTCCCATGTTCTGATTTTGGTAAGAATTTCCACTGAAACATGTTTATTCAAATTAGTGCCTAGTTCCCAACCCGCACTCGATAGAGTTTTTTTTTTATTTTCCCAAATCCAAAATGAACGTGAAGAACTGTAACCTGCCTAATTCTGGCATAGCACTATAGAGCCAAATCTGGTTTTTGAACATTGAGTAAGTTATTTTGCTTCTGCTGATGACAACGTGTTATTTGTCAGTCCTGTTCCATGTCTTTATAGTTATCTTGTTGAGCAGGCTACAATTTGTTCTGATTGATAGGCAAAAAAGGTTTGAATCACACGGTTTTCTATTCTTAGATGCACATTGCACTTACTTTTGGTTCCTCAATAACAACACTTGTTTGGGACTTTGGGTTCACCATCTTATCTGTTGGAAATGTGGTGAAAATAACTGGTAGTGATGCTTGTCATGAGACCCTGATTATTGTCATTTGTTGCATCACTAGTTTTCACATAACTTGAATTTCTGCAAGGGGATGCATTAACATTTGTTTATGTACTGATGTCATGGGTTGGATCCATGATAGGATAAACACTGCCGAGAGGATAATTGGGTGGCGGCAGCGGCTGATAGGGATGAGATGTAGACTTAGGTTGAGAAGAAGAACATTAGGATGAGAGAATAGATTAATTCTCTCTTTCTTTATTGCTTTATTTTTTATCAATATTGTTCTATTTATAGAGCTTACAAGACTTTATCTGTTTAACTAACTTTAATCTAATATACTATTTTAAAGGAATTGCTAATCTATAAGATATATAATCTATCTTTAATCCTTAATCCCTAATTATTGCTACAGTACCTACGGGTACTGTTATTTGTACAGTAGCCCGCACGGGTACTGTTCACGTGTGCTAGGCTGGCCTGCGGCTCTGGCCCACTACCCATGACACTGCATCCCTCCTTTTGAGCAATTTGTCCTCGAGCTGCAAGGCGGCTTTAATCCTAATTCGACGCCTAGCATAAATAAGACTCAGTCTTTTACATCTTGACTTAATACATTATTGTGAATTAAAAATAAATCTAAGATTATTATGGGTCGTCAAGCCCTCCTTCTAGCTTGAGGTGGTTCTTCTTCTTGGCACCATAGACATCAAACACTTGATAAAATACCTCCTTGGTATCTAGGTAGAGTAGATGTTACACTGTAACATGGATAACAACCTACATAATTTTAAGATCAGCACCAGAAGCCATGGTGAGGGACTCTGATACCATGTTATCATGGGTTGGATCCATAATGGGATAAACACCGTCAAGAGGATAGCTGGGCGGCGGCTTGATTGTCCATTCTTAAGATTGATTCCTTCAACATTTGTGTTCGAGTCATGTTACAAATTCGAGTTTTCTTGAAACTCCAAGTGATGTTGATGTAACCTAGCTCAACTCAAGTTAGAATGTCATAGTGACCAGCACCAGCCCAATTGTCAAACTTGAGTATCTGACGAGCTTGGTGCAATAATCTGTTCAACACCAACGTATTATTCAGTTGCTTATTATATCGTGCTTTATGCCTTCTAGTGGCAGTATTAAGTATGTACTAATAGTTATATTGTTGTGTAGATCGGGTCTGAAGTTGTATATTCAAAATATGCTGGGACTGAGGTGGAATTTAATGACGCCAAACATCTTCTTCTAAAAGAGGACGATATCATTGGTATTCTTGAGACCAATGATGTCAAAGACATGAAGCCTCTTAGTGACCGTGTTCTCATCAAGGTATTCATATATCATTGACTCATTGTTATTGATACTTCCTAAAATAGTGTATTGGATTTTGAGAATGCTGAAATGATTGTACATTTTGCTCTTGTACTTCCAAGATAACCCCTTGGTAACAATTCTTGCTTATGTTTCTGACAGGTTGCTGAGGCTGAAGACAAAACTGCTGGTGGCCTTATCCTCACTGAAACGACCAAGGAGAAGCCGTCCATTGGAACAGTAAGCCTTGTCATCTTTTAGCCGTGAACCTAGATTATTAGGTCATGTATGAGATTTATATTTCTGCATGTAGTGCGCCAAGCTTGAACTGAATTTGCATGAGTTAAAACCTGCCTACCTTCCAAACGCAGGTTGTAGCCGTTGGCCCAGGCCCTCTTGATGATGAAGGCAAGAGGCAGCCATTGTCAGTGTCAGCCGGCAGCACCGTGCTGTACTCCAAGTACGCAGGCAGTGAGTTCAAGGGTGCTGATGGCACTAACTACATTGTCTTGAGAGTATCGGATGTGATGGCTGCCCTATCTTGAGGCGTGGCTTGTTCCAGTTTTGAGTCCAGAAATCAGACTAGACAGTAGCAAGTGGTGATGATTGCCTTGGCCCTTGCGGCGATCGTCACTCTGCAGAGATGCTGTCTTTGATAATCTTAGAATTTGGACGGAACAATTGACAAATTTAAACGGTATCAACGTTCCACCGTGACTGAATTTATTTATAAATGTTGTTTTGGTGTCAAGGCCCCTCTAAACTGCCCGTTCTTCAGATTCATTATGGTGATGGTCTGAAGGGGTGGGCAATCCGTTTAATCGGTTTGTGTGGTTTGATTTTTTTTTTTGGTTTTTAACATCATTGCCAACGGTGATGGTGACGTTGTCCACAACCCCGCCCCCTTCTCATCGTAGGTGTTGACTGATCGTCGCTGCTCTCCTAGGTCCACCACCTCGGCGTCGTAACACATGAACCCTCGGTTAGGCCAATCGACGATGTAATTATAGCTATGGCTCGGCGCGGTGGTGCAGGACCTTGGGGTTGACAACTGATATGGCAGGAGATAACTTGATTTGGAATGAACCAAGGTTGTTTTTTCTATACTGCAGCATTTATTGCGCGTTAGTCTGTTCATTTGACATCATCAATAGTGTTCGTCGAGTGCTGTTCCACGTAACCTGGATGTTCTTAGATTAGTTGCATTATTGAATATATTTAGTAACAGAGGAAGAGGTGCTCGATCTTCTTTCAGATAGAGATAAACAATAATTTGGTAGAGAAAAAACACACGCGATCTGACTTTCGATCAGCGAGATTGAACCCCTACAATCGCAGCATCACTTCTCTGGTTATCAATCGTGCATAGCCCGATTGACCTCACCATAAAGGCTAATCCCTGCATGCGAATCAAAAATACAATCGAAACAATGGAAATCAATTGAATTCTGTAAATTGAGGTTCACTCACAAATTAGCGACGCGATGGTTGTCAATACACAGAGAAAGCAAACTCAAAAGCCTAGTTCAGGTGACGGCACAGTTCTTATACCTATAGGGTTAGGCCTGAACACGTCTCTAATGGACCTATCTAGATAAATGATCTAAAGGCCTAAATAGACGGTGACACAACACCCTAACTGATTCTGAATGTCCACTTATTTTGATGATTCCTATTGATCTAGAAGAAATTTTTACATGAAACCGGTGCCATTGAAAAGCTTATGAAGTTATCTTTCCGTGCATATGCAGAACGTAAAAAACGGAGTGCGGACATGGCCTAGGCATCAATTTTAGTGTATGTTGCTCCTAGAATCCAAGATGAACTCGAATTAGATATGGGTTGGGTTTCCATCTTGACTTGGAGGCTCTTGTCTCCACCTCTTTGCTTCCCTCTATGTACCTTCTAGTTCTCTCTAAGATTCCTAAAAATAAAAACAACGTTAGGTAGCAATCTATTCTCAAGATTATATAAAGAAATACTTAGGAACGAGCTTACTTGAAGATTTAATTGTCGTGTTCGAGCTCTAGTGATTGGACCTTGCGTAGCAGCCTGAGGGACGTTGTGTGTATCCATAGGAGTGATGTCTTCATCATCCTCCCCTCTTAAAGGGAAGTCATCCTCGACTCAAGCTCATCTTCTTCTTTCATGTATGGTTTCAAATCTACAACATTAAAGATGGGGCTAACCCTAAACTCGAGAGACAAGTTAAGTTTATATGCATTGTTATTAATCCTCTTAATTATTTTGAAAGGACCAATGACTCTTGGTATTAACTTAGACTTTCATTGCTCTCGAAACCTATCTTTTTTAGTTGTAATCACACTAAATCATTTGGTTCAAAAGTAACTTCTTTCTGACCTTTACTACTTTAAATTATATACTTTTCATTCATCTTCTCTTCAATTCACAAGTTGATTTATGCAATTTTAGAATAAATTGAGCACGTTTTTTAGCATCACTACGAGTGATTCACTAGTAAGTAAAGACAAAAGATCAATAGGAGCTCGACGATTAAATCCATATACAATCTTGAATGGATTTACCTTAGTGGTAGAATGTTCCACCTGATTATATACAAACTCAACTTGTGACAA
>KE371023.1:27102-37382 GCA_000418225.1 Zizania latifolia
TTGGTTGACATAGGAATATAGGATATTATGCTGTAAGCATTCTATTAACTTGGCTACCACTTTATACTGAATTTGCAAAGTGGTAACAATTCCTGAGCGATTTCACTGGATAGCACACTTTAGCATTCTGTGGAAGCACAGTAAATTCTGTGTTGATATGCACTTGGATCCCTGCATAGGTTTAAAACTTTTAATTCCTTTTCTATCCCGAGTATTCTATCTGAATCAGCAATTATTTTCTTGCCTTAGTGCATCATCCACTTCGATCATGAGATTGAGTTCTGAATTCTGATACTGTCTTTGATTCAAACTATATCTGTTGCAGCTCCTACTGATACCCATCCTTGATGGTGAAGCTATTCTTTATTCGTTTGAATCTACTCCAGAAGTTAGGATAGGAGTGGCATTTGGAAGTGGTGGAAACCCAGCAGGCCCTGGTATGGAATTACCGGGTGTCTCAACATGGCTGGTGGGTTCGTGGGTGCCATTTAGTTACTCCTTAGCATCTTCACAATTTTTTAATATAATTACAGTAGTTGCATAATGAAATTTGAATGCTAAATGCAATGCTTCATGAATCATGCAGGTTAAGCTTTTAACTGAAACCATAATGAAGACAATGGTTGAACCTCGCCGGCTTTGTTTCCCTTTGCCATCAGTAGATTTAAGAAAACGAGCAGTTGGTGGTGTTCTTTCTGTCACCGTTGTTTCAGCTAGTAACTTAGGCAGAAATGCAGCCAATGAATTATGCAACCACCAAAGCTCAAGTGGAGGATCTACATCTGGGATTGCTGATAACAAGGTATCACAGACATTTATTGAGGTAGAGGTTGGCAATTTGGCAAGAAAAACAAGTACAAGTAAGGGTCCAAATCCTACATGGAATAGCACATTTAACATGGTACTGCATGGAGAGACAGGTGTTGTCAAGTTTAATCTGTATGAATTGGATCCTGGTGGTGTGAAAGTGACCTACTTGACAAGCTGCGAGATAAAGGTATGATAATGATAAAGATCTTCTTATTTTAATCAATTTTACATTATACCTAGGCAGCTTTCATTCGTCCTACACCTCCAAGGGTGCAGCTTACACTATCCTGTTGTCTTAAAAAACAAAGGATGCTGATGAAAGTAATGTAAACAGGTCAAGTATGTTCTAGATGGTTCAACAGTATTTTGGGCTATAGGGCATAAATCTGGTGTCATTGCAAAACACATTGAGCTTTGTGGACAAGAAGTTGGAATGGTTGTTCCATTTGAGGACATTGGGGGTGAGGTACGCTGCCTTTCCATTACATCTCTACTGTAGTAACTACTGATGTGTTGTCACCATTTTTCTTACATCTAAAGCCTGTTTTTGGTCTTATGTTACATTTTTTTTAAAAAAAAATGAATGCCCAATTGATAGACATTGAGTTTAGTATTTACATGTGTTATCTAGTTTTATTGAGCCACCCAAGCAAAATTTTCACTAGCATGTCACCATGTCTGCATGTTTGGCTTGAAATTATGCCATATATGACATGCTAGTGAAAAGTTTGCTTGGACATTAATCATATATGGCATAATATACCTATAATCAGATATGCCATATATTTTTCAAGCAGATTTTTGACTGCAATATGAATCATAATATGGCATTCGACTGCAATATATGATCTGCAATATGAATCATAACACTCTCTCCGATTCTTTATATATTTTGTTTTAGCTTTCTCAATTCTTTCCCAAATATAAGTCGTTTTAGAACTTCTAGACACTTTTTAATCTTTTCTTACATGTCTGCTCTTGTCAAATAAATGATATCCCTTTCACAAATAAACAACTCATTTTTTCCAAAGCAGAATAAATGAGGCGCAACAAAGTCATTTGAGTTAATTTTTTTAATTCTTGCGCACAAGTCCAAAACCACCTATATAATAAATCAGAGGGAGTACCTATTTGAAATTATGCTATATATGATATGAAATTATCATAATACGTGATATTGAGCATAATGAGAAGAAATATGATCTACAGACACCTACCTATTCCACGGCAAACTGCTTATCTATGCTATTTATGCTCTTTTTTCTCTTTCTAATCTATTTTGTCTGGATGGCACTTTAATCCTGTTCCAAACTGTTTTCCTTGCAGTTAACTGTCAGTCTTTTGCTAAAAGAATGGCAGTTCTCTGATGGGTCAGTTACATTGAGCAATTCCCTGAGCAATGGATCTCAGACTCCATTTGATGGATCACCAAAGCTTCAGTCTAGAACAGGAAGGAAACTCAGAGTCACAGTAGTTGAGGGTAGGGCCCTTGCAGTTAATAGTAAATCTGGAAAGTGTGATCCTTATGTGAAGGTCCAGTATGGAAAGGTTTGTTGTTATCTTGCCCAAGTCTAGCTTCACTAGCTTTTAGAAAAGTTTGTATTCTAACCTCATATTCTGCCTTTAGGCTCTATACAAAACAAAGACGTTATCTCATACAGCAAAACCAGTTTGGAATGATAAGTTTGAGTTTGATGAGATCACTGGTGGTGAATTTCTGGAGATCAGATGCTATAGTGCAGATACATTTGGAGATGAAAGCATTGGCAGTGCAAGAGTAAATCTAGAAGGACTTTTAGACGGTGATAACCGTGATCTATGGGTCCCACTTGAAAAAGTGAATTTGGGAGAGATCAGGCTTGAAATAGAGCCAATAAAGAATGATTTCAACAGTGACCTTAAGGTATTTGCCTTTCTTAAGCATTGAATTTTAAGACTAGGAAGATCAGAGTCAGCAACATTTTTCTTAAGAGGGAATCCAGTAGAAATTTTAAATTTGGATGTTTTGAGTACAGCTATCTTTTACGCATGAAGCCCTCCACTTCTATCATCATGTTGCATATTCTTAATGCTGTATTGGAAGAGTTTTATACAGTTTACTCTGTTATACCATTTTGTCAACTGATATGTGCTTCTGGATTCTGGATTGCACCTCTTCAGCAGAGCTCAAGTGGTAGAGCTGGAGGTAGCTGGATTGAGCTAGTAATAATTGAAGCTAGGGATCTTGTTGCTGCTGATCTCAGAGGCACTAGTGATCCTTATGTCAGGGTGCAATATGGGAACAAGAAGAAGCGAACTAAGGTTTGGTGGTGAATCTTGCTGATATTTATCATCATATCTGTATTGAGTTACAACATGCATTGCTTTTCTTTTGCATGAAATGTGTACCCAAAAAGACATGTGGACCAAGTAACAGACATGAACAAATATGCTTATGATAGCAGATGGTGCATAAGATTAGCAGTCTGTGCTTACTTGCTCAGGACAATGTAAGAACTTAAATAGGAAAATGAGTTTTTTGTGGTCTTTGAGGAGGTAAAACAAGATTCCACAATCAACACCAGAAAGTGTAGTAGTTGAAAGTACCTCCTCAAGACTGGAGAAAACCTATAGAAAAACAGCTTGTTTCTTGTTACCTTTTAGTGTATTATTATAAACTGTACTTTTGGCACAATGTTAGTATTTTTTATTGGAGGTTGGACAATTATATACGGTCCATCTGTTTTTCTTTTTCAGAAACTATGTGTAGCAAACTAAAAATCAATTTGATCCACACTAAAAAAGCAATCTATTTGAACTGGATATTTCATTCTGTGCAGGTTGTTTACAAAACACTCTCTCCATCCTGGAACCAGACATTTGAGTTTCCAGAAACAGGAGAACCCCTGACTTTGCATGTCAAGGATCATAATGCGGTCCTTCCAACAGCTAGTATAGGCCACTGCACTGTCGAATACAGCATGCTTTCTCCAAATCAGCCTGCCGAAAAATGGATACCACTCCAAGGAGTAAGAAGCGGAGAAGTTCATGTAAAGATCGTGCGAAATGTACCAGACTTGGAGAAGAAAACAAGCTTGCAGACTGATGCATCTTCCCTTGGCAAAGGACACAAGATATCAGCGCAGGTGAGAGGCGTCCTTGGCTCGTTTGAATGATGTATCTTTTGCATTCTGTCTGTTTACTTGTGCCACATTCCTCTCAATATCCCCTTTGACATGCATGATAATTTTGTGATGAACATCATGTGCTTTTTCAACAGATGAGAGACAGCCTGACGAAATTCACAGGCTTAATTGACGAAGGTGGTGACCCAGAGGCCCTGTCACTGGCCTTGACAGAGATGGAAGGCATCCAGGATGAGCAAGATATGTACATAGAGCAGCTTGAGCGAGAGAAGGCGGTGTTGTTGCGTAAAATACAAGAGCTTGGTTCTGAAATCTTGAGAACATCCTCTGGTCCTCCAAGGATTCCCTACTAGTTAGATCGACTGATGCACACCATCAAAGAATAGCATTTACAATTGCATTCATGGGCAAAGACCTGAATCTACATAGAACTATACTCTTTGTGCAGATATGTTGACATGTAAGTAGATAAAATAGAAAGAAAACCAGCATCATTGCAGTATATTTGTAGTGCTGAAAGACCAATCAGCTCATGTAGCTTACGCAAGCCCCTCTTCTCTGTGCACATCAATATATAATTATATACACAAAATGTGTAGGTTATGCCCGAAATACTTGTGTTGTTGCATCCAACCTGCAGTTTATTTTGAAAGACTTGTTGAGTACAATGATGCTACACAGCCACTGAATAATTGGACAGGGCTCACAGGAGAAGATATAACATATACTCTACTCCAAATCGAATTTACATACGTCTTTGTGGTTGGATTATGCCTGGTGGCAAATGCCCTGTTCTAGTAGTACCTGGAATACATTGCACTGATGTCTTTTCCTCATCATTACCATGGTTTCTGCACACATTTTCAGGCCTTGTTGTCCCTGGACATGAGAAGCATGGAGCATGCAGAGCCTAGGACGGCGAAAGGCTATCAGTTATGTGGCGCCTAAATTGGAAAGCATTTTGCAGTGGACACACCGATCAAAGCATTTTTGCAGTTGGCTCCCCCAAAACATAAAGGCCTTGGCTGCCGCCTAGCTATGACCTGCAGTGCTGTGGCTTGCCGGCCGGCTGGCCGGCTGCCACGCATGCCCGTGCAATTTGCAAAGTCAACCGATCGGTTCCACGCATGCATGGTGCATGCGACCTTGGTTTGACATTTGGGTCAATCGATTCCATCGTTTTGTTCTCCTCTTGCTTGCTCTTCTTTTCTTGGGCACGTACAATGGCTTCAGCAGACAGGGGAAGGTGAGCTTTACGTGGACAACTGTTTACATTACTAGCTACTGGTATTTAGCATCATTTAATTGCACCAGACACTACAGCTCAAGTGAAGTTCTTCTCAAAGAAAAATAAAGACAGGGCATTCGTGGTAGGTACTGGGCATTGATCCACCGTAGCTGTAGGAGGACAGCAATGATATGCTGCTGCTGCTGGTCGAGATCGGTTTAAGCACATGGTGTATGAAGATCGATGTAATTTGAGTTGAAGAGGCCGGGGGTTGACATTTTGAGGAAGAAAGCCGGCCTTTTGGACGACAAAACAAGCCTGAGTCAGTGAAGTCTTCTCATACATATCATCCCAGCGTGCATGCTAGTGTTGATTGGGGTTGGGTAGCAACATGTACGCCAGCAAGAGATGAGTTTTCTAGCTAGTGCTGCATGAGGACAAGGGGCACTTCTTACAAAGTCAAAGCAGTGCGAGCTATAGCAGTATGCGCTTGTGCTTTACACTTAAGATGATCAGATGTGTAAGAAGTAGGATTGAGGACCACTGGCTGGTAGGCAGGGTGTACGATTAATTTGGTTTTTGAGGTAGTGTTGTTTTTTTGCACAAAGATATTGCATGCCAGCCCCCATGTTATGTATAGTTTGGACAGATCTGATGTACACATGTCTATAAGGTATGGGAGAGGTTCCTTTGTAGTTAAAATCACCGTGACTTTGTTACTGACATGCGGACCCTAGCATCATTGGGTCAACATGTCAGTGACAAAGTTACGGTACCCCTAATTACATGGTACCTAATTACATAGGATCTCATTTGCTAGAGTACACGGTACTCCCTAGTCCCTACTATATACCTCCTCGTGCTTATAAATTAATATTGGTTGCCACACATCAAAGGTGCCACACCAATATGAAATTAATTACTCCAAAATTTTCCTTCTCCTGGATGTAGCATATATATTACTTTCATTCCAATGTACACTACTCAGGCAGGCTCAAACTTGAACAAGCTTAATACAATGCAATGACTGTTTGGGACTTTGGGAAAGCTAGCTTTTAGCAGCTACAACTATGCTTAGAATCTAAAATTTCTCTAAATAATTTAGATTCTGATTCTAGATTATGAAATTTAATAGCTACAGAATTTAAAAATAAAATATAGTCAAGAACCTAGAAAAAATCAGTTTCTCTATATTTTCACTAGCTATACTTAATAGTTATTTTTTAAAATCTAAAACTCTTCTAAATAGGCCGGCAAATAGATTGATATAGAAGTCCCTAAATACCATGGGTCAGGAAGGAACCGCACAATTAATCGAGCTTGACTAAGTTGACGTAAAATATTCAAGTCTCTCGGAATTGGGTGGCTTCTTGTTCTTCTTAATTGAATCAACGCTCGTTTCTACCAGTCATGGAATCAACGCTAGTTCCTTTGGTCGACATTATGTATGATCCGTCCTCCAGTGTGTAGACGTACGTACGCGTGTGAGGGCTCGCGCCGCCGCCAACGCGTTGGGCGCGCGGACGCCGGTCGAACTCAAAGATCGGTGCACATGCCGACGGCTGCCGGCCGGCAAGCCGCCGCGCGAGACATGATTTATTTGAAGTTTGACGCCGGCTGATGTGACAGATCAACTTAACGGTGAACACATCAACTTGCTTTCACTTGGGCATTGCCTGCACGCACATCACCATGGCAGATGCATGCGCACTGATTGACCTTATGATCAATCGAGACGCGTGAACTTTTTTTTGCATCGCCTGCAGATGTTAGCTGCAGCCAACTTTTGGTCCGATCGAGATACACGATATATTAGCTTGATCATGGTGAGGAAGAACAGGAGAAAGGCTAGCTAGCTAGCTAGGCGTGTGGGGGCCCAACAGAGTTTCTAAATATATAAAGTTAGCAAGTGATCGATAGTGAGGCCGGCAGTGATCGACAGCACCCTACACAGAGTCACAGATCGAGCTAGAGATGCATAATGCATGGCGCTGCTGGCATTCATACACATGGACACATGGTGATGAGAAAAAAGGGCGCAGGGCCGGCATGCAAGGGGACGAAGCTCAACTAGACAGCGGCCAGCGAGAGAGGCATGCAGATGCATTATGGTGTAGCTAATGCTTCAGGGGCAGGGTAGGACAGGCCAGGAGGAGCCAACGATAGGAGGGGGATGCCCCTGCTGCTTGTCTTCTACCTCTGGCCTCCCTCACATGAGATTGAGAGAGAGAGACCCTAACTGCCTGCCTGCCTGCACCTGCAACCTGCATGCAGCCCTCTATGCAAAAGCATCCTTCAAAATCAATGTGTTTTATTTCTATTAACCATTCAAAAGCATCACTTCTATATTCTTCTGTTTTGAAACCCGTAGGATTAAATAATGCATGACATTCTGTTCTTGTATTTTCTTCTATTCCTATGTTTTGTAATCTTGCGTTTAAAGGAGTCCTAAGCTCCTAGTACTTAACAACAGCCCAACATGCATGCATCCTACTAGATATCAAAGGCTAAGCATATGATTATGCGCGCATATGCATGCTCCTATAGAGCCCTAGCATCCTTGTGCATACCCTTCTCGACTAAATGCAGAAGCAGGGCTTTGTAAGAGGTACCCTTGTCTAGTTGTCTTTATTACCATGCATCTCTCTCTCCTCTCAAGCTCTCTGTCTATCTCTCTTCAAGCTCTCTGTGTGTATACATGCATGGGCTACATAAGCGCAGGTTGAGGGAGAAAGATGCAAACCAAGGACATGTATATGCCTATAACCTCTACATGACTACATGAGTAGAGATGCGCGCGCGCATGCATGCATGTGTGATGTTGTGTACAGTCATGTGTGCTCGTTAGCGTAACTTACTCTATTTAATGATTCATGCAGGGAGAGGTGTCTCAGCATATCTGCTGCTGCTTACAAAGAGATACAGTGCAGTGTTGAGAGTAGTGGTGCTGTGGATGTGTGGGGCTTTTCTTTCTGCCTCTAGTGTGGACACTGACCTACACATATTGACATACGTACGTACTCATATCTCTCTCTCTCCTCTGATCTCCTCTCCCTGGAAGAGAAAGGATAACAACGCAAATACTGCTATCCTCTCACTTGGATTACAGCCATCACAGATTCCAAGAATCATGCACAGCATCTCTCACATGGAGAGAGGGAGGGAGGGAGATAGTGTAGTGCAGTTAGGTCTTAGGTGTACCAGTGTATGTGAATGTGTGACAGGAGAGAGAAAGGGACGGCTGTGCAGAGGTGAACTGATAGAGAACTTTCAGGCTTCTCTCTCCACCTAAGCTCTACCGCTTCTCCTATGCTCTCACTCCATCTACACCCCAAACCAATGCTTGCATTTGCTGTTCCCAAATTTAGTGTCTTTTTGCTCTTGTGTTATGATACTAAATCAACAATACTGTACTCTCTCTCTTTTCACACACACAGAGACACACAGGGACATCACTCAGCTGAGCTCTACTCAATGTCTCAAGTCTCTTAACCCCCACGCCATCCGATATATATCCCCCTTTTCTTTTTTCCTCCCCTTCCTAAAATCTCACTGCATCGTAGTGTTCAGCTGTCTCTCTCCCTGCTTTCTCTGCTCCACCATGTAAGAAGCCTACAAGCACAACTACATACCCCCTCATGACTTTTTTGTGTTTTCTTGTATTGTTCATCTCCATGTTATGTACATCTTTTCTGAAACACTGCTAGCAGCTGTCTTTGTGTTTCTTGTTTATATGTGCACATATTTTTCTTTTTCTAGCAGCTCAAAACAGTCACTCTTGGATGTGTGTGTGTGTAAATCTGATATTGTTAATTTGTAATCAGTTCTATGCATACATCAGACCTGCATTTTCACTACCTCCCTGTTATTTATCACAACTATCTAGCTAGTGATCTACTCTAGATCTCCATGAACAGCTTGTTTTCCTATGTCATTCTAGTACTACATAAAACTACTATGCACATATATATTCATTCTTGTTGTCGGGGCAGTGTACTACATATGTTCTATCCGCATCTTGGGCTTTTGAGTTCCTGTGCTCATCATTGTGCAAATCAGAACTTGTTCGATGAATCTGCATCTTCAGCAAGCTGTATATATGTTGGGAGGGATATAGATATACTCAAGCCTGAATATTTTCCTCGTCTTCTTCGCTATGAACTCATCAAGGAGACAAGAAGGGAGCCCCCTGGACCTGAACAACTTGCCGGATGAGTTCGGCAAGCAAGCGGTGGAGAGCTCAACGACCACCGCCGCATCCAGCTTCGACGCATCTTGTAAGAATCACTAGAACATTCATATGATATAAACTTGCCTCGATTTTAAGCTCGCTGGACTATTGTAGTTGAAGATGCATCCAGAACCAAGCTGATCCTAGCTAATCATCAGCATGGATGTACAGATATAGACACAATGAACAATAAAATATAGTTTTTTGGGTTCCTTTAATCCGTCCATGCGACAATGCGGGAAACTAGTTTAGGCATGCATTCTCCTGAATCAGCTTATTATATGGGAAAAATCCTACTTAATACATAGCTTTAGAATAGGATAACTGATTGATGTCTTTGATCAGGGATAACCAAGAAGAAGAGTAGCGGAGGGAAGGAGGACGCTGCCAAGGTCTACGAGTGTAGGTTCTGCTCCCTCAAGTTCGGCAAATCTCAAGCGTTGGGCGACCACATGAACCGGCATCGCCAAGGCAAGATCATAGAACAACCTTAGGACCTCATATGTATGCAAAAAGAAAGTTTAATTCTTTGATCTTCCGTGCATGCAATCTTACATAGCATTTCCTTTGAATCTCTGTGCAATCTTACATAGCATTTCGGCATTTCCTTTGAATCTCTGTGCAATATTTCCTTTGATCTTCCAGAGAGGGAGACTGAAACCCTCAACCACGCCCGGCAACTCGTCTTCGGCAACGACAGCCTCGCCGCCGTCGGCGCGCAACTGAGGTGAGCTCCGTTGCGGTATCTGTCCGTCGACTTCTTATCGACTAGGTTTCTCATTGCCGCTGCAAACATTCTTGCGACAGTTTTAGGGATGTGGATATGGGAGGTGCTGCTGCTCCTCCGCCGACTCTGCAGATGGGAAGAGGCTTCCGGGGAGGCGGC
>KE371023.1:58399-72654 GCA_000418225.1 Zizania latifolia
AATCAAAGTTAGGATTTATCAGCCATCATTTACTATGTGGAAATATCACAAAATGAAATGGGATATCACATCAAATTTAGCACAATAATAGACATCATATCGGTCACAACACAATTTATATTGCAAAAACATCACAGAAATGAGATATCACATCAAATTTAGCCGTTCACATAGTTGTTACAAATCATGTACATTGCAAGAAAGAAAACTCAAGCTGCATCTCTAAAATGGAATTCTTCCTTGGGAGAGATGACTTCTGCCATTATGAATGTTGCTATCCGTGCATGAATGTTGTCGAAGTCAGTCTTCTTGAGAGAAGCTTCGAGTATGCTGAATTACTGTGGAATGAATACTTTTACATTAGTCGATGTTTACATAAGTGATAAATAAATACAAAACAATAATTAAATGGCTCGTTGTAGAGATAAATAAAAGTCTGCTTATAACCCTGTGATATAAGAAATTGGATAGAGATATGATTTCATGAATATAACCTCGTTTCCTGGCACTATATACGGAGGGTGAGGGCCAGAGGATATCTAGATATCCATATCCATGTCAATACATTTGACATAGACATACATATGTTCAATTCTAAGTACATGATTTATTCTTCGGGAGGTCCGAACCTATATAAAAATATTGACTCTATTTTTTGAGTCGACGATCTAGTATTAAATCCGACACTTATCCTTATATACAAATCACTGCTGAAGATACCCATTATTAGTGGAGTGTTCGGCAAAACCCGACACAATGGTTCTTCGTTTCCGTCAGATATGTATCGCACGTACGGCACAAGCTAGCTGCTACGCCATCTGCTATATACACCCGCCTACCCTAGCTAATTACAAGCATTTGTGTTGTGCTAGCAAAACATGAATCGTGTCGTTGCGTGAGAACACACGGTCATAGAGTGATTGCACAGTCGTAGCCCCGACTTGGCTAGTGTGTGCTCCTACTATCCTTGGACTTCTGGCCCAACGGATAGAGAGAAAGCCTGACTCCCTACGGTCCAATTAGCCCATTAGAAATTTGGATCGCAACTAATGGTAGCGATCTGTATTTTGGTAGCCCTTCACAGGCTGCGTCATCGCCCCAAAAGCCTGGCTCAAGCGGGCGGATTTTTGGTCGGCCTACGGCGCTGTATCATACAATATATATATATACACTACAGCGCGCTTTGCGCTGTATAATATTCAGCGCGATGAGTCGGTAGTTGTTCAAACCCGGCGCACCGAGCCAAACGTGATTAAACCGGTGTCCCACTCGGTTTAATTTGCGAGCGCGGGTTTTTAGGGGGTATAACCCTCCCCGGAGCCATTCTATATGACGCATTTACGGTGTAAATATTTTATCTCAATGTAAGTGCGTTTACTTTATTCTTAAGCAATGTAAGTATGACACATCTATGGTGTAAACAATTTACGCCCAATGTAAGTGTGTTTTCTTCATCATTATTACAAGTTACATCGACAGTATAAATGAATTATGAAGTTGACATTTTATGTTGTCCAGGCACTTTTGTGATCGTCGATTACTGCATGCACGTTTAAATTTTTGGCTTTTTCAATTAAGTGCACTTAATGTGGATCCACGTGGATTTGCGGTTTGTCTCTATGATGGCCGCCCAAAAAAACCGCTACGGTTGTATATCGCACAGACTCCGCATCTCTCACAATTAGATGCAACACAAATATTTTACACCATTAATTCGCAAGGTAATGCCACGTCGCACGCTACGTAGTAATGTTTTTACAATCAATGTGCGAACACATCAAACACGATGATAGTAACATGCGTAACCATTTTACACGGTTATATGTTATCGTCAAATGTAGTAAAATATTTACAGTATGATGAGTTGGTTTTTGTAGTTCTTTGATTCCTAAAACAGGTATCAAATTGCATTGATGAATTTTCGACGTCATTCAAAATTATCAAATTCTACGTTAAGGACAATGTGTAAACGATTTACACTTATCATCTGCGCAAAGTAAGAATTTAATACAGTTAATCATCACAAAAATACAGTACATCACGCCTCAGTATATTGTCCGTAAATCATTCGATGTGATTACATTAAATTTACATAGTAGTAAATAATTTACACTTAACATGCATATAGTATAAAAAGATTACACAGTAAAACAACAAAAATATCTGATCATCAGAAAAATACAGTACATCACGTCTCAGTGAATTTGACCGTAAATCATTCGATGTGATTACATTAAATTTATATAGTAGTAAATAATTTACACCTAATATACATATAGTATAAAAAGATTGCACAGTCAAACAACAAAAATATCTGTAAATCATGACCTTGGGGTCATGATCGTAAACAAATTGCACCCATGAGCTTTTATACGGATGGCAGTCATTACACAAACAATCCTCAAAGTTAATCTCAGTTTATTTGTATTACTACTTTGATCACACGTAAAATATACATGTTTATAATCAATTTACGGTCTGATTTCCACAAGGCAAGAGGTTCGGTGCACGAACCCGAATTAAATCGAGCATCGCGTCTTTCCGTGAAAAAAAATGGGTCCGCAGCCACGTAGGGCCTCGCGCTACTTATTATACAGCGCGTCTAGCGCTGTATAGCGCTACCGTATATATATATACACACTATCGGGAATATGATCCCGGGTTATCTTCCGAGTGGTTTTATGATGATCGAGTAAAAGAGGGGTCAACAGACTCAACATTAAAGACGACCAGTCAACGGTCAACTTTCTCCAGATAGCCAGTAGTCGAGACCTGAAAGCTCCCCGAGTCCAGCACTCGGGAGGCCTTCCCGACCACAAGTACTCGGATGGTCGCCATTAAGAGCCAGGCCATCATTAAGCTCCATATTGCACAGTTATTATTGCTGTTATCTCTTGAAGTTATTACCCACGAACTGATCGTTTATCCACATAATTGATCATTAATAGGGCATATTAACTATAATTTGTAACCCCCGATCCCTCTCATATAAAGGGATCGGAGGGAGCTTGTAAGGGGGGGATCAAGTCGTATTCTAGACGATTTGATAGGCTTAAGGCGATTCACGCCCAAAAAGCTCATTCCAAAGCACACATGATTAGGGTTATTATCCTCCGGGAGGCCCGAACCTGTCTAAAAACTCCCCTCTGTCTCTTAGTTAGAGATAACCATCAAGATTCATCCACAGTACTCCTCATCGCCTAACCAAATTCGTACTGCGGGTACCCCCGTGGTATACTGTCGTTTCGAACACAACGACAGTTGGCGCGCATGATCACTTTTGGGAGCTTGACTTTCGTTAGTGATTGTATGCGTCAACTAGTTCCGACCACTACCGCCCAAACAAGGGCGAAGGTTTTGCGCACTCTAGCTGTGCGCCCGTCTACCTCCCGAGCACCTGAGCGATTTGCTCCACTCAAGGCACCCTAATCGGCTCCTCGGGCGTCCGAGAATCCAGATCCACCCAAGACTCGCCCACAAGTTGCCGCCGACTCGCCCGTCGATTTCATCATCTTTGCCAATGCCGGTGGGTGCACAGTCCAACGGCGCCAATTCACCAGGGTTGCTTCAAAGAGATCTCGCCAGTCGACCGCATCGGTCAAGCTAGCACCATCTTCTAACATCATCATGATGGTGGCGGGTGATATCTCTGACAACGAGCCCTCCGATGCCGCTGAGTCCAGTACTCACCGGCGTGATCACCAAAGGAGGAATGTCGCTCGATCAGATCACCGCACAAGGGCCCGTGCAGCGCCCAGGACTTCACGACAAGGCGCACATGATCGGTACACGATGGACTTCGAAGGCCATGCTGTGTACCACACGCCGACTGCAAACCTGATCACCATCGAGAGGACGCTAGCCGCCCTTCCCGATTCACCCGAGCTCTAAAGGGCTCAGGCTATGACCCAAGCGGCCGCCGCTCAAATTGTTGACGTGGCTCCACCTCTAAGGTCACGGTCTCCGGACTATCGCTCACATTCCCGACCGTCCCGGAGGCCGGCACGCTAGCATCTAAGTGAGCGACGTGGGAGCTCTTATTCGAGTGACGCCCGAACCATCATCTTTGAAGCGCGTGACGCGCGCAACAGAATTCTCAATGCCGCAGTGAATGCGAGCGCAGCGAGCTCCGTCATCGTGAGCAATACGACCGGAGCCACGGCACGCTGGGGCTAGGTCGGCCCGACACCAACATCTGGCGACACGACGGCTTTCCAGCCTTCTCAGAGCGCCTTCGCCGGATAGTGTGGCCTCGAAACTTTCGTCCAACGGGAGTCACGCCATACGATGGCAAGACTGACCCCTCCCAGTGGCTATGGTTGTACTACATGGCTATCCGTGCAGCCAGAGGGAACCAAGATGTCATGGTCGGTTACCTCCCCGTCATGCTATCCGCGGCCGCCATCAGTTGCCTGGCCAGACTCCCGGAGAACTCTATCAACTCCTGGATCGAGTTGTGCGATGTCTTCATTGCCAACTATCAAGGAACTTAGCAAAGGCCGGCCTCACGGCACGACCTACACCAGATACGTCAAAAAGACGGTGAGTCCCTCCGGGACTACATCCGTCGCTTCTCTGAGCGTCAGAACATCGTCGCCAACATCTCTGATGCCGACGTCATGTCCATCTTTCAAGATGGCTTGCGCAAGCCTTTGGAGTTGTTTCACCATCTGGTGGTGAACGAATCGACAGATCCAGGCGAGATGATTACCGTCGCCGAGCAATTCACCAACACCGAAGATGCTGAACGGGAGCAGATGCACCCGAACGCTCAAGAATCTGGCAAAGACAAGAAGAAGGATCGTCGTCGTTCGCCCACACGCGAGGACCGTGATAAGCCTGAATCCTCCTCTCGGAACAAGAGCAGGAAGCGAAAAGGCAAGGAGGTTATGGTTGCTGACAAAAATTCTCAACCTCAGGGTCGGAAGAATTTGGCATTGCAGGAGGTATTGGATAAACCCTGCATTATTCACCCTAACAGCAACCACACCACCCACCGGTATTACCAATTACAGAACCAGATGGTGAGAGAGGCGAAAGAAAACCCCCGGCAAGACAAGCTCGCCCGGACGATAAAAAGAAGAAATCCAAAGAAGACGATAAAGATGCCGAGGCATCCCCGGCGGAAAATGATTTCCAGGAGCCCGCTCGGACGGTCTCCATGATCTTCGGTGGAGCAATCGCCGCCGAATCCAAGTGCCAGCAGAAGCTGCTAGCCCGCCGCGTCAATGTCATCGGTACCACGCCGACCGAACGCATACGGTGGTAGGAGATCCCGATCACCTTCAGCAGAGATGATCAGTGGACGGACGTCCCCAAGCCAGGACGGTTTCTACTAGTCATCGATCCGGTCATCCTCAAGGTGCGCCTCAAGACGGTCTTGATTGACGGTGGTAGCAGCCTCGACGTCCTATTCAAAGGGACCCTGGCTGCGCTCGGCATCGATGAGTCCGCACTCCAAAAGACGGACACACCTTTCTACGGGATTGTCCCGGGGAAGGCCTCCATTCCACTCGGCACGCTTACTCTGTCGGTGAGGTTCGACACACGAGACAACTACAGAACCGAGCATATCAAGTTTTATGTCACCGATTTTGAAACTGCTTACCACGCTGTGCTCGGGCGGCCATCCCTCGCTAAATTCATGGTGGTATCCCACTACGCCTACTTGGTCCTCAAGATTCCAGGACCGGGTGGGGCCTTTTTCAATAAAGGGGGATATTGCCACATCATACGCGTGTGAATAAGACAGCCTCGCATTGGGCGAAGCTACGGACATCTCTATCCGAATGGAGGAGACCATTCAGGCGGCCAAAACGACGCCGACCACCAGCGTGGATATCCCGACCAACGCGCCATCGCCATCGGGCTTAGTGCCCTCACCGGCTAAGTACAAAAGTATTCAGCTCTCGGACACCGACCCCTCCAAGATGGCGCTGATCGGGACAGCGCTGGATCATAAATAGGAAAGCGCGCTCATCAGCTTCCTCCAGGCCAACATCGACGTATTCGCCTGGCAACCCTCCGATATGCCGGGCGTACCTCGGGAGCTGATCGAGCATAAACTCCATGTATACCTGACCACCAAGCCGGTCAAGCAGAAGATGCGCCGTTTCGCCTAGGAGCGTAAAGAGGCCATCAAAGAAGAAGTTACCCACCTACTAGCGGCAGGGTTCATAAAAGAGATGTATCATCCTGAATGGGTAGCTAACCCAGTCCTTGTAAAAAGGAAGAATAGAAAATGGAGAATGTGCATTGACTATACTGATCTCAACAAAAGATGCCCTAAAGATTCTTTCCCACTGCCACGCATCGCCAAGTTGTTGATTCAACAGCTGGCAGTTCACTTCTCTGCTTCCTGGATTGCTACTCGGGATATCATCAGATCAGCCTAAAGAAAGAAGATCAAGAGAAGACATCATTCATCACCCCATTCGGTGCATATTGCTACACATCAATGCCTTTTGGCTGAAAAATGCGGGGACTACATACCAGCATGCTATTCAGCATTGCCTGGTGGATCAGATCGGACGCAACGTTGAAGCCTATGTGGATGATGTCGTTATTAAATCCAGAAGACCAGAAGATTTAATTCCTGACCTCCAAGAGACTGTAAGCAACCTCCACAAATCCTAATGGCGGCTCAACCCGGACAAGTGTGTATTCGGGGTGCCGACTGGAAAACTGCTCAGTTTCATTGTCAGCAGTCGGGAAATTGAAGCAAATCCAGAGAAGATTTCTGCAATATTGAACATGGCCAAGCCCAACAACGTCAAGCACATTCAGCGTCTACAGGCTGCATGACATCACTCGGGCGATTTATCTCCCGACTTGGCGAGGGCGGGATGCCTTTCTTCAAGTTGCTGAAAAAAGAAGGTGATTTCACATGGACGCCAAAGGCCAACCAGGATTTCGCCGACCTCAAGAAATTTCTTTCTTCTCCACCGGTCCTGGTTGTGCCGACGTCCGGTGAAACGCTACTCCTCTACATCGCCGCGACGACCCATGCGGTTAGCACCACCATGGTCGTCGAACGCCCGGAGGAGGGTCATGCCTATCCGTTGCAAAGGCCGGTATATTTCATATCTGAGGTATTCGGTCCATCCAAAGTCTGGTACCCTCAGATTCAGAAGCTCCTATACGCCGTCCTCATCACCGCCAGGAAACTCAAGCATTATTTTCAGGCTCATCCGATGGAAGTTATCACTGAATTTTCACTCGGCGACATTCTCCGAAACAGGGACGCGACTGGTCAGATCGTGAAGTGGGCCATCAAATTGGACGAATATACCCTCGATTTCAAGCTCCGCACGGCCATCAAGTCCCAAGCTCTCGCCAACTTCGTTGCCGAGTGGACCGAGACTCAACTCCCTCCGACCGCCGAGTTTCAAGAGCACTGGACTATGTATTTTGAAAGCTCGCTCAGCATTGATGGGGCAGGAGCGGGAATTCTTCTTATATCCCCTCGAGGTGAAAGATTAAAATACACTCTTCAGCTATTATTTATGGCGTCCAACAATGCAGCCGAATATGAAGCACTTCTTAATGGCTTGTGAATCGTAATTTCTCTTAGGGTTCAAAGATTAATGGTATATGAAGATTTCAAGTTAGTTATCAACCAAGTTAACAAGGTTTGGTCCTGCACCGACGAGAAGATGGATGCTTACTGCAAAGAGATCCGCAAGCTAGAAGGAATGTTCAGTGGGCTTGAGCTTCATCACGTCCCTAGGGACGATAATTCGGCTGCTGACTTCTTGGCTAAGCTTGGCTCATCAAGAGCCCATATGCCGAGCGGTGTTTTTCTTCAAGAGCTCCCGAAGCCATCGATTCAAGATGATGAAATTCAATCTTCTGAACCCGAACAAGCTCCATCCGTATTGGTAATCACCGACAATGAAGAAGACTAGCGATAACCAATTATTGATTTTATTCTTACTGCTAAAGCTCCTGAAGACAAGGATGCGGCAATTCACCTTTCTAGGAGGAGCAAACAGTATGTTGTGGTGGGATCAGTGTTATATAAAAGGGCTACTTCAACCCGAGTGCTCATGAAGTATGTTAGCAAAACAGAGGGGACAAGAATCCTCAAAGAGATACACTTGGGCATTTGTGGAAATTATGCTGGCGCCCGGACACTGGTCGGTAAAGCCTTCAGGTCAGGATTTTATTGGCCGATTGCTAATGAAGATGCCAAGCTTCTAGTCCGTAGCTGCCAGGGCTATCAATTTTTCTCCAAGCAACATCATCTCCCTGCTCAAGCTCTCCAGACCATCCCATCTTCATGGCCTTTTGCATGTTGGAGGCTTGATATGGTTGGACCTTTTCCAAAGGCCCTCAAGGGTTATGACCGTCTTTTTGTTGCCATTGATAAATTCACCAAGTGGATAGAAGTCATGCCTTTAAGGATAAGCACAACAAAGAAAGCCGCAGAGTTCATCCAAGGCATAGTCTACCGTTATGGTGTTCCTTATCAGATTATTACAGATCTTGGAACCCAATTTACCGACATTGACTTTTGGGAATTCTGTGAAGATTGGTGTATTGAACTCAAGTAAGCTTCTGTTGCACATCCAAGAGCAAATGGTCAAGTCAAGCGAGCTAATGGCATGATACTCCAAGGATTAAAAGCCAGAATTTTTGATCCCCTCAATAAATATGACAGTCGGTGGATGAAGGAATTACTAGCTGTTCTTTGGGGTCTTCGCACTCAGCCCAGCCGAGCCACCTGTCGGACTCTCTTTTTCCTTGTATACTGATCGGAGGCCATTTTACCGGTGGACATGCTGCACGAGTCCCCCCAACATTCAATACTATGAAGAAGGCGCAGCCGAACAGACTAGAGAAGAAGATATTGACAGTCTTGAAGAGGCTCGCTTAGCTGCAGCAATACAATTTGATCGGTATCAGGAAGGTTTGCGAAGGTACCATGACCGTAATGTGCATGATCGGTCTTTTCAAGTTGAAGATTTAGTTCTTCACCGAGTACAATCTGCAGTCAGCGTCCACAAGCTGTCGGCACCATGGGAGGGACCGTACATTATCTCCGAGGTCACCTGACCAGGTTCATATCGCCTAATACGTTAAGACGGTCAACGGATTGCAAACTCCTACAATATTGAACATCTTCGACGTTTTTATCCTTCATACAATAAGCTAAGTCCTTGTTTTGGATTAATAATGATGTTCGCTTTTTTCTGCTTTCCTTCTTTCTTTCTTCTTTGCTCGACCCCTGAGCATCTGAAGTTTTATCACTTTAACTTTGAGTCCATGATCCGCTCTGGCCGGGTTAAATTATTCCTTCACCTGCTCGGGGGCTTGGACTTTTGTTCTATGATTCACCCGACTACTTTTAAGTGTTAATTTTTGACTACATGTGACGCCTATGGTTTCAAACGGCGTGCACGAGGCTCAAGTTTCCCTGCGCTATGGGCCAAAGCTATAACATACAGTCAGAAATTCACCATAAATAGTTGGGCATAGAACACATTTATAAAAAGGAAAGCATTGTTCCATTGCACGAAAAGTATATCTATAATTGTTTTTCTACAATGTTTCTCCTACTCAGCAGGTTCAGCTGGATAAGTTTCTAAGTCCACGACAAGGACATTGGCCATCTCCTCCACCTCTGAGTAGATACGCTTCACGTCAGACTCTTTGACGGTCACCGGCCATCCCGCTTGGATGTAGTCCATACGAGCTATCGGGTACAGCGCTCGGACAATCCCAAGCACGTGCGTAGCCGCCGACCGAGAGAAGTACCGGGCTTGCTCCCGCAGACGTGTCTCTGACCCTTGGAGCCGCTCCATAAACTGCTCCACCGACCACACGGTGCTAGCCGGTTCGCTGTCGATCATTTTGATGAGCTTCTCGGCACTAGCCCGATAGTGGTCCCGCTGCGCCTGAGTGTTGCTCAAACGCAGCTCGAGGTCGGCGAATTGGGTGTTCACCTGCCGATGAAGCTCTGCCAGCACAACATTGTTTCAGGGAAAACTTCATAAAAAATGGCAAAGAAAAAGTTTAAGCAGGTAATCCGTACTTTTGTACTCACTGAACCACTTGGCAGTGGCCGCTTCAGATTCCTTGAGCTTCTTTTCAAGCTTGGTGATCTTGGCCTCCGCCTGCGATGCCCTGGCAATGGCTTCATCCCTCTCGGTCAACGCTGTTTCAGCTGAAGCGACCGATCGGTCCGCCAAACCAGTGGCTGTCTCAATCCATTCCTCCGCCACCAGCCTTTCTGTTACGCAAGCGCTGATTAAATACAAGCGCAATAAGCAGTACTTGCGGTGAAAGTGATCAAGCACTTACCATAGGAACGGATTTCAAGCTGACCACGGAGGATGTCGTTATCCCTCTCCAACCTCCTCAAGTCGGCATCCCTCTACGTCAGCTGACCGGTTAGCTGCTGGACTCGGGCATTTAATGTTCCCAAGTCTAGGATGGGAGCAGGGCAATTAGCCCCTGTGCTCTAGATCAGCTGGCTCACGAGGCACTGTACAAGATAAAACAAGTTAGTCTAAATGCACATATTAAGTTATGTATAAAAAAACTAACACTTGTAGGAAAACTTACGCTGGTCACTTGGCCAAGCCGACTGAGTACATCGTAGCACTCGCCCACCTTCCTCTCGACTGCTCCAGTCAGGCCACCGGCTGCTGCACCGAAAGCAGGTGGGGGCATCTCCCCGACCGCGACCTCGACGGGGTCGGCCTCTTGTTGCGCCGCCTTAGGGCGATCGGCCGTCTCTGGTGCCGTCGGAGGCATCTCCACGTCCGCCGTCGCTGTGACGGATCCGATCGTCGGTGATGGATCAACGGCGCTCGCCGTCGCTACAGTCGGCTGCACCAAGTCTGGTGCGGCAGCACTCGACGCCGCGGTGGTCGGGTGCACCGGAATAGGCCCAACGACGCTCGGCTCGCTGGGCACTGGGACACCTGACGCTTGTGCCCCACTTGTTGCGGTTACTGGCGGATCGGTCGCCCCGACGAACACCACCAAGTCGGTGGTGGGGATGGTCGTTGCTGGGGAATCGGCGATGGTCGGGTCGGCCCCATCGTTTCCAGATAGTGGCAGAGGAGTGCTGATCAAGACAATAAAAAAGTTAAGCTTGAATTAAGTTTAATTATTTGATTCAAATCAATAGTAGAAATACTTACCATGCCGACTGCCGGAATGCCAATGCCTTCACTCATCGCTCAAAGCCTGAAGCTGCTCTGACCGGCGGTAGCGGTGGTGGAGGCGGTGGTGTTGATTCTGAAGATGATGGCGCTATAACACCGCTAGTCACCGGGGCCGCCTCGAATATCTCCGAGTCGGCACCAGCCTCTCCGGGGAAGGACGATGGCACCTTGGGAGACGCCGTCTTCATCGTCGTCTTCTTCGCCTTCTTCGCCGGGGGAGGGCAAACCTCTTTGCCCTTCCTCTTCTCCCCGGTCGGCCTAGCGTGCGGATCGATATCTTTCTGCCCGACCACCCGGGGCTGCTCGGGCAACAGTGGCAGAGAGCAATATGCCTCTCGGCCCTGCACATTCCAACACTCAGCACCCGACAGGTGATATTATTAAAAATCATCAACAACAAAAAGATCATTCTTATCGGTGGTCGGGGGCAGCTGAGCTTAAGGCCTTGGGGTCTGCGTCGGGGTTAAGGCCAAACTGACCGACGAAGATCAGCTTCACCCTCTTCCTCACCTCGTCCGAAGATAAGTACTCAGCCGTCTCCCTAGTCGGGTCATCCCTGCCCGAGTACTCGTACGCCGGGCGGATCCTCAACTTCAGCGGCTGGATCCAACGAGACACGAAGTTGAGCGCCACGTGGACGCCCGATAAACCCTCTGCTCAGAGCTTCCTGATCATCTCGACCAGCTCATCCACCTGGCCCTGCTCCTCTCGCTGACAGCGGTCGGACCAGGTGAGCGCCGGTATTGGCACTCGGTCGATCTCTGGTGAAAGGACTGGCTCGTGGTTGGCGACGTAGAACCACCCCTAGTGCCAGCCCTTGTTGGAGGTCGTGAGCGACACCGGGATGTACTCGGCTGCCTTCCCATCCCTCAGCTTCAATCCGCAGCCGTCGACCACTTTCTTCTTGGTGTTCGGCCTCAGATAGAAGAAATAGCGGAAGAGGTTAAAATGAGGATCAATGCCAAGATAGGCTTCGCAGAGGTGAGCGAAAATGGCGATGTGCAAGATAGAATTGGGGTTGAGATTGCAGAGTGAGATATCGTAATGGTGGAGGATGCCGTGGAAGATAGGATGGGCCGGCAAGCCGAACCCGCGAGAGAAGAAAGACTCGAATACCACGATCTCGTGGGTGTTCGGAGTCGGGAACGCCTCACCGCCCGCGTAGCGCCACGCCGACAGCGCGCTCGGCGGGAGCTCGCCTCGCTTCTCCAGCAGCGACACCACCCGCTTCTCCGTTCTCGACCTCTGGAACTCCGCCGATCGGTCAACTTCAACATTGGAGTCATGGGCCGCCATTGGAATGGAAAGTGGTGGCGCTACGGGCTTGAGGTTGAAGAGTCGCCTCCCTTTGCGGTAGCACACAATGCAACCGCAGTGGCGATTAGGGTTGCGAGGTGCTAGCGAATCAAGGCTCAAGGAAGAAGATGAAGGCTGAGGGCTTAAAGGATGTGGAAAGATGAAGCACCTTTAATCGGGCTATTTATAAACCTCATGAACGATCATTCGGGCCCCCGATGCGCCGCGATCACCTTGGGACGCGTCTCAAAGCAATCTTTGGCATTAATTACGCCGGTCAACATATTTTTCAACCCATCTATCTAACCGATGATTGTAGATCCAACGGTGGATAGCAGAAAATAAATCGACGCCTATAGTTTTTAAAACTGTACTCACGTCCGCGAGGCGGCCTTGGAACTAGCATGGGTCCCGTTGAACCTGTCGATTCTGACAGGCGCCAGTCTACGAGAGCAGACGCCTCTTCGCCAAAGGAGGCTTGCAAGTACTCTATTGCGCCGGACTGCTCCAACTTACACCTTTTTCGCCAAAAGACCACTCGATGGGCCTATCCGCCTCTATGCACGAGTCGGTTTCATCGGATGCCAATTCACCAAATGTGTGGGATTTAAAAAAATTCTCTGATCCTGGAGATTATTTTATTCAAGAATCTCTAGTCTCGGGGGCTGCAGCGGGTAGGTGCACCTGAGCGGTGCACCGATCGGGAAAAATTCATCAAGACTAAATTCTGAAGCCCTTTTTGACTACTTAACTTCATCTGCGCGCCGCAAAGAGCTCGGGGGGCTGCTGTCAAGAATATGATCCCGGGTTACCTCCCGAGTGATTTTATGATGATCGAGTAAAAGAGGGGTCAACAGACTAAACATTAAAGACGACCAGTCAACGGTCAACTTTCTCCAGACAGCCAGTAGCCGGGACCTGAAAGCTCCCCGAGTCCAACACTCGGGAGGCCTTCCCGACCACAGGTACTCGGATGGTCTGTTGGGACATGGGGAGGCTACGCTAGCCGGTAATTTTAAATTTTTAACCCCGTTGGCCCAGGAACCCATGCGCGTGAGGAATCATAGATCGTTACCTTCTAACGCGAGACGCGCTAGAGCAGCGGAAGAATATTTGGGGAAGTGCGTCCTTGCTCGTTCTCTCCATGCCTCGCCCGCTCACCGGTGACTAAGTCGATGAAACCCAGCGATCTTCACACGAAGAAGACGACGAGTGCTGCTATTCGAGCAGCACCTCCACGAAGTCCACACGTACAGCGACGGAAACACTCTACGCCGGCGTGCTAGCACCACTCGTGAAGTTTCTAGGGTTTGATCACAACCTTTGTGATCACTTGGGAGAGAGGAGAGGTGGCGGCTAGGGCTAGGGTAGAGCAATAACAGCAGCCCCTTGCGTGCCACCCTCTCCTCCTTAATATAGTGCCCATCATGGGCCTTTTAATCTGAATTAAAAGCCCAACAGATCTAATCTGTGCACCCCAGAACTTCCGGCTATAGCTGGAACTTCCGGATTCTATCCGGAACTTCCGAAATTACCCTTCTGTATCGAATTAATTCGGGTCCGAAACTTTCGGTTACAGCCAAAACTTTCGAAACAGACCTTCTGTATCGAATTAATTCTAACCCAGAACTTCTGACTACAGTCGGAACTTCCAAAACAGACCTTCTGTATCGAATTAATTCCGACCCCGGAACTTCCGGTTACAACCGGAACTTCCGGTTCGTCCATAAAACCAAATTCAGGGGCTGGCCCGGAACTTCTGGATGCTCCAGAACTCCGGAA